>JAWNNT010000064.1:0-600000 GCA_035044645.1 Scaptomyza parva
GCCTCCTCGTGGTGTTCCCTGGGGTACCGATTGACTATTTTTGTATAGTGAATCGGGAGCCAATATGAGCGGCGATTTAGCATGTATTTATTTATTACTATATTATTAGTTAAGCAGTTTGTATAAAAGAAGATGTTGATGGCCGTTTGGTGCAAAATCTTAAAAATAAATAAACAAAAACAACCAAAACAAAACAAGTTTTCTCAATCTTTTTGATACTCAAACAAACGCATGCTAACAAAAGCCTTTTTTACATACAGAATACACAGAAGCAATAATAAACTCGACATAATTGCACTTTGAATACTCTCTCGGAGTTTACGTGCATCTGTATGGCAGCCGCATTGACAAAATTTTTGCTATTGCCGTAAAAGAGTATTTGTAGGTGACCGTAGTAGTTTATCATGTGACAAGAAAACATACATGAACGCACACAAGCAATAAATGATCGCTACGCAATTGCACTTTGAATACTCTTTTGCAGTTCATGTGCTTCTTTATACATGTGCATGGCAGTTGCGTAGACAAAATTGTTTGCTTGTGTCATACAATAAAAAGTAAAGAGAGAGTATGTATGACCAGAAATAGCAAAACTGAAATTTGGCTGGCTTGGAAGTTCGTATTTTTTCTAGGCTCTTGAATGCAGATACTGATATGCGACAAATTGTCTATTGAATTGGGAGACAATATTTATTTATTTATAACAATTTGATATTGTATATTTGTTAATGTAAAATGTAAATTGTTTGGACAAATTAATAAAATAAAATATGTAAGACTATATAATAAAAAATATTTAATATGTACAAACTTATATATATTTTATATATACATATATGTACAGATGTATAAAAACTAGTTAAATACAGTAAAAAAATATTCAATCCTAGAACTCGATACCTCTTAAAAATTCAATATTATAAATGTTGAGGCAGGTCAAAACAATTCAAGTTGAATTTTCGTCCATGCGTTCAAATATCATTTTTGTTTTGTCTTTGACCGCTTCCAGCAGAATCAAAGCGCACATATGCATACGCATACAATATTTAAATGCGTGTGCACACAACATCGCAAGTTTGCCATGAGCAAAATTACAAAACCCTTGAAAATTTGTCTTTTTCTCCGTGAATACACACATTCATACACACACACAGTCTCACAGACAAGCTTGCTTGCTTCACTAAAAATAATGAACTGACAGATGCAGTTGGATACCCTTTTAAAATATAAATGAACTTTCTTATATTTAGCTTGTCAATAAATTTTTAAAAATTATATATTTTTATTGGCTTAAATTATTGCTTAATTAACATTTCGGATAACGCTACAGATAGTTCAAAAGCATTAAATCTTTTAATGTTATTTATGAGTTTCGTAGCAACCCGGATATTGTAGCTAATAAGCTTGCTCATTATACTACTTTTGTTTTGTGTTGCTGCATCGATGCAAAGATTTCTGATTGTTGTTGCTGTTTTTAAAACTGAATAAGTGTTTCAAACAAGCAGCAAATAACAATGGGTTCTTATATAATAGCCGATTGAATTATTTATTAATAATTAAATTAATTTTTTTTATTAATGTAATAAAAATGTCTTTAATAATAAAATAAAATTTTTTTATAAACAAATACAATTTATTTGTTAATAATTAAATTTAAATTTATTTTTTAACAATATATTTTATTACTAATTTTGAAAAGGAATAAAATAAATAAAAATAAAATTTGGCACCTGTAATAAAAAATAATCATTATCATCATAAACATTGCAGCAAGTTCAAGTAAAGTTCTGAAAACCCACATCGAAAATATGAGAACCCACATTGAACATATCAGAACCCACGTACGTAATGTACGTATACTCATATAAACAGCAAAGCGTCGTGAACCAACCTTCTCCGTCGGCTGCCTCTCTGCATCTAATCGCAAGCATATTAAAATTGAATGCGAGCTATGAAAACCCACCCCGAAATTATCAGAACCCACGTACGTAAAATGCATACTCATATAAACAGCAAAGCGGCGCGAGCCAACCTTCTCCGTCGACCGCCACTCTGCATCTAATCGCAAGCATATTACAATTGAATGAGAGTGCTGAGAGCGTGTTCGGCTCGACAGCCGAAGAGCTGTGGGTTCTGATCTCAAAAAAAATTTGGCACAAAATCCGTATATGAAAATTTACCTCTATCATATACCTCACTAAGCATACAATCGATATAGAGGTCTCACATAGAACATCGAACTCACATCATCCCATACCTAACACAATGGATCCCCCTAGCAAAAAAGAGCGAGAGAGCGGTTTTCAGAGATCATTACGCTCTTCGAGTATGCCGCGCAGAAAATGCAAGTCATTCTTCTTGCTTGCAGTGCTAAAGGAAGGCTGACAGAACAGAACCGACTCGAGCCTTTGTATCTAGACTTCATGTATGTATGCCTGCGTATGCGAGCGTGCATGTATGCATGGAGTGTGTACTCGGCCGAGCTTCTGAATGAGAGAGGAGCTGCGCTTGAGGGTATGCACATGCTGCCGATTTTGCTTCAGTTGTTGGTTGCTTTCAGCGGCCCGACTATTGTAGGACAGGGGGCGCGCGCACGGTAAGCAACTAACGGTACAAATTTATTAGTATTTGTATGCGTGTGCGATTGTTTCTTTTTGAGCTGGGCTAGCTCGGTCGAGATTTTTGATGTTTTTGCTTTTCTGTGCCCTGCATTTGCATGTGTGTGTACGTTTATATGACACTAGCAAACCATTTTGTCAACGCAACGCAAAAAGAGTATTCGTAGTTGACCGTAGTAGTTGAATGTGTGACTAGAAAACCTACATGAACGTACACAAACAATACGATCGCGACACAATTGCACTTTGAATACTCTTTCAGAGTTCATGTGCATTTTTACACGTTTGCATGGCAGTTGCGTTAACAAAATTGTTTGCTAGTGTCATATAAACAAGAGTGAAAAGAGTATTTATGACCAGAAATAGCAAAACTAAAATTTGTTTGGCTTAAATTTTGTATTTTCTCTTGGCTCTTGTATGCAGATATTTATATGCGACCAATTGTTATGATAGATATTGGTCGTCGGCATCCTATATATATTTGATATACAGTTTGTCAAGAAATTGTTGGCATTCAGTGAACATTTTTGATATTTTAACTTTAGAGATATACGGTCAGACTGGCTTTTGCTAAAAAAAATTGTTTATTATTTTTTATAAATTATACAGTTAATTATCTCTTAAACACATTAAACAGAACTTAAATAACATAAACATTAACAAAGAAACATTAAAAATACTAACAAAGGCACAAAATTCAACTGTCAAACAAGTGTTGGGTCTTCCATTTTTGGTGTATTTTCGCTGTGAAATTCGTATGAAGAGGGCATAAGCTCCAAGGGCACAGCGAATTATAGTCAGAAGGATCAATAAAAGTCCAAATTTTTGTGGCCAGATCGCTTGCCATTGAGATGAAGTATGATTGTGCAATCACCATATCTCGCGAATGTGCCCAATAGCCATTTAAAGTACCTAACCTAAATTTCGAGCTGAACAGTTGGTATAATATTTTTGGTTTCCAAGGGATTTCAATGGCTGGCGCCACATTCTGCAGAACTAGATTTTGGGTAGGTATTTTTTTGGCTATTGGGCACATTCGCGAGACATGGCACATAGCGGCATATTTTGCGTGGCCGCTATGAGTTGGAGAACAGTAAGCGCTCAGCGATTCCCACGAGCGTCTAGGATTCTTATCAGTATAACAGTTTTCATTATTTGTCAAATTGTAGCCTTTAAGTTAGTCTAAAATACCATCAACCCATCAATTTGAAGTGTCTTCCTTTTAGTTCTCACAAGATTTGAAATTTGTTATGTGTATTTTACATACATATGTGTGCTTACACATAAATATATGTATCTATATTTTATTTTATTTTATTATTTCCTTTCTTTTTTCATGTATATAAGTTAAGTAGTGTCAACCTTACTTCGTATATGAAATAGAATTAAGCTGAGTAATGTCAATTTTGTTTTGTATAGGAAGTATAATTCGACACCTTAGTTTCAAAATTGTGTACTTGAACTGGGTCACGTCCATCAACCCATCAATTCGAAGTGTCTTCCTTTTAGTTCTCACAAGTCAACAAACAGTGCTAAATACGACTTAATTAAAGCGGCAACTGCATTTATTAATGCAATATCAAACCATACAAGCTTGGCATAGCATAGTTCTAAACAAATACAGTACAATAAACTTATTAATTTATATAAATGTGTAGTTACAAATATACAGCCTTTTTTATAAATATAGACATATACTTTTTTATTCCTGGGCTATATGTATTTAAGTCTATGTGCTCATACATATATCCGTATATTTGTTTTCTTTCTGTTCCATCTTTTTCTCCTATAAATATATATGTGTGTTCACACATATAGTACTACATAAATTTTCCTATACAGTCCTATTTACACTCAATGTGAACCAGACTGTTGTTTTTTTTTTGCTTCTATCTAACCATACTGGCTTTATGTCGTATACGTGCGCTGTTCGTTTATATATTATTATGTATCGCCGGCATACTTGGGTAGTAATTTTGCTGCGAATCTCACTGCGCCGTTTGACAGGTGTATGTTGTTTTGCCCACACCTTATCGCCATATGGCTGGTTTTCATTGGCCGTCTTCTGAGGTTGTAGTGTCTCGCTTGGAACTGACCGGCCTCCAAGCTCCGCCGTACCAACTCAAATCCTCTCTTAGTTTCTTCGCATTTGTTGATGCCGATACGCTGTAGCTCTAGTGTCCATGTATATTCCTGGCCAGTAGCAGCGAGCGGCTACTCTGGCGATTGTCTTCCTGCTCCCGCTGTGGCTGCATCATGGTTCTCTTCTGAATCCAGGCACAATTCGTATTCCATTTGTCCATATCATTTCTAATGATGTAACCCGATAGCATGTTTCCAGTTATGGCTGTCTCGTGCGTCAGCTAGTTCATCCACATTCCCTTTTCGATATTTTATTTCTAAGTCATATTGTTCAAGTCATACAGTTCAAGCGCCCACCGCGCCATCCATTCTGACGGGCTTTTTATAGAATTCAGCCACTTCAGTGCCATGTGATCTGTTATTATTATTTGGTGGTATCCCTCCAAGTATGGGCTGATTCCACAGATTATCGCCAGGTATTCTTTTTCGGCGCCGTTAAGTGGCCACCCCATAATTGGCAACTTTTTTTAAAAAATGCAGGCATACTAATATCAATGACTGCGTCAATTTTCCCTTGACGGTATCAAAGGCTCCTTGCCGCTCCTCAGTCAATTCCCATTTTTCTCCTTTTTTATAAGCGCGTTTAGGCAGAGTATTATTGCAGCAAGTGCTACGATGCCATTTCTAAATATTGCAGCAACTCATAAACGTTGCTGGGAGGTTACGATTGCGCGATTGTCGTCACCTTCTTGAGCCATTTTATGACCCAACCATTTTAATTATTTCAACGTTTATACGAAAATTTGCTTCTCAAATTGCCTGAATACCTCACGCCAATTTTCCTCACAAGCCTTTTCATGGCTGTCAACGGCTGAATTTTCTTTTCCAATTGGACTTGTCAATAGCCTTATTTTAGATCCAAGCTTGTTATAAAGCCAAGCTTCACGCTGATTCAAAATATGATGTACTCTTGGCAAGGGGTGTGCGTCCTTTATGGATCTTGTCTAAAACCTACACATAGTCGCCATTTGCCTCTTCTCTTTTTCACCATCATTATTGGCGCGCTGTGTGGGCTTTTAGGGGGCTCGATGCAGCATTTGGCAAGCAGTTTGTTGATCTCGGCCTGAGAAAGGTTATTGCTAGCATTGTTCTACGGTTAGAAAGTGAGGGAAGATTTATTAGTAAAAGTCTACTATGATAGGAAGGTAAGTTAATAGAATTATCCCAGCTAAGGCCCCGAATAGCAAAAAGCAAGAATTCTAATCTAATCGATTCTAATCTATCCTGATGAATCCGTTATTTGGGATACCATATACAAGATCCATATTCCAGAATCGGTCGCACAAGAGACACATACAAGGTTTTTGTTAAGTAGGAGTCGTCGAATTCCTTCGACCAGCACTTAATGAACCCCAAGGCACTTGATGCACGATTATGATATTCTTTTTTTCCGTTTCAATTATTTATTTTCTAATATCTACAGCATTTTTGTGGAAAACATTTAATATTTGGAATTTATTGGATGGCCCGTAGTAGTTTTTATGTTATGAACAACTGCATTTGCGTTTGTTAATTGATCATCTTCCTTGTAATATAATAATTTAAATTTGTTATTTAACATTCTTGTAATTTCGGATTTTCTGTATTTAAACCTGTAATATTAAAGTCTTCAATTTCACTAATTTCTAGTACAAAAGTCGCATTAGGAATCTTGGACGAGAATAGAATTTTGACAATATTGTTCAGTTGTATTGTTTTCTTAAATAAAATGCATAAGACAACCCATCGTGAACTCACTTTGGGTTAATATTTATATGTACTCGGTGCTATGGTTATTAGCACTAAATGATTGTTTCTTTGTAACTTACTTACCTTTCCTTACTAATTAACCAAATTAACTTTGCTGTACCCATTAGAAGTAGTAGAAATGTATTACCTATAGCCCTGCATGCTTGCTTATCTAACTATGCTATCCTATCTTTATATAACGATTTTTCCCACCTTATAACTAGTACCACTTCTGCATGCTCTCTAAAAAAAATTGTGTTATGTCATTTGTCTACATACTCGCGATCTTCGGAAGGGTCGGAAGGGCGGGAGGTGGGTCGCTTTATGCTTGGGTCCGCGCGTTAACAAGCCGGTGCTTTGTATCGTTGGGCCACTTGATTGTACTGTCCGATTGTGATGTGGAATATTTCAATGTTTCCAGGTTGTTGGTGTGTTAATATTGAGTACCGATTAGGCATGGCCATTGACATATTGAAGGTCAACCTAATAAGGTCACTTAATACACAATCTCTTTATAATTCTTCATTATTTTGTTCACTGACGCAAAATATTTATGTGCAGTCCCTTATTTTCCAGTGAATGTAAAGACACATCTGCTCTCTTTCTCAATATTGTTACGTTCTATTGTATCTGAGTTAAAGACGAAAAGTACATGATAAGCAACAATTTTTTTGAGTACTTGAATGTACCTAGACATTTCCACCATTCCGTTTGTCATTTTTAATTATTTATTGTCCCGAAATTCAATTATAGTCAAAAAAATGTTCAGGTATTTAAATAAAATGTTTGTTTATTTTAGTGTCTCTAGCGCTTAATAAATTAATTAGGCAAAGTTCTCAAGAAGTCTGTCTGGCAGCAGTCTGCCGATTGAAGTCTAAAAGTCTGAAAGTTTAACCTTTTTACCATTAGAGGCCACATTTAAATTAGGCAGCAATAAGAGAGGCCGCATAAGCTGATTGACCTAAGAAAGTGACTTTTGTGAAATTATTATAGTTTTTCTATAGATTTAACAATTTATTGCATTATATAGAAAAAATAAAATATAATACTACAAAATTTTAAATATAATATACATATAAAATAATATAAAAATATAATAAACAAATTTTTTTTATTCACTAAGTTAGTGACTTATTTGACTTTTTTTTTTTTGTTTGACAGTAATTGTATATTTGGATCAAGCTCCGTAACACACAGCTTTAATTGACCCTCTAAATGTGCATCTGTAATTTGCGTTCTAAAATTTGTTTTTATCTTTGACATAAGAGAATATCTTGTCTCGCAACAGTGATACTTCCGAAGCAGGAAAATAAACGACAAGCATGTTTTCGAAGGCATGGATATTTAACAGCATTTTTCCAGATTTCAATGGGATCCTTTTTAACGTTATAAAGGGATTTGATGATACTATCTTCCCCTAAATCAATTAACTCCATTTGTAGCTCTGCAGGAGCCTCGGATATATATATTAAATGTGGCTAAAATGCCAGTTTCATAGCAGGAGTGTGCTCGTCAAAATCAGAAAATCTATTAGTATACTCTTCTATTAAACAATCCAGGACACCTACATTCATCGATTATTTTATTTTCACAGTTCTGCTCATTTAACATTTTAGCTAGCTCCGGGAAGTGTTGTGCATATATTTTCGATCGACAAAGCAATGTTTTGAAAAATCATAATTTTTTTCTAAACGCTTGGATCATTTGCCACATTTCATAAATACACCTCGTTTCACCTTGCATGCAAATAAACCAATTGTTTTTTTTTTTTTAAATCATATCAGACAAAAATACAAGGTTTCTGAGATATACTTCACCTGATAGATCACATTGTTTTCCTTGTTCTTGACAAAAGTTTAAAATTTGTCGTCGAAAAGACAGAACTTTTATCAAAACCTGACATGTTGATAGCCAGCGAACCTTGCAGTAGTATGGTAGGTATACGTTTTCTCATCTACAGAGAGTATATGCCGAAATTCACTTTGACGCATTGCATTTACGCGAATATAGTTGACAATGACAATGGTTCTATTCAGAGTGTCTTGCAAAATGGTAGATTTTGCGCAAAGATTTTGCGCAAAGATTTTGCTGATGCAAGATGCAGTGAAATGATATCAATTTTTTCAAGTCTAAGTTTTCCTTTTTTAACAATGCAACGAATCCCTATTTTTTGCCTCTTATGGAAGGTGCGCCATCGGTGCAGACACTGACTAAATTACTAACATTCAATTGTAATTTATTTTATACTTCTTTGAAGTTTTCGAAAATTTTGGCTCGGCGAGTTCTTACAGTTAGTGTATCCAACGCAACCTTTTTCCAAGTATATGTGCTATTTTATACCTAACAGCAACTGCAAATTTTGATTTACAAAGGCGCTAAAAGATGCCTGCTGATGATGCTTCTCATTTCTCAACTTTTGAAGTGCCGCCTTTTGTGATTCACCTTCTAAAGCGAAATAATTATGTTCTTTATGAGTCAAATAGTGTTTATTTGCATTCGCTTCGTTTAAAGTATTTAACACTGTATTGCACAACCAACACATCATTTTATCTTTTTCAGCACTAAAGAAAAAATCTAACTCGCATTCTACATTAAATGTTCTGTTTTCATCACCTAATATTCTTCTCTTACTATTTGACATGATGGATAAAAAACGAATAGCAAATAATATCTTTAACAAAGTGTATACTTTCTAGAAATACAATAAAACCGTGTAACTGCAACCGATCAATATCGATGTAAACATATCGTCTGCTAGCATGTGGCTGCTCTGTATGACAAATTTTGTAAATATGTAGTATTTTGTAATTTTAATTTATTTTCAAATTAATATTACATAGAACAATATTCGTATTCTCTTAGATATGTAAATGACATAAACATTGTGAATTTTTCAGCAAAGTGAAAAATTATTTATTTGGATATAAATTAACATTTAGGCAATACTCTGAAAAAAAGCATAATTGATTTCTAAAATTCTGAAATCTCCAAATAAATAATTTTTCACTTACCTGAAAATTCTACAATTTTTTAATTCCCAATATTCCTTCTAAATAAAAAAATAAATAAGAAAAAAGAAAAAACACAGACATAAGACGGGTTTTATTCGATTAGTTCATTCTTATTGCAAATTGGGGGCGCTAAAAACTGTTTAAAAAATTGACATTGAGTGTCCAAGTCTGAAACGGATGGTCTGTGGGCCAGAGCCTCGCTCATGCGTGTTAGAGTCGTTTCATAGAGTCATGCAACAATTTGACTGCCTTTGCCAGGTTTTTTAGCGGACTTGTCTACCATTTTGTACTAGCTGGCTTAGGGCCGCACAAGAACATTGCGGAAATTCAAAATTCGTTAATTTTTTGAAAATCTCAAAATATTTGACAACAACAAGAAAAGTGAAGATCGGCAATAACTAATTTTGCCACACCCCTCACACACTGTCCAATCAAAATAAAATAGGTTAAAAATATATATAGCTTTGCTTGAGTTTGAGAGTTTTGGACTTCATTTCATATTTAATCAAACACTAAAATGAACTTATGTTGTATTCAAATATTTTAAATAAATTGCCTTTATCTTAAATATATATATTTGTGTTTTATTGACCATAATCACTGACCTCTTTTAGAATACAGCCACCAAAATGCAAGTTTCCCTGTTCGCGTATACATTTGGAGTCTGATAATATGTTGCTGGTTAGGTTTGAGTGAAAAGCGGCAAAATTCACAAGACCGTATTCATTTACTATATCATACCTTATTTTATGCAGTATCGAGCCACAATTTTAATTGCCTGCCATAAACTAATATTTTAACATTTTTCAAAACTCCAAAGATCCACCAAAATGAATATTTGACCGCAATGAACTTGATTTCGCCCATTGCTAGGTCGGGTTATTATCTGCATTTAGAATAAAATAACCCAAAAAGGCTTATGGGCAAACGGACTACCATTAATCAGGAAAAGAAGAAACTCTTTATAAGCGCAAGAATTAATGGAACTAGGATAACGTTCGCTAAAATCCACTTAGGGTCCTGAAACCAAGTCATCGGACGGAGTTATGTGATCAGACCAATACTGAGCTGGATACTTAAATGCAACAGCCATTCAGGGTGTAATAGTGTGGGCATATACATATCTCGGCAACCGGCGCCACGAACTTGTTGCTTTTTATACCCTTAACCCATGAAATGGGTAAAACAGGGTATACTGGTTATGTGCAAATGTATGTAAAACAGGCAGAAGGAAGCTTCTCCGACCTCATAAAGTATATATATTATTGATCAGCATCAACAGCCGAGTCGATTTAGCCATGTCCGTCTGTCTGTCTGTCCGTCGTCTGTCCGTCCGTCTGTATGTATGAACGCGTCGATCTCAGAAACTACAAAAGCTAGAGACTACAAATATTGGATATGAGCTCTCCTAATCCCTAGGCATGACAAGTTTGTTTCAAATTTTCGATAACTCTTCCGGTTTTCGATATACACATGGAATCGATACCAAAAAAAAACTTGAAAATGGGGATTGAAACTATTTATAATATAATGAACATCTGTAAAAAATTTATGAAAGTCGGTTCAGAATCACCGGAGATATCGAACCATCAAGCATTGGTACAGCGGTACACGTACATATGAGTGTGTCTGTCAGCCCGAGCGTCTGTCCGTCTATATGGTCAAGGGTTAAGGGTATCTTCTAATGAAAATGTACATTAATGTGCCAAAAAGCTGGAAATCCGACGTACTTTCCTGTTATACCAAGCCAACGACCCGAAGCTTAAGTAATAGTGTAGTCCTGGTTTATGGAGAGTTGTCCCCACATGCTAATTTAAATGGCACAGTCGCCAGATGTAAATATTTTTCAGAATTAGTGGGCTCTCCTGGAAAATTGTATTTTTCATTAATAATAGGTAAAGGTAAATTGTTAGGACTAAAGCACATCTAAGGAAACAGTCCCAGTTTAAAACTTTCAGCTCTAAATTGCAATTTAGTTGAAAATAGTCTCACCTATAAAAAAAACTAGAGATTATAAGTGTATAAATTATTAGATATCTGGGGGTTAAGGTTCTATCAAAATACACCAAACCAATATGACGAAAATACAAACAGGCTCTATTGTTAAATTTTTGCCGTAGCGTTTTTTTTTTTTTGCAAAAAAATGTAGGTGTTTACTTAACTTTCCTGTGTGTGCAAAAATTGCTAGTTGTAAGACTTTTTGAAATACGAAATTTATATCACACACAATCGCCACTGTCAACTTGCAAATTATCGCCCAATTTAATTTGGCCGTTAATACAGTTTTCCACAAGTGAAGAAACCCAGCTTATTTCGGTTATATTTTAATTATGCGGCTGAATATATTCTATTTCATCAGTCATTGAAATTTTTAAAATATAATAAATTATTAGTTTATCAAAGCCAATTAATATTGTTGCTCGACACTGAATGAATAAGCTGTGCAAAGTACACATTGCGCGGGTTGCAAAAGTCGTTGGCGCACTGCAAAAATTGTGGAACTTCGCCAAAAATGTCCATGCAGAGTTAGGCGATCCATGATCAAATGTTAGGCGAACTAGTGAAACGACTAATTTGGGACCAGCATGATAGATATGCTGTTGAATGTAGCATAAGAAGCATTGCTTAACCAAGGAATTTTTGCTTGGGAGTAAATAGGATGTTTATATATGTATTATCCCCAAAGGTCAACTGTGATAAGCTCAAACCCAACTGGGGTAGGAGAAATCAAGCGTTCGCGGTACGGCCGTGAGATAATGCGGAAACCATCTGTGGTCAAGCAATTTTTTGGTTTTAACTTAACAATCCTTGAAAATAACTGTAAATTCCTTGTCCACCAAGGGTATATCAGGTATGGTGCAGTGGTAGTGCCGTAGGTACTTGATTTGGGTGACTGTCAGGATGTTAAAATAGGTATCAGTGCCTAGAAGCAAGTCAATGTCAAATTCTGAATCATCAGATGGCTCTGACCGATGAGAAATCATTTAAATGGACGGCGAGCTGAGGGAGGAGAACGCTATATTATCGCGAATAAAAATGCTATTTCAAATATATCTAACATCAGCAACAAAATAATTCGCTTGAGAAGTTGCTCTGTGTAATATAGAGACATAATTTGTTTGAGGTATTTTCATATTTTCATTACGTATCAATATCATACAACTGTGAATAGATATTTAAGTCGATCATTTTAATTTAATCCATCCATATCAGATCCAGACGAACATTTAAAAATTGGCTTCCAAACGTGTTAGAACATTATATGTAGTTTTTAAATTTTATTTATTTTTTAAATTTATAAAGCTTGAAATCAGTGTGACATTCTACATAGCAAGCTACAAAGTTGTAACATTTCACTTCATCCTTTTTTGTTTCCAACAGCCTTTCCATTATTGTCTCTAAAATAATGTAAAAATTTACGAAACTTAGCATTTGTTTTGTAATCATACTTCAAGCAGTCTTGTATGTTTGAATAACTTTGCTCTTATACTGTGTAACCATGTTTCTCGATTGCATGTATTGACTTGGTGTGAGCGAGGGGGTCAATAGCAGGCATCCGATGAGTCGAAGGAGGTATAGCGAGCGGGATCCCATAATACCGTAGCTCATGCGGTATGGGGTGGGTTTTTGCTATTTCCTTGACTCTATCGTACAAAAGTTTTAATTTAGGATCCCTCCGGACACTACAAGAAACAAGTACGCAAAATATCGACAAAAAAAATAATTTAACAACAACAGGAGACGGCTGGACGAGCAGTGGCTCATGGACCGACATGCTTAAAAAAACGGATGACTTCTTTTATAAAACTGGTGGTGGCGGTGTCTGAGCTGGTGGTTGACAACAGCTTTCTATACCCTACCCAACCATGGACTTATACCGCGTGCTGTTTTTAAAGTCCCCAAGAAAAATGTGCGTTACTACTGTTTATGTTACCATGTCACCAGGACAAAATAACTTTAGCCGAGCATACTATAATCTATATATTAAAATATAACAAAGATAGGATTGAGTTTCATTACTTAATTTATTTAACAAATATGTAGATGGAAAATTAAAATATTATAACAATTTCTGTTTTTTTTTTTTTTTTTATACATTTATTGCTTAACTGATTTAATAATGATGCAAATGGAAAATTAAAATATGATTACAATTTCGGTTTTTGTATTTATACCCTTAACCCATGAAATGGGTAAAAAAAAAAGGGATAATGTGCAAATGTATGTAACAGGCAGAAGGAGGCTTCTCCGACCCCATAAAGTATATATATTCTCAGCATCAGCAGCCGAGTCGATATAGCCATGTCCGTCTGTCCGTCTGTCTGGATGTATGAGCGCGTCGATCTCAGCAACTACAAAAGCTAGATACTCCAGATTTTGGATAAGAGCTCTCCTAATCCCTAGGCATGACAAGTTTGTTTCAAATTTTCGATAACTTATCTGGTTTACGATATACACATGTAATCGATAACAAAAAAATCTTGAATTTCAAAAAACTGAAAATGAGGATTGAAACTATGAGCAAAATAATAATTTCTGTAAAAATTTAATTAAAATCGGTTAAGAAACACCGGAGATATGAAACCATCAAGCATTGGTACAGCGGTATATGAGTGTGTCTGTCAGTCCGACCGTCTGTCCGTCTGTATGATCAAGGGTTAAGGGTATCTTCTAGTCGAGCATACTCGACTAGAGCCTTCTTACTTGTTTGTTATTTTTTTTTTTTTTCAATTTAAATTCAAGTTTACAAAAATTTTAATTCAAAAGCATTGAACTTTTTTTTTTCAGTGTGTTTGATAACTAATAATATTACTACTATGTGGTATTTATTTCATTTAGTCAAGCTTAACTTTTAAGGGAGTGCGCTGCAAAAGCAATAAAAATTTACTTTTGATGATTTTCAACAGATCTAATGGAAACTTATAGTTTATTTTTCGTAACAGAACATATGCACAATTATAACAACACAAATACAGTATAGTATATATATATATATAGGATATATACTGATGTCTAAAGCTTTGATTGGGAAATGTGTAAAACGAGTAAGAGAGCTTGCTGCTCCATAGCTTTTATGTACTTACACAGATATGGTGCTCCGACGATGAAAGGCCTTCCAGCGAGAGAGTCCATCGTTGCTTTTAATGTGTGTTTGTTTTTTTTTTTTTGTAAATTGTCTTGTTTTTTTTTTTGTTTTTTGTTTTTGTTAATTAATTTAATTACTTTACATCATTTTCAATCAAATGAAAGGTGTGGTTTGAATTATATATAAATGTTTATCACTTATGCATAGGTTCTCTTGATAAATGAATGATAAATCGGAGAGGTAACCTACGTAATAATATAATAATACGTATATATGGGTGAACTACATACAGACTAAGAGAGAGCTGAACTTAAGCGGGCATTGTTTTCTCTTTTCTTTTGATTTTCCACTGCACTCATTACATAGATACTTAGAGATATAAAAAAAAACTGAAATTTAGATCGGCAATGCAGAAAATCTGCATGTCTACATGTCTTCACTGCGGGTCTCCCTCGGATTTGTTGCCTCCTCTAGACATCATGGAAAAAAGCTGCTCCCGGGCGTCGGTGGACGGTGCCAGGCCATGCAAGGGCTAAGAGCACAAATGTTTCTTGCTCTTGTAGGCACTGCGAGTAAGGGATGGGCTGCTCTGGACCAGATTATAGACGAGGTTTGGTCCAAAAAAATTAGACCGGCGTTACTGGGCCTGCGTTGACAAACGCGTGGTGATTTGGTGCGTCTACAAGTTGGATCCACTTATAGGTCGTGTGGGTGTTCACTCAAGTTGGTGAATAAAATTGTCATTGTTGTTTGAATTTAATTTGGTTGGTTCCACACACAAGGTTATCAGGTTGTATCGAATTAATTGGCGAATTAATTGTAAATGTTTGTTTCAAATTCTGTTTCACTCTTTTCGAAGCACTAACTTGTGCATCGCGATCACGTGTTAAAATTCTTTCGGTAGTTCGCGACTCGGCAGCCCGGCGTAACTTTTACAAGCATTGACAAAATAACAGAAGAGAGCACTGTCACCTAAGCATGCACTTTATATAGTCGTTTTTGAAAGCTCTTTTATTGAAGAGTATGAAGCTGGTTGCGATCCGGCTTCAAAGCTCTGGAGCATTCTCTCTGCTGAATAAGAGAGCACATCAGCGGAATTACGGTACCTGTGCTTTTTTTTATCGCAGGCGACACAATTGTCAAGAAATATTGCGATAAAAATTGTAATCACAAACTTCCTCAACAACGAACGTTACAACTGTATAGTAAGATTTGTGCTTTATATGAAAAGTGCCTGCGAAAATGTATTATTTTATACAAGCTGGTTTTGAGTTAACACGATTTAGTGTTTTAATAAAAAGACGCTATAAGAACAACACTGCATTAATAGTTTTGACAATCCAAGACATTTAAAAAAATTTTGCTTTGTATATGAAACAAAATACTAAAACAACACAGCACAAAAGCTCATAAATTAAATCACAGATATACCAAAAACACTAAACAGTCATAAGCAAGTGAAGTCGTTGCCCTCGGACGCAACCAATCTCAAAAAATTTTGTGACCCTACTTTAAAAACTGGGGCTGCCACGGTCATCTTCATCAAATGGACAGTCACACAGATGGACAGACACCATGACGTACATTGCACCAAACCAATGATACCTTCGGTATTAGAGTATAAAAACAAAGCTTGGGGAATTTTTTACATATTTTCATTATAAAATTATTTTAAAGCATATAACAAGTAAGAAGGCTCTAGTCTAGTAAGCTCGACTAGAAAATAGCCCTAACCTTTAACCTTACACTTGTGGTCATAGAGAGCTCATATCCAAATCTGGAGTCTTCAGCTTATGTAGTTTCTGAGATCGACGCATTCATACGTACGGACGGACATGGATATATCGACTCGGCTAATCAGGAATGTATATATATACATTATGAGGTCGAATAAGCTTACTTCTGTCTGTTATATAATTTTACAAAAAACGGTTACATACAATTAAAATAAATGTGATCAATTCAATTATAATCACTTTTCACACACTAAATTTTAAATACACATTTACTTAAGCGCTAAAGGAGGGGCTGGGTCAGCTAGATTATGTTTACATAAAATAAGTTGTAAATAGCCGCTTTTTTCACTAGCAGCGTACCAAATTTTTACTATTGGTGTGTTGATATTTTTAAGGTTTCTTATGGCCTCTTTTGGACTTGCTTTTGTACAAATGACCAATTCCTAAATCAGGAACTCTCTTAGCCCATGAAATAAAAAAGGATATATTGGTTTTGTGTAATATTATGTAACAGGCAGAAGGAAGCCTATCCGACCCCATAAAGTATATATAATCTTGATCAGCGTCGATAGCTCTCAGAGACTGTGAGAGCTAAAGACTTAAGATTTGGAGCATACGCCTAAGCCCTAGACAGAACAAGTTTGTTTCAAATTATCGACATCTCTTTCCGTAATAATAATAGAAATTCCGTTAAGAAACACAGAAGTTATAAAAATGTTTATATTTGTACTGATCAAAGACCACAGCAGCAGGCAGCTTATGGTGTATCTAAGATATGTAGCAAAATACTTGTGTAGTTATTATTTGCATGGGGTTTTTTAGTTTTTGGTTATATTTTAAATCATGGTCTACTAAGTAAGTAAAAAAAACTTTCTGCAGCGCTTGCACTTTGTAACCTGTCTACTATCTGATAACATTAGCCAAGTAAAGGAATATTGGTACTAGTAGGGTTTTTTTTAGGAAAATAATGTCAATGAAAAGTCAACACTTGTCCATATGGTTAAAAAAGTAAAGCAAACATTTAGCCTTACTGGTGTCATTACATCAGACGTTGATTAAATTAACTACAATATTCTGTATATCTGTGATTGTTTCTTTGCATAATTTTTTAATAGTAGTTGTGTGTGTTAATTGTCTCGTCATCAAGGATTTTAAAATTTGAAGTCTTTTTGATATTTTTTTTGTATTTCTAATAGAGTATTTCAAGACTATTTTTTACAAATTCATTTGTTATTTGTGTCGGAAATAAATACCATTATTATTTTTACAGCTTAATATGGTTATTATTATTTTGTTTTTATTTAAGATACTGTTATTATTATTTTTCCTCATACTTGACATACAGACTAACTATGCCTAGGGTAAATGGGCTATTAGCGACAGTAGGTCTCAAAGAAATTGGGCTAGGAATTACAAGATTACCCGACTATGCCCGACGAACAGATAAATAAAACATTAGAACACGCTACTCGATGAGCTTACTCCCCGTATAGACAGATAGAGCAAATATCCGATACTTTGCGTCGATCTAGGTGCCGACAAGACCCTGTTTATAGGGCTCACGAACAGAGACAAGATAGGGGTCAGAATGCTCAAATTATATATAATGCCGTCCGTAGAATTATTGAACAGGCATAAAACACAATAGCCAGGCGAAAAGCTCGAATTTGAGTACCAGAATCGACTATTAATGCCAATAAGGACTGTATCAACAAGTTAGCCAGTATATATATAATAATCTTGAAAATAGACCTACCGAAAATAGCCGTAAAGCGACCCGAATCAGAGTGCAACTTATAAAAACCTTTCCAAAAAATTCAGTGGGCTTTTTAAAATTCCTCATTCAATACAATTTTGAGTCAACACAGATCTTTATAGGATACACCAGATTAATCATGGTTGGCTTCCTTTACGTCAGATACAGTTCCCTTTATTGCTTCAGCAGAAGATAGGAAATTAGTTTCAGAACTAATAGAAAGATCTGAACCACAAAAGATCAAAACAGTGTAGAAGATATAAACATTATTGGTTTTACTTTTAAAAAACGTTGACAAATTAGAAATTATTGATGAATTGGTCCGTCTCATTACAGCTGACCCCGTAACTTGTGCTAGGTATTTTGATTTTCGATATAGGAAACTTCTAAAACTAAATAAAAAGACGGGCGGTGTATTCGGTAGTCATGGTGTCATCAAATTTTATGGGCGAGTAGAGTTTCAGCAAAGAGGCTCACCACATATCCATTGGAAAATCTGACTGAAATATACCCCTTTGCTTGATCCAACGATGAACCAAGCATTCCCCGAGTAAAATCTTTTATTAATCAGTTTATTACAACTGATACAACAAACCCATATGTGGCTTAATTTTTAGAATATCAAACATACAATCATGGGCACTCATGAAGGCGCGAAGTTAGGAGAAATATAATTTGTAAATTCGGTATTTCACAACCTCCAATGTAACAAACAAAAATTCTTTTTCCTTTAGTAGACGATGGTGAAAATATAGAAGCGCATCGCAAAAGTTTTGAACAAATTCAGATACTTCTTGAATTTCCGTTTGATCGTGAAAGTATAGAACGTTTTGACATTAATAACTTTTTGTCCCATGATCAATCTCGGAGGCAGCAGCAGCCAACAAATAATTTAAGCAAAATTTAACGTAATTCATAACATCATTGCTTGCGCATCACTAATTTTTGTACTTTCCGTAACATAGCGGTCAGTGACTTTTACTTACCGTAAATACCGTCTGCATTTTGGTTGTCCGTTGTTTCGCTAATAATATACATACGTGTATATTTGACAGTGCTGATCGCGTGAGTCAATCGTGACTAGCAATTGAAATGTCAGTGAAGAAACATAATTCTCTGACTTGGACTTTTACAAGGCAAAGGCAGAATCAATAACTCGGCAACTTAATGCATTAAGCGCGTTCTTAAATGCTGAGCAGCTAAAACGGAGGAGTTAATCAGCGAAATGCGGTCTAGCTTTGATGCTGCGCAATCGACCCATGAAAAGCTTAATCTTATGGAGTTTGCCACGGACGCAAGGTCGCAATATGACCAACTCCGCAGCGCATCAAAGCATTCTCGCGAACTCACCAATCTGCGTAAGGAAACAAATCTAATGCTGAAAGCTATAGAGGTATCTCTAAGTTGTCTGCTATCCCTAAGATTTTTGAGAAACTGATAACCTCTCATCTTCAACATCTTTGTAAATCACTACTAACTTGCTAGAATTCACATCATTTGTTATCAAAGGCTTTAAAGAAAAGATGCAAACTGATGTTATTTACACTGATTTCAGTAAGGCTTTTGACAGTGTAAGTCATAATCTTTTAATTTATAAACTTCAACTTTTGGGCTTTCCCAATAATCTTATTCCTTGGATTAAAGATTATTTAACCTTTAGAATTCAGAGGGTATTTATTAATGGCTCACTTTCCCAAGCGGTTCGGGTCACTTCTGGTGTTCCTCAAGGAAGTCTCATTGGACCGTTATTTTTACACTTTTTATAAACGACCTTCCTTTCGTTATCAAACACTCTCGGGTGCATTATGCATGTCGGCTGCATCTCTTCTGTTTGGTCATAAACTGCAAAGTGACTTACACAATTTTCATACTTGGTGCAGAACAAATTTATTGCATCTCAATTGTGAATGTAAAGTTATGTCTTTTTATAGACGAATGCCCTTTTTTAATATATATCTTCTGGATAGCCTTAGTACTTGGCTATCAGAATGTAAGGGGTATTTGTAGCAAAATCAGTAGTTTATACCTTAACAGTCACTCTTTTGCTTTTCATGTCATCGCCTTCATTGAAACTTGGTTAAGGCATGACATTCTTTGTACTGAAGTTGTATCCAACAGATACTGTGTCCATAGAAAAGACCGTACGCTTCGACGTGGCGGAGGTGTGCTTATTGCTGTTGATTTTGATTATTCTTCGGAGACAGTAATATTAGGTGGTTCTATGGATATAGAATTTGTTGCTGTAGAGTTGTATTTCAATGGTGTTGGTATTCTTCTTCTTGTATCTTCCGATATCTCTGTTTACGATGCTCATTTGTCTGCTATAATGTCCGTTTCTTGCATGTTTTCGGATCGCGATTTCCTTGTAGTTCTTGGTGATTTTAATATTGCTGAAGTTACTTGAGATTTCGTGTCCCGAACATGGTGCCCTGACCCCCTCGGCTCATAATGAATTTTTAAATAATTTACTTGGGATATCATTGAATCAGATAAATTATAATCTAAATTCTCTTAATAAAATGCTTGATCTGGTTTTTGTTTTGGATCCATCCTCCTCATCCATTACCCGATCACAACCCATATCTTATCCAGAGGATTTATACCACCCAACGTTGGAGGTGTCGATCACTTTACCCTACCGGGGGCTATGCCCCAGTAGAAATCGTTTAAGCCGAGTACGTCAATTTCGGAAAGCCGATTTTGCAAAACTTACTCGGCTGTTGGCCCTGACTGACAGGTCTACCCTCTACGGGTCTGACAATTTGGGCCTGGCAATCAATATTTTTTATAATACTTTAAATTCTTTATTTGATTTGTGTGTCCCTTATGGAACGCCAAACAGGTCAAGCAAACCTGTGTGGTTTACCAGAGAGTTGACAATTCTAAAATATCGTAAATCGAAACTCTACAACAGTTTCAGAAAATCAAGCTCTCCGTTAGCTTGTTCTGCATACTTGATTGCTCGTTCCAATTTTTCAGTCCTCAATAACCAATGTTACAGGAATTACCTGACTAGGTGTGGATTACAGTTTCAGCAATATCTTAATCGGTTTTTTGATTTCGTTAATGCGAAGCCGCAAGACATCGACTCTTCCATCAAACACATTCTTTGATGAAATGAAAGCCAACTCAGATCAGGCCATTGCCGATCTATTTGCTGAATTTTTTGAAACGACCTATAGCCCTTGTTTCCAAACCTGTCGTCATGCCTTACCCCTATCAGCTTAATGCCTCAAATTGCATTTTCATACCGGAAATCACAGAGAGTTCGTGATCTTCAGGTTATTAAGCCCACATTTTCTCCGGGACCTGATGGAATACCTAGCTGTGTGCTTAGGTATTGTGCTCAGGATCTATTGAAACCTTTGCATAAATTGTTTAGTTTGTCCGTGGAGCAATGCTCTTTCCCAAAAATTTGGAAAGAGTCTAATATTATTCCTTTGCACAAAAAAGGAAACAAATCGAATGCTCAAAATTATAGGGGTTTCTCCAAGTTGTCTGCTATCCCAAAGATTTTTGAGAAACTAATAACCTCTCATCTTCAACATCTTTGTAAATCTATGATTTCACCGTGCCAGCACGGATTCATGAAACAAAGATCTACCACTACTAACTTATTAGAATTCACATCCTTTGTTATTAGGGGCTTTGAAGAAAAATTGCAAACTGATGTTATTTACACTGATTTCAGTAAGGCTTTTGACTCTGTAAATCACCTCCTTTTAATATATAAACTTAAACTTTTGGGCTTTCCCTTATTCTCTTATTCTGTGGATTCAAGATTTTTTAACCTTTAGAACTCAGAGAGTCTATTTTAATGGCTCAGTTTCTAAAGCGGTCCAGGTCACTTCTGGTGTTCCACAAGGAAGTCACCTTGGACCGTTGTTATTTACTCTTTTTATAAACGACCTTCCGTCTGTTATAAATCATTCTCGGGTACTGATGTATGCTTATGATGTAAAATTATGCATGTCAGCTTCAAGTCTTCTGTCTGGTCATAGACTGCAAAGTGACTTAGACAATTTTCAAACTTGGTGCAAAGTTAATTTACTGCATCTCAATTGCAGTAAATGTAAAGTTATGTCTTTTTATAGGCGAATGCCTTTTTTTAATATCTATCTTCTGGATAACCTACCATTGGATCGGATTGATTTGGTTGAGGATTTGGGTGTCTTAATGGACCCAAAGCTTAAGTTTGACAAGCATATTGCTTTAATCTCAAATCGAGCATCAAGTGTCTTGGGGTTCATTAAGCGCTGGTCGAAGGAATTCGACGACCCCTACTTAACTAAGACTCTTTATATGTCTCTTGTCCGACCGATTCTTGAATATGGATCTTGGATTTGGTATCCCAAATACAGGATTCATCAAGATAGAATAGAATCGGTACAAAAACAATTTTTGCTCTTTGCTCTTCGAGGTCTTTTTTTATTATTATTGGACGTAGATGTACTAACGGACAGTACAATCAAGTGGCCCAACGATACCAAGCACCGGCTTGTTAACGCGCGGACCCAAGCATAAAGCGACCCACCTCCCGCCCATCCGACCGAGGGGCGCACCGCGTAACGTGCGGTTACGAAGATCGCGAACATGTAGACAAATGACATAACACAATTTTTTTTAGTGAGCATGCAGAAGTGGTACTAGTTATTAGGTGGGAAAAATCGTTATATAAAGAACATAAGATTCGAAAAGGGTTATGGATAGCATAGTTAGATAAGCAAGCATGCAGGGCTATAGGTAAAAAATGTCTACTACTTCTAATAGGTACAGCAAAGTTAATTTGGTTAATTAGTACGGGGGAATCTATTTCACCATTTATTAATTTGTGAAAAAAGGTTAATGCTAGCATAGTTCTACGATTAGTAAGAGAGGAAAGATTTATTAGTAAAAGTCTACTGTGGTAAGCAGGTAAATTTGTACTATTATCCCAGTTAAGACCCCGAAGAGCAAAGAGCAAAAATTGTTTTTGTACCGATTCTATTCTATCTTGATGAACCCTGTATTTGGGATACCATATACAAGATCCATATTCAAGAATCGGTCGGACAAGAGACACATAAAGAGTTTTAGTTAGGTAGGGGTCGTCGAATTCCTTCGACCAACGCTTGATGAACCCCAAGACACTTGATGCTCGATTTGAGATTAAAGCAATATGCTTGTCAAACTTAAGCTTTGGGTCCATTAAGATACCCAAATCCTCAGCCAAATCAATCCGATCCAATGGTAGGTTATCCAGAAGATAGATATTAAAAAAAGGCATTCGCCTATAAAAAGACATAACTTTACATTTACTGCAATTGAGATGCAGTAAATTTACTTTGCACCAAGTTTGAAAATTGTCTAAGTCACTTTGCAGTCTATGACCAGACAGAAGACTTGAAGCTGACATGCATAATTTTACATCATCAGCATACATTAGTACCCGAGAATGATTTATAACAGACGGAAGGTCGTTTATAAAAAGAGTAAATAACAACGGTCCAAGGTGACTTCCTTGTGGAACACCAGAAGTGACCTGGACCGCTTTAGAAACTGAGCCATTAAAATAGACTCTCTGAGTTCTAAAGGTTAAATAATCTTGAATCCAAAGAATAAGATTGTTGGGAAAACCCAAAAGTTTAAGTTTATGTATTAAAAGGCGGTGATTTACAGAGTCAAAAGCCTTACTGAAATCAGTATAAATAACATCAGTTTGCAATTTTTCTTCAAAGCCCTTAATAACAAATGATGTGAATTCTAATAAGTTAGTAGTGGTAGATCTTTGTTTCATGAACCCGTGCTGGCACGGTGAAATCATAGATTTACAAAGATGTTGAAGATGAGAGGTTATTAGTTTCTCAAAAATCTTTGGGATAGCAGACAACTTGGAGATACCCCTATAATTTTTAGCATTCGATTTGTTTCCTTTTTTGTGCAAAGGAATAATGTAAGACTCTTTCCAAATTTTTGGGAAAGAGCATAGCTCCACGGACAAACTAAACAATTTATGCAAAGGTTTTAGAAGACTCTGAGCACAGTACCTGAGCACACAGCTAGGTATTCCATCAGGTCCCGGAGAAAATGTGGGCTTAATAACCTGAAGATCACAAAGTAGCGAACTCTCCGTGATTTCCGGTATGAAAATGCAATTTGAGGCATTAAGCTGATAGGGGTAAGGCATGACGACTGGTTGGAAACAAGGGCTATAGGTCGTTTGAAAAAATGCAGCAAATAGATCGGCAATGGCCTGATCTGAGTTGGCTTTCATTTCATCAAAGAATATGTTTGATGGAAGAGTCGATGTCTTGCGTTTCGCATTAACGAAATCAAAAAACCGTTTAGGATCCTGCTGAAACTGTAATCCACACCTAGTCAGGTAATTCCTATAACATTGGTTATTGAGGACTGAAAAATTGGAACGAGCAATCAAGTATGCCAGAACAAGCTAACGGAGAGCTTGATTTTCTGAAACTCTTGTAGAGTTTCGATTTACGATTTTTTAGAATTGTCAACTCTCTGGTAAACCACACAGGTTTGTTTGACCTGTTTGGCGTTCCATAAGGGACACACAAATCAAATAAAGAATTTAAAGTATTATAAAAAATATTGATTGCCCGGCCCAAATTGTCAGACCCGTAGAGGGTAGACCAGTCAGCAAGGGCCAACAGCCGAGTAAGTTTTGCAAAATCGGTTTTCCGAAATTGACGTACTCGGCTTAAACGATTTTTACTGGGGCATAGCCTCCGGTAGGGTAAAGTGATCGACACCTCCAACGTTGGGTGATAGAAATCCTCTGGATAAGATATGGGTTGTGATCGGGTAATGGATGAAGAGGATGGATCCAAAACAAAAACCAGATCAAGCATTTTATTAAGAGAATTTGGGATATCATTTATTTGATTCAATGATATCCCAAGTAAATTATTCAAAAATTCATTATGAGCCGAAGGGGTCAGGGCACCAGAGTCGGGAGACACGAAATCCAAGTAACTTCAGCAATATTAAAATCACCAAGAACTACAAGGAAATCGCGATCCGAAAGCATGCAAGAAACGGACATAATAGCAGACAAATGAGCATCGTAAACAGAGATATCGGAAGAAGGGGGTATATAGGAGCAAGTAACAAAAATACCAACACCATTGAAATACAACTTTACAGCAACAAATTCTATATCCATAGAACCACCTACTATTACTGTCTCCGAAGAATAATCAACATCAACAGCAATAAGCACACCTCCGCCACGTCGAAGCGAACGGTCTTTTCTATGGACACAGTATCTGCTGGATACAACTTCAGTACTAAGAATGTCATGCCTTAACCAAGTTTCTGTGAAGGCGATGACATGAAAAGCAAAAGAGTGACTGTTAAGGTATAAACTACTAAGTTTGCTACAAATACCCCTTACATTCTGATAGCCAAGTACTAAGGAAGTCGTTAGTTTTTTGAACTATCAGAATCGAGAGGAGTTTGAGGCAAAGCTACTGGGGTCGGAGATACAATCGGGACGCCGATTGTCAGGAAGAGTTAAGGGCACAGCTACTTGGGTGGGGGATACAATCGGAGGCCGATTTTTTTTCCTGGCAGTATATTCATTTACAATAATGTGCTCCGGCCAAAACTCTTTGCAACATATAGAGCTAAAGTCTTGGCTCGAGACAATGATTTTAAACGACGAGATATTCCTAGTATAATTAAATTTGAACTTTTCCACCGTGAAATTGGCTTTAGTTTTGGCCTTTATATAGACCGTGACATCTTCTGATGTCAAATCAGGGGGAAGCCTAGAAACAAATACTTGTTTTTTTGGTGGAACGGCAACAAATTTTTTAATTATATCTTCCACCGAAGATACATTTTTGGGGAGTAGAATATTTGGCTCTTTGGATATATTTGGTTTGTTTAGTTGAGCTACGTCAACACTACTCGCCTCCAAAGAGACCGAAGGACCAGGATTAGATGAAACGACATCCATGGGGACTATAGCGCTTGCATCCGGTATCTCATTAATTTTGGGAACTGGGACAGAAGAAATGTTATTTTATTTTATTTTTATTTTTATTTTTGGTCTCCGTATTGTTTGGCTGAAATTCAGACATGACCGATCCCGATGACGGCCCAACATTGGCTCTTTTGCGCTTTGGAGAATCACTAAGGAGATTTTTCTCCTTAAAGTTTCTCTGCACAGTTGAGAAATTATCGCACAATTTTTTCAACTGGCCGAAAACTCCCTCAAAGCCAAGATGAGTCTCCAAGAAATTTGCCATATCTTTCTTCCGCTCCAAACAAGACCAACACGGCCACTCTAAGTTAGTGGTGCCCATCAAATCGATGACACGGCCGTTAAGACCAGCACATTTTTCATGTGCAACATTTGGGCACATCCAGCAGCCAATAAAAGCCATCTTTGTATTGGCGCGAACTTGGCAGCCCTTGTAACAGCAGACAGACATTATTTGATAAATTTTCTTTTTTTTTTCAAATAAACAAAAAAAAAAAAAAAATAAATAAATAAACAAAAATACAATAAATAAATAAGAGAGCGACAAAATAAAAATCAAAAAATAATAATTTTTTTTAATAAATGATGGAAAAAAAAAAATAAACTGCTTAGGACCACTCTAGGGTTAATTGTATTTATAGGCTTGTAACTACTCACAAAAACGAAAACACAAAACAAAACGTAACGGCGCGAGCGCAGCAACCGATAGCAACAACAACGGAATGATTTTAAACCGGGACCAGCACCAACACAAAAGAGCGCGTGAGAGCCAAAGAACGGTTATTATGCACAGAGAGCGAGCACAGAAGAAACTAAAAGAGTGCAAGCACGAAAACACAAAAACAAAATACTAGCAGGGCAAAGCAAACTAAGCAATAAGCTTTGACTGCAGTTCGTTGTTGTATTCTGGCACTTTCGAAATAAATGCAAATAACTTATTAAAATTAGTATTCAACACTTGGGTTTATAAAACCGATTAAACCCAAAGTCACAATACTATTTATTTGCACAGAGTCGCGAGTTAAAAACGAGATTAAACACACAAAAATAAAAAAAAAAAACGAAGAGCACAAAAAAAACACGTCCGTTGCTGAGCATAGAGCATACGCATGATAACTGGGATAATAGTACAAATTTAGCAGTTTACCAGAGTAGACTTTTACTAATAAATCTTCCCTCTCTTACTAATCGTAGAACTATGCTAGATTAACCTTTTTTCACAAATTTATAAATGGTGAAATAGATTCCCCCGTACTAATTAACCAAATTAACTTTGCTGTACCTATTAGAAGTAGTAGAAATTTTTTACCTATAGCCCTGCATGCTTGCTTATCTAACTATGCTATCCATAACCCCTTTCGGATCTTATGTTCTTTATATAACGATTTTTCCCACCTTATAACTAATACCACTTCTGCATGCTCTCTAAAAAAAATTGTGTTATGTAATTTGTCTACATGTTCGCGATCTTCGTAACCGCACGTTACACGGTGCGCTCCTCGGTCGGAATGGGCGGGAGGTGGGTCGCTTTATGCTTGGGTCCGCGCGTTAACAAGCCGGTGCTTGGTATCGTTGGGCCACTTGATTGTACTGTCCGTTAGTACATCTACGTCCAAAATGACAAAAAAAAAAAAAAAATAACCAATGGGTTGAGGATTTGGGTATACTAATGGACCCAAAGCTTAAGTTCGACAAGCATATGGGGTTCATTAAGCGCTGGTCGAAGGAATTCGACGACCCCTACTTAATAAAAACCTTGTATGTGCCTCTTGTGCGACCGATTCTGGAATATGTATCTTGTATACGGTATCCCAAATACAGGATTCATCAGGATAGATTAGAATCGGTGCAAAAACGATTTTGGCTCTTTGCTCTTCGGGGTCTTAATTGCGTAATTCTATTAACTTACCTTCTTATCATTGTAGACTTTTACTAATAAATCTTTCCTGTCTTTCTAACCGTAGAAAAATGCTATCAATTACATTTTTCCATAATTTAATAAATGGTAAAATTGACTCTTCATTACTAATCAACCAAATTGACTTTGCAGTTCCTATTAGAAATACTAGAAATTTTGTACCTTTAATGATCTTTCACATTTAATTCATAATGCCATTTCTATTTGCTCTCTTAAAAAACTAGTCTTGTCTCATTTGTCTACTTGTTCGCGATCTTCGTAACCGCACGCTACGCGGTGCGCCCCTCGGTCGGACGGACGGGAGGTGGGTTGCTTTGTGCTTGGGTCCGCGCGTTAAGAAGCCGGTGATTGGTATCGTTGGGCCACTTGAATGTACTGACCATTAGTACATCTACACTCAATAATAACAACAATTCGGCGCAGAACGGAAGAGCCAATTGGTAGCTCGAGGGGGGCTGTGCGTCTCTCTAGGCTAACGGAATTGCAGCTGCCACGTTTTGGCGGCGCATATATCGAATGGGCCGATTTTTTCGCCATCTACAACACTGTCGTCGGCCGAAACGAGAAATTAAGTTATGTGGAAAAGTTTTATTAACTTCGATCATGCCTCACACTACCAGCGTTTGAAGCGAATCGCGCTTTCAAACCAACGGAAGATAACTATGACAAGGCCATTGTATTGTTAACAAATCGTTTTGACAACAAATCGTTTTGACAACAAATCGTTGCGTTTTCAGGCACACGTACGGTTAATATTTAGGCTCTCAGATGTTGAAAGGGGTTCGGCGAGCAGTCTGCGTCAATTGAGTGACAGGATCAATTCGCATTTTTGCGCGCATTTTGCTTATTCATCTCATCACATCACAAATTGGATCTATCAACCCACACAGGAGAAGTGGAAGATAGCATTGCCCATAAAGGGTCACTTTGGAGAAGAGATGCCGCATGACAGAAAATTTGGAATTCGCCAAGGTAACGCACACACCGGCAAGCAGGTGGGCAAGCCTAATATACAAACCCGCAATTCGCTAATACTTAACAAAACTCAATCTTGTGTCGTATGCGAATCTGCTGCGCATTATCTGTCAAGATGCCCACAGTTCATAAATTTAGCTCCCACTATGCGCTATAGAGAAGCTAAGAGGCTGCACCTCTGCCTCAACTGCCTTCGCAAAGGGCACAGTCTGCAGCAATGCAAATCTGGTCACTGCAAGCATTGCCAACCGAAGCACCATTAATTGTTGCATATAGATACAAGTTCCTCTGCATCTCAGTTGCCCGACACAACGCGTTCTCAAAATGCATCATATGTTTCCATATCAACATCGCCACCTAAGGCCTTGAAACAAAGTGAGACCGATTACGTGCTGCTACCAACGGCTATTATACTTGTCACAAATCAATCTGGCACTTTCGTACCCTGTTGAGCTCTGCTAGATTCAGCATCGCAGCTCAACTTTGTTACCACCCGTTTCGCTAACCAGCTGCAGTTAGAGCTACGCCACTCAAACATAGCAGTATCCGGCATAGGCGAATCTTCTCTCTCATTCAACAAATCGGCTGACATTTTTTTGCAATCAGCTAGTGGCTCATACCAAGGATCATTTTCTGCAGTCGTAACGCAGAAGATAACTGATTGTTAGCCCCACTTTGATATAAATACCACCGGCTGGAAAATATCTAACAGTTTCACCTCGCTGACCCGCTCTTCTACAAAGGTCAAAGGATCGATATACTAATTGGCGCTGGCATTTTTTTTCGACCTCCTTTGCGTTGGGCAAGTTCGACTTGCAAATCATTTGCCCACGCTCCAGATGACCAAATTAGGCTGAACCGTTGTTCGATTTAGTAAAGCTGTTCTAGGAAATCTACAATTGTTGCGGCGCTATAAATACGCCGTCAGAGGAGGATGCGCTTTGTGAGCAGCTATTTCTCCGCAATTATTTGCGGCTTGAATAAGGCGAGTACTCTGTTCGGCTCCCAGCCAAGGAACACTTCGATGCACTTGGGGATTCGTACAGTCGTGCTTTACGTCGATTCAATGCACTGGAAAAATGCGTCTTTAAAGTCGCAGTATGTTGCTTTCATGAAGGAAGACAAGCAGACAAGCAGTCTGTTGTACCTCAATACTTTTTACCTCATCATTGCGTGCAGAAGCTCGATAGTACCACGACCAAGTTGAAAGTCGTTTTTGATGGCTCCGCAACAAAAAAATTTTGGGCTTTTTTTAATGATTTATTGTTTGCAGGACCGTCAATACAACGAAAAATTTTCACAACATTAGATCGAATTCAATTTTAATGTAGCCTTATGCGGGGATATTTGCAAGATGTACTGTTGCGATCGCAAGACTCAACCAGACCAATATCTTCAGTGCATCCTATGGCGTCACAATACGAGCGACGAAGTTCAGTTTTACACCTTTAACAACGTTACATAACGACCAAAACCTGCAGCATTTTTAGCTATTCGAGCTACAGCTTTTTCACCACGAAGAAAACTCGCTGCCCCTTGCGACAAAGATCATTCAAAGGGATTCTTACGTTGACGATTTAATAACTGGAGGCGACACCACTGAAAAAGTTTTTGAAATTCGTCAGCAGGTCAAGGAGCTGCTTCACTCTCATATACGCAAATGGTGTTCGAACTATGAGGCTGCTCTGGATGGCGAGCTGAAAGCGGACTGCGAAAAAATGGTTACGTTCGTCGATGGAACCGATGTCAAGAAGGCTCTGAGGTTGGCTTGGGATACCAACTTCGATCATCTTCTATTCAGTCTGCCGCATACTCTCTCACACAGCATTGTAACCAAGCGTATAATATTAGCCACAATCGCCAAATTCTACGACCCCCTCGGTTTAATATCACCCATAATCATAAAACTAAAAATGTTCTTACAGACACTGTGGAAGGATAAACTCAATTGGGACGAAGCCTTAGTCTCTGTACTCTGCTTGGATCGAGCACACCTCCCAAATAGCTGTAGCTTGTACACTCAAGTTCCCTCGTTTACAGCCACACTCATCATGGGAAATACATGCGTTCTATGCAAGTCTAGCCGCATACGGCACCTGTGTTTACGTGCGACCAGAAGCGCAGGGTAGCTACTCGTCAAATCTTCTATGCTCAAAATCAAGAGTCTCACCTCTAAATACGCTTACAATTCCCAAACTGGAACTAGCCGCCGCACATCTGCTATCAGCTCGTCTTTAGCATCGCTCAATGCGCACCGCACCCTTGCCAGTTCTATTGTTGGTCTGACTCGACGATTGCACTCACTTGGATTCGACAAGCTCCATCTGAATTTAATATTTTTTTATCCAACAGCATATCTCAGATTCAGAAGCGCACCAAGGGCATAACTTGGAGACACGTTCCTACTCATTTCAACCCAGCCGACATATTATCACGTGGCTGCGGAGCACTGGATCGGCTGGAATCGGACCTTTGGCATGAAGAAACCTGCCTTTCTACTCTCATCTCCTACTGATTGGCCGCCAAACATTCCTACCAGCTCAGATCTGCCTGAACGTCACCGTCATGCTTTAATCCTAACGGGCAAGCTTGACATATCGTTCAGATGTAAGTACCAAAACTCTTTTAGTAAAATGCAAGGAGTCTTTAGATACATGTACAAGTTCGCTCAGCGCAAGACAAAAGATCAAGGTCGATCCAAAGGACCGATTACAATCGACGACATACGTCTGCTTAAAGGGAAGGGCGTGGCATCTAAATCGAAGATCATATTTTTAAATCCGATTATGGACAAATTCGGATTAATTCGCGTTGGTGGACGCCTTCAGAATTCGTTTATAGATTACGAAGCAAGGCACCCAATAATTTTACCAGCTCAGCACCCCGTCACCATCGCCATCACCGATCAATTTTAACGTCAATTCTTGAACAAAGGACCACAAAGATTTCTTGCCGCACTCCGACAACGATTTTGGCCCATTGGCGGGCGAAAAACCGTGTCAGCAGTCATCGGCAAATGCATTCGTTTCTTTCGCATGAAGCCCAGACTTCTCGAACACATGGCTCCGTCACCGGCTGATCGAGTGCAACCAAGCCGCCCATTCTACACAATTTGAATTGATTTTTGTGGACCATTCTTAATCAAGTCACAGTCAAGGAACAGCTTTTCCACCAAAGCACTACATCTGGAATTTGTGAAGGATTTGTCAACTGCATCGTTTATCGCTGCATTAAAGCGATTCTATTTTTAAGCGTATTTTTGCTTGTCAATCGGAATCAACTGGAACTTTATTCCAGGAGGCTGCGGTAAAATCTGCCAAACACCATTTCCATCGCGTCGTTGGAAAATCCGTTTTCACATTTAATGATCTTCGAACCCTTATATGCAAATATATGTCTTTGCCTTGCACACGAAATTTAATCAAATTATTGCTTTGCATTGCTTAACCTGACACTCGTTTTGTCACTCGTCCGTCGCGGCTGCACACTTGCACGAAATTGACGCGCATTATAGTTAAGGTTAAACGCATGCTTTTTAAAATGAAATATACAAGTGAAGAAAATAATGTAAAGTGATTGCGTTTTACATTTAGTAAAATATTTCCCACCCCTCTGAAACAGTTTGATCATAGGTAAGCACAAAAAGTGCCTTTCTCTAAACAATCAACGTTATCTCAGTTATGATTGCTATATAAAAGCACTGAGGTCAAGTATTAAGAAGATTAAAATAAATACGCTCACCATAGTCACAAGTGCAGCGAGGGAACATTGATATTCAGTTCTTTTTATATCCCTAAACTTAATTATAATAACAAGTCTCAGTGAGGTATTTTAAAATTTATATGCAGTGAGGTTAAACTAAAAGTAAGGCCACAAATTCTTTTCAGGTACGGAAATATCCGTCCAAGAAGCCTTTAACTGCTGTTTAGGAGCATTAATGCTAAAATATATCTACAACGCGTTAGAATCATCAAGTCTAAAGCCCAAATACATAATTTACCCCTTGACTCAAATGATATATTTGAGTTACGACTTATAGATCATTATGTCGAGCGCCCCATCGCTTTAGAAAATGTATGTGATTGGATACGCAGGTATCCGCGCCAAACAACAATTAAAGCAGCTTCGCTCTTAATATTTAACTCTTTGATAAGTTATGCTCTGCGCAGCATAAAGAGCAAATTAAAGTAACTATCATAACTGTTGTTTTGCATATGCTCATCGGCCTTTCTTTTTATTGCATTTTTCACCTTGCTTGCCTTAGCTGAGCGCAAGCAGCAGCTGCAATTCGGCAGCTAATTTAGTTCTATTCGATCAATCGGAAATTCAAGTCGCGGCCCGGTATTTGACACCGCTTGCCAAAAAATAGTTCGTACAGTTAAAAGTGCAAAGCTCAACGCGGAGCTTATAATTAACAATTGTAACTATTTTTAAGTTTGGCCACGAAGGCAAATAAGCTAAATTTATAGTAAAGCAAATTTCGGTGCAGTTCTATTTATTTATTCTATTGTGAAAATTCGATAGCTATTGAAAAAGCTCATTAGCTCAAAATTTGGTGACCCCGACGTGATTCATTAGCTCTGTTTGTTTAAATAAATACAAATTATTTAAAGTAAAAAGTTAATAAACCTCGCGCCCGCGCTCTTGCATCGTCTTCGCTATTCTCGGTCGTTTTGTGCTCATTTTCGGTTCAAGTGTTTGACCTGCATTGACGCCTACGCAGTTGATTCCCTTATCGCGTTTGCTTAAACAGTTGCAGCAGCCGTTTCTGCATTGTTATTGCTTGTCCCGTGTTGCTTGCGCTATGAACAAAGTGTTTGCCCTCCAATTGACATTGCGTCGTTTGAACTTGTTTGTTAAAGCGATAGTGGAAAAATTCAGTGATTCCTAATTGAATATTTGAAAATGCATAATTCTGCTGCCGTTCAGTCTCCTAGTGTCCCGTTTTACAAAGCAAAGGCCAAAGCTATTGATGAGCAGGTAAAACGGATCGCTCCGGAGCAAATTGTGCATCTCAGCGAAGAAGAGTTGGCGGTTCGGCTTAAGGCGTTGGAATGTGCTCAGCATGCATTTTACAATATGAAATCGGGAGTGAGTTACGGGCATGTTTTAATGACTTCTCAATATTAGTTGAAACTAGCTTGCGACGCGAAATTAACAAATGAAAGTTATCGTCGCCGTTGTGCTCGACTATGAGGCAAGATGCATGTGGTGACAATCACACATTGTCTCAAAGCCGAATCCGGTTGCCTGAGATCAAGCTGCCCGAGTTTAGTGGAGGATATACAAAGTTTGCAGAGTTCATAGCGATGATCTCTTCAATCATTGATGCGGACTCAGGACTTTCGGATGTGGAGAAGTTTCAGCACTTGCGATCGTGTCTGAAAGGATTAGCCATCAGGATAGTGTTTCTTCGTTGGAAATCAGCAGCGCTAACTATCCATTTGCATTGGAGCTTCTTAAAAAACGGTTGTTAACTTGTTGTTAACAAGCGTCTCATTTTCCAAGCACATGTCACGGAGATTTTTGGTTTAGATTGCATCGATTCGTCGTCAGCAGTAAAACTTCGAACCCTTTCGGATACGGTTAACTCCAACATTCGCTCTCTACAAAGCCTGGGCAACGTTGAGCAGATTGCGGGTTTCATTATCGTGCACAGTTTGCTGCAGAAAGTGGACAAGGCAACGCAGACCAGTTGGGAGGAGACAGAACCAATGGATACTATTCCGACCTGTGAGCAGTTCATGGCATTTCTGGATCGACGATGTCGAAGGTTGGAAAATGTGGAACATGCTATGGCAACGTATACGCCTAGCTCTAAGGTGGGCAAAATTAGTAAAATCGTTAACACCAGTAGAAAGGCCTTTGTCGCTACTAACTCCAACACAAATAAATGTGTGTTTTGTGAGACCTCTGGCCATTTAATTTTCAACTGTTCCCGTTTTGGAAATCTGTCTCCGCAACTGCGTCTACGAGAGGTAAAGAAGTTCAACCTTTGCATTAATTGCCTGTGTTAAGGTCATCGGTTAAAGCAGTGCAGCTCCACTACCTGCAACCGTTGCAAGGCCAAGCATCATACGCTTCTGCATTTTGAGAATGAAATTGACGGCTCTCAAGTTAACTTTGCTCCGCATCCGCCTGCTGCAAACCCTTCTACAACACTTGTAGCCCAAAATCTTAGTCAAGACGTGGTGCTCTTGGCAACTGCTGTAATCAACGTTCAAAGTCGTACTGGAGTTTTAGTCCCTTGCCGAGCGCTACTTGATTCTGGATCGCAGGTGCACATTATCACGTCTCGTTTAGCTCAACACCTCCAGCTGCGCAAGCATCGCTCACCTACTTTGATGTCAGGATTGGGCGAGTCTACTGTTGCCTCAGAAGGCTATTTAACCGATATAAGCTTTCAATCAATTAACAGTTCTCGTAGCTCAGTCTATAACTGGAAATCAGCCTAGCTACGATATTAGCACTGAGCTCTGGAATATACCCTCAAATATTCGCTTGGCTGATCCAGAGTTCTTTAAGGCGCACAAAATTGATTTGTTAATTGGAGCTGGCCTGTTTTTTGAATTGTTGTGTCTCGGTCAAATCAAAACCGCTCCTGGTTTGCCAATTCTTCAAAAAACTCAACTGGGCTGGATAGTGACAGGAAGAACTTCTTCAGCGAGCCCTGCCTCATTGATGGTCACTAGCTCGGCTCTATTGCCAAATCCCAGCCAAGATCACAAGCTTGATGAAATCGTCGGTTTTGGGAGGTAGAATCGTGTTCTCGTTTAGTCAACGAATCTACCAAGGAGGAACTTGATTGTGAAGCGCATTTTAAACAAACTTTTGCTCGTTTGGACACTGGCGAATATTCGGTTCGCCTTCCAGTCAAGCATACTGTGGATCCAATTGGAGATTAGTATCAGCAGCCATATCGTTGCATATCGTTTTTGCAACCTGGAGCGCAAATTAGAGCGTCATTCTGGTTTGAAGTCAGAATATTCAGCATTTATTAAGAAGTATGTAGATTTGAATCACATGTCGCTTGTGGAGTCGCACATGCTAGGTCGCTGCAAGTATTATCTCCCTCATTATTGTTTTCTTAAGGAAGACAGCTCAACAACTAAGCTTTGAGTTGTTTTTGATGGTTTGGCCGTGTCTTCGTCTGGTTATTCCCAACGCAAGCTGTTCGCTACACTGTTGCAGTTTAGGACATTCCCAATAGCCCTGACTGGTGACATTTGCAAAATGTATAAGTGTGTTAGGATGACTGAACCCGATTCCTTTTTGCAATGTATCTTATGGCGTGATTCGCCTCATCAGGAAATTCCAGTTTTCAAGCTGGATACTGTCACCTATGGCACAAAGCCAGCGTCTTTTCTTGCGGTTCGTTCCATGCAGCAATTAGCTATTGATGAAAGAAGATCATTTCCTGCTGGATCTAAAGTGATCTTGAGCGATTTTTATGTAGATGATCTCATCACTGGAGGTGCCTCTGCCGAGGAAGAAGTTTATACTATGGAGCAAACAGTCAGTCTGCTTCGAAAGGGAAACTTTAGACTTAGGAAGTGGTGCTCCAACGATCCTCGCGTGCTTCAACAGGTTCCTGATGAGGAAAAGGAGACTTTTTTAAAATTTGATGGCACGGATGTCACGAAGACTCTCGGACTTGCGTGGGATCCAGCCTCTGACTGCCTTCTGTTCAACTTTTCGCCTATGAAAGCGGCTGGAAAGCCTAGCAAACGGTCTGTGCTTTCTACCATTGCTCGGTTCTATGACCGCTTGGACTTATCGGACGCTTGGACTTATCGGACTTATCGGTAGCCAAGGCCAAGATATTTTTGCAGCACATTTGGAGAGAGCAATTGGATTGGGATGAGAGTCTTCCTGCTTCTGTGCACTGTTCTTGGAATAGCTTGTGTGCCGATATTTGCAACACAGAGCAAATAAAACTCCCTCGACTGTTCATTGTTCCAAAGGGTATAATCGAAGTTCATGGTTTTAGTGATGCGAGCATTGAGGCTTACGGTGGATGTATTTACGTTGTATCCATAACAGAGGGACGGCGCATAGCTCATTTGTTGTGCTCTAAGTCTCGTGTGGCACCTTTACGAACTCTCACAGTACCAATGCTGGAATTATCTGCTGCTGCACTTTTATCTCAACTTATTCGCGAAGTAGCTCAAATGAATTTATTTAACTGTAGATACTATTGTTGGTCGGATTCGGCAGTTGTCTTATCCTGGATACGTGATGAGCCTTCGCGCTTCCAAACGTTCAAGGCTAATCGCATATCTTTAATACAGGAGCTAATGACAGGAATGTAATGGCGCTACGTACCTACGGAATGCAACCCGGCAGACATTCTTTCTAGAGGAGCACTTCCAAGCGACCTTTTAGAATTATCGTTGTGGTCTCATGGTCCCGATTTCTTAGCCAAAGGAGAGTGCGACTGGCCCGCATCGTGTTTACCGGCTCGGACGCTTCCTGAGCTGTGGCAAAAGGTGCTAGTTACTATCTCTAGATGCTCTGAAGTCAGCTTAGGATGCAAGTTTGAAAATTCTTTTCATAAGCTGCGTCGTGTCTTCCGCATGCCAGTCTAACAGTAGATTGGATACACAAGGGCACTCAACTACTCTTGCGGAGCATCCAGATGGCGAATCTGAGTGATGAGTATAGGGCTCTTCAAGACGGACGGACGATCAAATCATACAGCTCTATTGCCTCGCTTACCCAATTCATCGATGAGTTTGGACTTCTTCGTGTTGGTGGCCGTCTAAAACACTCGAGCCTGGATTTCGATGCTCGGCATCCGATCATACTTCCGGGTCATCATCCTGTCACACGGGCCATCATCATGCATTTTCACAGGCGTCAGCTGCATGCCGAAACTCGTTCTCTGCTTGCTCATATTCGGCTCCACTATTGGCCTATTGGGGGGCGTAAGACTGTCTCCAGCGTAACAACAAAATGCATTATGTGTTTTCGAACAAAACCGGTCCTGGCTGAGACAATCATGGCTGATCTTCACCGCGATCGTGTTAGTGGCTCGCATCCTTTCGCTGTCACTGGAGTAGACTATTGTGGACCGTCTTATTACAAGAGCGAGATTCGTAACAAAGGGACAGTAAAATGCTATATCTCGGTCTTCATTTGCTTCGCAACAAAGGCAGTGTATCTCGAACTGGTTCCTGATTTGTCAACAGCAGCCTTTCTTAATGCGCTTAAGCGGCTTATTCTTACCAGATGTAAACCTGTTCGCTTATGGTCGGACAATGCGATAAATTTCGTCGGAGCCAAGAATGACCTAGCTGAACTCAAGCGACTCTTCCTCAGCGAGAAGCACATCGACTCTGTCCGAGAGTTTTGTGTCTCTGACGACATCGAATGGGAATTTACCCCACCTTGCTCCCCACACTTTGGTGGATTTTGAGAGGCGGCGGTCAAGACAGCAAAATACCATTTTTATCGGTCGGTCGGACCCTCGGTTTTGCCCATGGATGATCTGCGCACACTTGTCTGCCACATTGGGGCAATAATAAACTCTCGACCTCTTTTTCCACTTTCAGAGCTCCCTGCAGACCTAGATGTGTTAACTCCTGCACACTTCCTTGGCACTGCGCCACTCGCACTTTATCCGGAGCCGGATGTCACCAAGCTAAACGTTAGCCGCCTAGATCGATGGCAGCGTATAGCTTATTATCAGCAAATTTTCTGGAGTCGTTGGCATGATGAATATTTAACGCTTCTTCAGCAACGGTCCAAATGGAGAACATCCTACCCGGGCGTTCACATTAACGATGTTGTCCTTGTAAAGGATGAAAACTTGGCACCCCTTAAATGGCCACTGGCTCGTGTGGTCGAGCTTGTTGCTGGTTCTGATGGCGTTTCCCGAGTAGCTGTTCTCAAGACGTCAACTGGAACAATAAAGAGAGTTGTGCGCAAGTTGTGTGCGCTTCCGAAAGAGGATGCTGTTGAAAGCCCGTGTCTTTCAACGGGGGGAGAATGTTTGGTTACGCAGGTATCCGCGCCAAACAACAATTAAAGCAGCTTCGCTCTTAATATTTAACTCTTTGATAAGTTATGCTCTGCGCAGCATAAAGAGCAAATTAAAGTAACTATCATAACTGTTGTTTTGCATATGCTCATCGGCCTTTCTTTTTATTGCATTTTTCACCTTGCTTGCCTTAGCTGAGCGCAAGCAGCAGCTGCAATTTGGCAGCTAATTTAGTTCTATTCGATCAATCGGAAATTCAAGTCGCGGCCCGGTATTTGACACCGCTTGCCAAAAAATAGTTCGTACAGTTAAAAGTGCAAAGCTCAACGCGGAGCTTATAATTAACAATTGTAACTATTTTTAAATTTGGCCACGAAGGCAAATAAGCTAAATTTATAGTAAAGCAAATTTCGGTGCAGTTCTATTTATTTATTCTATTGTGAAAATTCGATAGCTATTGAAAAAGCTCAGTAGCTCAACAGTATGATTTTGCTGTTTTTCATAGGTTTAGCAAAAAGCAATGTGGTACGCGCCAATATATAGATGAATATGATATCGAAACGCGGTGCACTTCTGAAGCTTTAGTTTACGCTTTAAACTATTAAATAGTTTGAAAATAAAATAGTTTGGACGATGCGAGATGACAATAAACATATTGTAGATAATCAATGTATTGTAGATAATAGCTTTAGAGTATAACGATTACCAGAAATAAATCTTCAATTGAATGTTTTAAATGTTGATGGTGGTAATATAGGGGAGAATTTAAATGAAAATAATGTCCGATTGCTTAAGCTACCAGCTTAAGTTTCAGCTGAGAGCTTAGCGAATATTGTCAGGTCCCTACATTAAAACAGAAGCAATACTTAACTTTTGTTGGAGGTGGTGCTGACGTCGGAAAAAGCCGACTTATACCAGCAAGTTACCAGTCCTTGTCCGTTTTGTGTAATAAGAAGCTAGGAACAGATACATCTTCTGTTAAAATACTTTTATGTGCACACCCATATTTTACTTACCAATTAACCAACCTGGTTCAGATTTGAATGCCCTAAGCCATGATTTAGTTAATACTTCTACTTGCTTTCAAGGTTGATTAACCTTAAACTAATTATTATAGATAAAATATACATGACCGGCTCCAAAATGTTTGCTTAATTGAACTCCCGTCTCAAACTAATTTTTGAAAATTCTTCGCTATTTGGAGGTATTTCTGTAGTAGTTTTCGGTGATCTTCGACAATTATCACCACTAGGAGATCGTTGGACCCAACGCAAATGTGCAATATTTGATTTAACTCTGTGGGTATTTTGAACTTAAAGAAATTATGAGACAAGGGCAAGATCATCTATTTGCTTCTGCTCTAAATAATATGGCGTCGGGTATTATGGAAGCCAAGGATATGAATTTAATTCGTTTCTGCATTTGTCCGCCATCGGACGTGCCCGATGATGCAATTCATCTTTTAGTACAAATGCGGCAACAGATTCATATATTACAAAATTAAAATCTATTCTGACCGATAAATTTTTTTTCTACAGCTGATGATTACATTAAAGCTAGTCTTTTAAATTGCGCTAATTGGGTTGGAATTTTAGAAACTGTTTGCTGTTTTAACTCTTCTGAAACACTTTTAAAAACCACTGTGTAGATAATGGAGATGGGTTAGTTAACGGGGCAATAGACATTTTATTGCAAATGGATTTCAAAGAATCCAGTAATCCACCTACTTATGGATTAAATTTATAGAGGAAAAAGTAGGGGTACTTGCTCGCTCGAAATGCGCACATCGCACGGAGCCTTCTAGACCCCAATTCATGAAATAGTTAAGAGTTTCCAACATAAAAGAAATGAAAAAGTTACCATTGACCGTAGGCAGTTTCCAGTTGTACCCGAAGAAAGTAAACCTATACACAAAGGCAGTGCGACCTAAGAGGGGAATCGTTATTTACGTTAGAAATTAATTTATTAACAACGTTTCACATTGTTTTAGCAATAGAAAAATATCTAGATCTGTCTTTCTCGAATAGTGTATTTTCCAGCTTAAGTCTATTAAAATTATTATTGTTTATAGAAGTCCATCCTATCCGCTGTCAGCATTTAAAACTGGATTTGAGGATAAATTTCAGCAGTATCCGTTTTTGAATAATAGTTGTATAATATTGGGTGATTTTAATTTATGTTTAAGTAAGTTTGATAAATGTGGTCCTATTTACAACGAACTTCTCAGGAAAGGAATTAGGTGCTTGCTAGATTTGAAAAAGTCCACTACCATTTGTAACTCTCACATTGATAGGGCCTTTTATAATATTGTGCGTGAAAAAATAAGCGCCAAGACTTTTGAGACAGTGTATAGTTACCACAACGTGAGCGTTGATGATTGTGAAAATTAGCTTTGTACATATTTTTTTAGATTAGAGTTTATATGTAAATAAGTTAATTGTTAATTTCTCTTTGCAATAAATCACATTATACTAAATGGTAATCGATAATATAAAAACATTATAGAAATTGAATTAATACATGATAATAAAAACCACTGGGATAAGGATATTTTCTAGTCGGGCTCTTTCGATTATAGCTTTATACTAGTTAAATTTTCCCCAGTTGAAGATTTTCAGATCGTAACCGCTTTTCTTTTTATAGTTTCTGAGCTAAGGCCAATAAAAAACCGCATAGAAAACTTTTAAGCCACGCCCAATCCTTCCGCAGTCCAAAATTAGAAAGTTACAGCCATAGTATTCCGGCGTGTTGACGGCCGACCGTCTGTTTGACAGACATATACCTATTTTAATACAAATTTTATATATTTTCACAAACTTGTCCTGTCTAGGGAGTCAGTCTCTAGCACATGTAGTTCCTGAGATCGACGCGTTAATGCATACATACAAACAGACAGATAGACGGACATGGTTCTATCGACTCGGCTGCTGATGCTTATCAAGAATATATATACTTTATGGGGTCGGAGAAGCTTCATTCTGCCTGTTACATAAATTTTTCCACAAAACTAGTTAAGGGTAAGGGTTAAGGGTATAAAAATATAGATTTCTTAATTAAAAATGTATGCTGTTCGGTGGTTAAAAATCAGCCGCAAGGAAGTGGCGGGTACTCGGTAGTTGTTGAGCGAATTTCGTCATGATTTTCAGTAAGCTATCGTATGTATTCACCATGTCCAGCTTTAGTAATCGTCTGTAGCCATCTGTTAATCAAAAGCTTGCCCGTTAACCGTTACGTAACGCCCCACGACCATAGTTACGAGTACGTGTGTGTGACAAATGCACGACAAGCCAGACCAGTTCACCCAAAGTAGGTTAATATCGCAGCTGACTACCATTTGAAGTTTTCATTTTTCAATTTTAAACTTGGATCTTTACATTTTTTTGGCAAATCAAGAAACTAAAATTCATTCAATATGCGAAAACCAGAAAAAATTATAAAAAAAGAAAATATAAACAAGTATAAAAGCTCTAGTCGAGTAAGCTTGACTAGAAGATACCCTTAGCCCTTGACAGACGGACATTCGGTCGGGCTGACAGACATACACATATTTACGTGTACCACTGTACCAATGCTTAATAATTTCACATCTACGGTGATTCTTAACTGATTTTAAAAAACATTTCACAAATGTTCATTATTTTGTTAATGGTTTCAATCCCCATTTTCAAATATTCGAAATAAAAAAAAAGTTATCGAAAATTTAAAACAAACTAGCTATGGCTTGGGATTAGATAAGCTCATATTCAAAATCTGGTCTCTAGCTTTTGTAGTTCCTGAGATCGATGCGTTCATATATACAAGAGGACGGACGGACAGACGGACCACGCGACTCGGCTGTTGATGCTGATCAAGAATGTATATACTTTATGGGGTCGTAGAAGCTTCTTTCTGCCTGTTACATACTTTTTCATTAAACCATTATACCCTTTTTTACCGCATTAATGGGTTAAGGGTATACAAATCAAGTATGAAGGCTGTAGTTGAGAAATCGCGACTAAAAGATACTTTGGGAATCAAACTTGACGATTAAATGTAAAAATATCTCTACTTTTGCGCTACTGCATAATGACTAAGTTTCAAACTTAGATTTTTTCGGATATTCTTAAAGTTTCTAGAATCAAAGTTGTTCTACCTATTTGACTTTTTCTTCTTAAGCTGGAATCGTTTCTGAGATTAAAACCCAAACAAACGTTTCAACGTATAACTATCCATTCGCCGGTTAGTGCTGATAAAAAATATATTCATACTTTTTTCTTGTTGCTTGTTATGTGCAATTGCACAGAACGATTATAGCCTTTTTTATCCATTCATGGGATCAGAGTATACAAACGCAAAGCTGTTTGAGAGATAAAGTCAAGCAACAAGACATAGCTGAAACGTGTTGCATGCTTCATTGCATGCGCAACAATCCCATTACCAACGTGACAACCTTTCACTCTACAAACAACGTACGAATGCGCTCTATTCTCAATTTAAATTCGTTAAAAACTTAAATTAAATTACAAATAAGTTAATTGGAACATAAAACATAATTGCCTTTAAGCCAACAGAATATATGTTTGCTTCTGCTTTACGTCTTGCTAATATAGACGTGCAATTTAAATATCAGCGCTCAATCGATTTGCATGCAAACACTGTTTTCGGTCTATTTAGTCAGTCAGTATGTTTACCTATAACGCTATGATAGCATTTAAAATTAAGTTAGAGGACTTGAAATTTATTTACACGACCTGTTATGCCAACCATAAGTCAGGTCTAAATTATAGTAAATTTGGCAACAGTGGCAGCTTGGAGTAAAAACGAAAGTTGTTTGCATACAAATTTCATAAGTGTAAAAAACCACATTTAAAGGTAAGTTACGTTAGATTTTGATTATCTTAAATCTGATTGTATTAGCGAAAAATTAACTTACAAATATCATATCTTAGATCTAAAGATTAAATATTTAATTTAATTGACACGAAGTTGTTATATTATTTTTAATATGTACTTACATTTCTTCAACTTCAAAAAGTTTTTGTTACAGCTATCCATCAGAACTGTCTTTCCAGTTCGTTTATTTATTTGCATACAATACCGCAATTATTTGGGTCACCTTAAGACAATATCCACCCAGCAGTTATTGAACACACCCGCGAGCGATCTGTGCGCTTTTTATTCACAGAGTCAAAATATGACTCTGTTGACGACAAGCTAACACTTGGTCATATCGCAAGCTTTTCTATTAGTATGTAGATATAAATTGCATATATATAAATTGGACACCATAAAGTAATACATAACTTTTCCTGAATATAGTATAGTTTCCTAAGTTTATTATGTGAAGATTATTTAAACTTAAAAAAAATAAAAATTTTAAATTGATATTTGGTGGTACTTTATTTTTGTTTGATAAAAGCTATGTGTGTGGTTGCACTGACTTCAAAATTTTTTGTTGATTCTATAAGGAAGGAAGCTTCTCCGACCCCATAAACTATATATATTCTTGATCAGCATCAACAGTCGAGTCGATTTAGCCATGTCCGTCTGTCTGTCCGTCTGTCTGTCTGTCTGTCTGTATGTATGAACGCGTCAATCTCATGAACTACAAAAGCTAGGCACTGCAGATTTTGGGTGTGAGCTCTCCTAATCCCTAGGCATAGCAAGTTTGTTTCAAATTTTCGATAACTTTTCAGGCTTACGATATACACATGTATTCAATAACAAAAAAATCTTAAATTTTAAAAATTTGAAAATGAGGATTGAAAGTATAAACAAATTAACGAACTTCTGTAAAAATTTTATTAAAATCGGTTGAGAAACACCGGAGATATGTAACCATCAAGCATTGGTACTGAAATACACAGCCATATGTGTGTGTCTATTAGCCCGACCGTCTGTTCGTCTATATGGTCAAGGGTTAAGGGTATCTTCTAGTCGAGCTTACTCGACTAGAGCCATCTTACTTGTTTAAATTTATTTTGTCATTCCTCCATGATTACAGATTTAAGGGTATTTTTATTGGAACTAACCCGTTTTTAAATAGCAGAGTTGAAAATCGTACACAAATTTGCAATAAGCTCGGTGATTAAAGCGAGGGAATAACTACTTAGGACAGTTCCCGTGTGCCCAATACATAATATCTTGTGGCAGCCAATTCAAAAACGCTATGAGATAGAGTAAAAAATTAAAACTAGAGTATACGATAAAATATCTGATATATAGTTTTATGAAGGATAAATATAAAATTATTAAATTAGTTACAATTCGGCATGCTGCTTTAGAAGTCTTATACTGATATGATATACAGTTTGTCAAGAAATTGTTTTCAGTCAGTGAAAAATTTTGATATTTTCACTTTAGAGATATACCGTCATACTGGCCGTTGCTTAAAATTTTTTTATTATTTTTTATAAATTATACAGTTAATTATCTCTTAAACCCAATAAACAGAACTTAAAAAACATAAACATTAACAAAGAAACATTAAAAATACTAACAAAGGCACAAAATTCAACTGTAAGACAACTGTTTACAAACTTTATTTTTTTGTTTGTTTTCGTTGTGAATGGCATATTTACAGTTACTATTTTACAAAATATAAACGCTCAGCTCTTGGTATTGCAATTTTCTTACAAATTTCATATTTGGAATATAGAATTTATATATAGTCGGTACAGTTTTAGACGGTTTTGAAATGCCAGGCAAGCGGTTATCGTTCGAAATGAACAAGTTGGTGTATTACAACTCCACCATGGGGAAAACTGTCTCTGAGATTGCAGAAAAACGAAGGAAGGAATGGAGACGAAGCCTTCAACTGGTCGGCCGCGGGCAGTAACTCCCAGGGCAGAGCAAATTATGGTCATAAAGATCACCCAAAATCCAACTATTTCGACCAGAACGCTTGCCAATGAGTTGACGACGGAATGTGGAATCACCATAAGTCCCGAAACTGTCAGACAAGCCATTAAAAGAAGAGACTTTTCATCTCGAGCTGCTCGAAAAAAACCGTTGTGGTCGATGGAGCATGTCAGAAGACGCTTAACTTTTACCAGGATCCACCTGGGACAACCAGAATCATATTGGGACGACATAATATTTTGCGATGAATCAAAAATTATGCTCTTCATTAATGATGGACACAGCAGAGTGGAGCGCAAGCCGTTGAAAGCACTTCAAAACAAAAATATTATACCTACTGTTAAGTTTGGAAAATTGTCAGTGATGGTTTGGGGGTGCATCTCAAGCAAAGGAGTTGGAGAATTGTGCTTCATTGAAAACACAGTGGATGCCCAACAATATTTAAGTATTGTGAACACACATTTGGTGGCCAGTGCCAACAAATTTGGATTTATTAATGATGGCAAGCCAACATACAAGTTCTACCAGGACAATGATACCAAGCAAAATGCTAACATGGTCAGGTGCTGCCTGCTTTATAACTGTAAAAAGGTGTTCGATGCACCTGCCCAAAGCCCAGACTTCAACCCAATTGAAAATCTGTAGGCCTATCCGAAAAAATGTACTGCCATCCGAAAAATAAGAATGATCTCAAGGCCATAATCTTGGAAGAATGGCAAAATATTTCATTGGAATACGTCCAAAATCTAATAAAATCGTTGAAAAGGCGACTGGAAGCGGTTATGAAAGCCAACGGTGGACATACAAAATATTAATTATAGTTTAAAGCCAAAAACAAACAAAAAAATAAAGTTTGTAAACAGTTGTCTTACAGTTGAATTTTGTGCCTTTGTTAGTATTTTTAATGTTTTTTTGTTAATGTTTATGTTTTTTAAGTTCTGTTTAATGGGTTTAAGAGATAATTAACTGTATATTTTTTATAAAAAATTATAAAAAAAAAAATTTTAAGCAACGGCCAGTATGACCGTATATCTCTAAAGTTAAAATATCCAAATATTTCACTGACTGAAAACAATTTCTTGACAAACTGTATATTTAAAATGGCTCACGTACATGTATTGCGCTTTTATACAATTAATGCATAATCAAGGCCACAGGCAGGCACAGAAAGAGACAAAATTTATTGATGGCGACATTAATACCACAAGTTTTTTTTTGCAATAAATAATATATGAAGTTTAATGCTGCATATTTGCCACAGTAGACGAAAAAGTCGAGAGTAAATTTTGAATCAAATGAAAAGCTTAAACAGCATAAGAGAGTAAGAAGGCTCTAGTCGCAAAGCTTGACTAGGAAACACCCTGATTCCTTGTCTATATAAAAGTTGTACAAGCAATGAAAATGCCGCGTGCATAGATATGCATAGATATGGGGTATATTGATCTAGGTGATGAATATTTAAATTTCAAGATATCCTTAAAAATTCTAATCCTATTGGTTTTAATATGAGTGCATCGAATCACTAGCTCTCATTCCACCAACTATGTTAACTCCAGCTGTAAAAATGTTTGTTTTGTTTGTTTGCCCTGCGAGGTTTTTTGATATACACATACATTTGTATGTATATATTTATTTAAAAAAAAGGTCGTTAAACAATATACTCTTTTACCTTCGCTAACACTGCATAAAAATTAGTTAACAACATAGCAGGCTCAGTACGCACAATTTTAAAACAGTTTAAACCGAAGCGTTTTGCTGATTTCATAAAATGTCTGAGCGAGAACAGCAGAAAGGTGGGGCTCCATGCAGTTCGCTGCGTTGCGAGAGAACCCGATAACAAAGAGAACTAAACCAACTGCAAACTTTAAAGCGAGCAGAAATCAATTTTTATTTTGGCAGCATTTGATTGCTAACTTGATTTTCTTTCGGTTTTACTTGCTGCAATACGCAATTTTGCTTGCAGCAAAATTTGATTTTTGTTTTACCTTTTTGCGTGGAGTCAATATATTTGTCGCTAACTGGTGCGTGGCTGCTGCGCATGCGTATGGTGTAAATCTGACCGAACGTATATAAGCGATTATAGGGCCGGCCTGGCCAGCAGTCAGCCGCGTTGCTCTACATCGAGCGAGCGTTGCGTGTGTCGTGGGCCGAAAGTTCCAAAATCTAAATAAAGTACTATAATTTGAATGATATTTAATTTCCAACATTCAATTGCTTTAAGGATTACGAGCATTACTTTGAATTATTTTGAAAACTTTTAATAGTTTAAAATAGTAAAAAGTAATAAAGTGTATTAAATTATATTACAACTATAAAAGCCAACTTTAACTAAATGTGCAATATTTGTAAAACCATGAAGGTGGGTTCTCCAAAACATGAATTTTATTTTAGAGTTATAATATTTATTTATATTAATAAATAGCATAACGATTTGATAACATAAACTTTGAATTTCATATTTGTTCTTTGATACATTTTGTGTAAAGTAAAATTATTCTTAGCCGGTTCTTATAAATTTTTTCGAAATCATATCCGAAAAAATATTATGTGCAATATCAATGTGTTATATGGACCAAACAAACTATTCCTTTTTCTAATTCTACTTTTAGAAATCCTTATTTTTTATTATTTTGTAAGTACGGATATTATAGTGAACGTCTTAAGCTTCAATTTAAGACAGTGTTTCCCAAAGTGGGCGATAACGCCCCCTTGTGGGCGCTGCAGGTTTCAAGGGGGCGGTAAGAGACCCAAAAAGAAATTGGGGGCGTTGTGTAGAGGCCTGGGGGTGATTTGTAATTTTATTTAGCTAGAAGGCCTCGTAGACAACAACTGCATGAGCTCTCGACTCTCAACAACAACTTGTGAAAAAAAGGGTATCAAAACACATTGAGCAGCGTATGTGTTTCATAAACGACTACAATGAAGTGTTGTTGTTGTTATTATTTTTGCGCTTTGCCTATTTCCGTTAGACCCTATATACGACTTATAGACAAAAATACGACTTAGGCCACATACAGTAGGCCAGCGGCAGAAGAATGCTCTAGTCGAGAAATCGCGACTAGACGATACCCTTAACCTTTTACTTCCTTCTGCCTGTTACATACTTTTGCACAGAAACAAAACACCCTTTTTTCCCTTTTTTTGTGGGTTCAGGGTAACAGGATACCAAGCAAATTGTATTTTCATTTGTGGTTTCGCGCGCAATAGATGAGCACTACTTAACCCTCCTCTACACTACTCGCGAAGTTAAACGTACATATTTCTCAAAGCAAAACAATGTCGGAAGTAAAAAAGAAGAGACGGCAATACTGTGCGGAATATATTAAATTCGGATTCATTGAAAATCCCACAAACGCATCGTCGCCTTTGTGTCTTCTATGCCTAAAAACATTTTCGAATGAAGCAATGAAGCCTTTAACACTGCAAGATCATTTGAATAAAATTCATCCAGATAAGAAAGACAAGAATGCGGCATATTTTCAAGACCTAAAGAAGAAGCATAATACTCAGCCAACTGTAGAAAAACTATTTTCGGCGGGTGCTAAGCAAAATGACGACGGACTTCGAACTTCGTACAATATTTCTTTGTTAATTGCTCAAAAAGGCAAACCACATAAAATCGGAGAAGAGTTAATATCGCCAGCAATAAATGAAGTAATAACTAATATGCTTCATAAACCGGCCGCAGATATTATCTTTTGAGTAATAATTCTGGGCAAAGACGAATTGATGAAATGACTGAAAACATTGCAGAATGATTGTGCGACCACCTGAGGACAAGTCAATTCTCAATTTAGCTCGATGAGTCCACTTTACCAACTAATGAAGCATTGTTGTTGTCTTATGTGAGGTTTATTAAAGATGAGAAAATATGTGAAGAACTATTATTTGCTAGAAATTTAGAGACCGAAACAAAAGGCGAAACCATATTCAATATATTGGAAAAGTTCTTTTGAAAAATATTATTTCAGTTGCTACGGATGGCGCTCCGGCTATGACAGGGTGCCATAAAGGCTTCATAGCGTACTTAAAAAATAAAATTCCAGATGTCCTTATTATTATGAATGATATATTATTTTATCAGCTTTCTGTTACTAATGACGAGGATTTCAACCGTTTGTTGTTACATACTGAAGTTCGTTGGCTGTCAAGAAGCAATTGTCTGACTCGATTTTACAACCTGTTTGACTCTGTTATAGAGTTCTTTGAAACTAAAGATAAAGAATTGCACGACATGCTCATAACATGAAAGAATGATATAGCTTACATGACAGACCTGTATACATTGTTAAACGACAAACTAAACTAAATTTAATTAAAATACAAAACGTCGTTGCTGCTTTCGCAGCCAAACTGCTTCTACACAAAAAGAGTCTGGGCAGACGTGAGTTTCGCAATTTTCCGAATTTATCAGTATCATGCAGTAACGACGAATTTTTTGCCTACTGCCAACATTTGGAAAACCTCCACATTGACTTCACCGAACGATACCAGGACATTTTGAACTTGGAAATACCAGACTGGGTGTTGGATCCGTTTTCAAATGTCAACACAGCAATGTCGCTTCAGCTGGAAGAAGAACTTATAGAATTGACAACAAAAAAGGAAATAAAAATCAAGTTCAAAAATGGTTACTAAGAATTTTGGCTACAAAAACCGATCCCGCAATTGTACCCTGGATTGTGGTCAATCGTTCAACGATTCTTGACAGCATTCCCATCGTCATATTTGTGTGAACGTGGATTTAGTTCTGTAACAACACTGTTTACTAAAAAGAGAAATCATTTGCTTGTTACCGAACGTGGCGACTTGCGACTGTTCTTGAGTAAATTGGAACCTGATATCAACAAACTTATTAAACAGCATCAGATTCATCCTTCACATTAGTTTTTATATAAGGATCGATTATTTTAGTTTTATTTTTAATAAAAGATACTCTGTTTTAATACTATAAAGTTGCGTTTCAATAATCATTCTTATTGGCAGGTGGAGACCGTAAGAGTTAACTTGAGACCTAAGCGCCGTTGTATGTTACCTACTGCGCTCAGGTTTCAAGTTGCGGGTTATAGTAAAAGTTTCGTTTAGAAATCTCCGTTAATTATTAATAATAATAATTAATTAATAATTAATTTAATTTGAAGTTTTAGTGGTTTTTAAATAGCTGAAAAAATGGGGGGCGCTAAAAAAATATTTATTCTCAAAGTGGGCGGTAGACAAAATAAGTTTGGGAAACACTGATTTAAGACAATATATATGTTTCTAGCTGTCAGATCCGTTCTGCCCAATTCAAACTTGATAAGCAAATTCCAAAAACGCCATTATGTTCACTGCATAAAAATTCATTGATATATGTTAAAACTCCTGAAACAACTTTATCGATTTCGCCACGACCGTCTTTCTGTATGGTCGTCCGAGTATATATCAAAGACTTACGTAAGGGTAAGCATTCAGTAGCGTCGAATAAGTTCGACTAGAAGATACCCTTAACCCTTGACCATTCAGACGGACAGACGGTCGGGCTAACAGACATACACATATGTACGTGTACTACTGGACCAATGCATGATGGCTTCATATCTCCGGTGTTTCTTACCCGATTTTAATAAAAATTTCACAGATGTTCATTATTTTGTTAATACTTCCAATCCGCATTTTTAAGTTTTCGAAATTTTAGATTTTTTTGTTATCGATTACATGTGTATATCGTAAACCGGAAAAGTTATCGAAGATTGGAAGCAAACTTGCTATGCCTAGGGATTAGGAGAGCTCATATTCAAAATCTGGAGACTCTAGCTAAATCGGCTCGGCTGCTGATGCTGATCAAGAATATATATGGGGTCGGAGAAGCTTCCTTCTGCATGTTACATACATTTGCACAACAACATTATACCCTTTTTTACCCATTTCAGGGGTTAAGGGTATAATAATAGGCGTTATATTTATAGTCTCTGAGATCGACGTGTTCATACAGACGGAAAAATCGATTTAGCTATATGGGGTCAAAATGCTATTTTTCGTCGTTACATTCAGAAAAATGTATTAGAAGTAAGTATATTAATCTTTAATCCAACTATTTGCGTTAATCATTTAAAATAAAATATGAATATGATTAACTTGAAATGTGCACATATTATATTAATAATAACTATGAAATTAACATTTATCGTATTTAATATAAAGTTACGATGTATAAAAATTGATGAAAAAATATTAGATTCGAATGTAAATTCGAAATGTATGAAACAGTATTGCCTTAGCATCGCGGATACCTTAAAACTAAATAAACACAAATATTATTAAAGAAATTCACAAACTAGAAGCTATTTCTATACTTTGATACCGAAAATGTCGTAGTATATTGGTTCTGTGTAATGTCCGTCAAGGACCCATACGTCTTTCCGATTTTAAGAACGCAACTTTTTTCGATACCCGTAAAACTAGAAACTTGAAATTTTGCAAATGTGCTTAATAATAAACGAGTCTTAAGATTTGGGGCCACGCCACTATTAGGCTGTTAGGTCGATAAAATTGATAAGTCTACATAATTCCCACAACCTTCCAACTAAAGTTACCAAATTTGGTATGAAGATAGTTCGCCAAAAACGTGCATCAATATTTTTGAGGCCACGCCCACTCCTTCCGCCTCTAAACTTTGCGCATTTTGAAAGTGAAAACATTAAGTTAAAAATGTTGTGCCAAGGTAAGTTACCACATTCCCCAAAAAAGTGCATGGAAATTTCTTTTAAAAATGGCTATACACCTTCCCCACAAATCTGCATCACAGGTTTGGCTGCCACGCCCACACCGGCCGTACCCAGGTCCTTAGAAGGATGCCCGTATCTTCCACAGTTTTGAGCTAAAGTCACCAATTTGGGTGGAGAGCTACCACTCCACGTTAAATGTTTGTATGCCACACCTAGACCTACCGCTCTCAGTCCCTTTGACTTATTAAAGCGCGGATGACCGTATTTTTCACAGTTTTCGAGCTAGAGTCATTAAATTTGATGGGAAGATATTTGACACCTCCCCCACACCTGCCGCCCCAAGTTCCCCCTTCTTTTTAATACGCGGAAGACCATATCTTTAGCGAACTTTTTTGTGCGAACATAACAAAGCGTGGGTATGCCTATTGCGCAATTCATCAAGCCCTGTATTAATTTGATTTGTAATTATTATTTAACTATGAAGCTTTATCGCAAAGAAGACTGACCGTATTAAATCTGAACTCGAAATGCACAGGATTCGCACATGCCCTATCGAAAATGTTATGGCACTCCTTTGTAAAGAGAAATATAACACAAATGACAATCAATTCGTTTCGCGGAACTTGCCTGAAGTTGTAATTAACAAAAATAAATTTAAATACATACTCAAAAAAAAAAAAAAAAACTTATGATTTTAAATAAAACTCGACATAAAATTATATGTTGGCAAACTTACAAATAACCAATTTTGCTTACTACCCGTTGTCTTTGGGCTAGTCAAATAATCTGTCAATATTCGTGTGCTGTGCACAGCGGAAATCGATAAAACATTTTATTCCCTACTGCCCCAGCCGCTTTGGTGCCTTGTACAATCGGAATCACCCATGACTTTTATAATTTTAAGATTAGAAGTACCAAATAGGATTATAGCTGGTGATAAACAAATAATAGGAGTTTTTACTGCGATAAGACATCTTCTTCTTATATCACTACAATATTTTTTAAGCCAAAATTAATCTTATAATAGGAATAAAACGCAAACTGTTTAAATGCAAATTTGTTTTATAATATATCACGTTTGAAAAAACCACTTTAGTTTTTATAAAAATATTAATAAATAAGTTAAAATTAGCTACAAACTGAAAACATCCAAAATACAATTCAAAGGTTAATTAGGATGTTCATACTTAGTAGGATATCCATTAGCTTCCGGGTAGTTTCTGGACTGATTTTGCCCCCATCATCGAGTAGAGCATTTTTGAGATCCATTTTGTTGGATATGCGATGTTTTCGGATGTTATTTTCCACCAGAGCCCACAAATTCTCAATAAAATTTAGGTCTGGAGACTGTGCCGGAGAAATTGGCATTTCGGAGCAGTTCCAGATAAGCCAGGACTCCACTATTCCCGACGTATACTTGGTATCGTTTTCCTGGTAGTGCCGGAAAGTTCGTCGTATTCACAGCTTCTCGGCGCATTGGAGTACAATTTTTTTTAGGACATTGAAGTACATATTATTGCCCATTGTATTCTCAAAAATCACCAAGTTCCGGGCACCGGACACTGGCTTCACTGTGCTTGACTGATGTATTTAAGAATTTATACATATTACTATTTTAACTTTTTTTACTGTTACTCTACAGTGTAGAGTCTACACTGTTTATTTAGAACTGATACCAGTGACTTATGCGATGCGATGTTTATGGTAATGGCTGCCGTCGGCTAGCCTTCTCGGAATATGGTGAGTTTCTAGAGGCGGCAGCAATGGTGAGCGTTCAGAGATACTCCCCGCATTTGCAATGATTGCAATTAAGTAAGACGAGATCGTAAATTAAGCTCCCGATAGTATCCAGCCAAAAATGCTTCTTTAGGCTACAGAAAGTTCGTTTTGGGTGGGGATTGATCGAAGAAGTTAGGGCAGGACTAATTGATCGCCAGGAGGCATTATTCGCCCGACAGATGCAGGACGAGCACACATCCTCCTAGAGTATGGAAATCGCTGTACATGTGGAATTACTGCACACCGTGTGGCAGAAGAAGAATTTAAAATTCAAATGAACGTAGATTTTAGTGGCCTTGGAATGTCGCGTTTTCGAAGTGAAAAGGAATTGAATTAATTGAAAGATGTTTTAAAAAGCGATCTGAACAGATTACCACATACATTAAAAACGGAGCTACCTTGTAATAGAAAGGTTGCTTCGCCGGACAACTCTGGAAGCACATATGGCAAAGTATTAATTATAGGGAAACAACTGCTTGAAAATAACGTCAGTCCAAAACGCAATGTAAGCAAATAACAGGAGTCAGTAGTTACCTATTCCCTTTTTCAAAGCACGACTACCCTCGGCCGCGTTGTTATTCGTTATTATCTCAGAAACATCTCAAGCATTTATGTATTTAATCGCAAGGTGTACTTGCAGTCAAATATTTTCTTCATATACTGCCTCTAACTTCCTTGATGTAGTTAAGATTTTTCTCACTCATTCTATGAATGTCAGAGATCGCGGAGCACCGTGTCGTAACCGCTGATGTTAAGCAAAATATTTTTAGGTCCTATTTGTTAAATACGCCATACTATCAGATGTTATTTTCCAGCAGCACCCACAAATTGTAAACATCATTTTAATTTGGAGTCTAGGCCGGCGGATTTTGCATGTGGAGGCAGTTCATGATAAGCTAAAACTATACTATTCCGAATTTATCATTGACTTGGTAAAACCGGAATTCGCGTCGGACTCCCAGCTTCTCTGCTGTTTGGTGTGAAGTTTCTATAATTATATTGATATAGATATTTATACCCATTCTAGTCTAAATAAGGACTTCCTCAGTTGTGTTTGGCTTTTGACTTTAAGTGTTTGGGATCCAATATTGGCTAAATATTGGCCACACATAAAACTGTCTTACCGAGCCATAAATGTTGAATTTGGACTCGTCTGCAAAAATGACAATGTTTCACAACTCCACATTCTTTCCTATTTTGGTTGTGGCGAACGTAATCGAAGTATCTTAATTGAATGAAGGTCCGTGATACACAATTCTATATATATATATATATATATATATATATATACATATGACAGTCATATATATATAAGTATATATAGATTATAATATATATATATATTTATATTATTATTATTAATAATTATTACTATTATTAATAAATGCAGTTGAGTTAATAAAAAGTGTATTGCACTTATTATTGTTATGCCGACGGTTCGTCTGGCATTGTTGCGAGTAACTAAAAGAAAGACACTTCGTACTGATGGGTTGACGGTACGTCCAGTTTATTTGTAGACTATTTTAGACTGACTTAAAGACTACATTTTAACAAATAATGACAACTCTTATAATAATGAAAATGCTGACGCTCGTGGGAAACGCTGAGCACTTGCATTCATAGCGGCCACGCAAATATGCCGTGTTCGCCGGCTATGGTACGTCCTTCTTGCCGGTGCTTGAACGCCAAAGTTTACTGACTTGGGTCGTTGAGCTTTGCTGTCCGCTGACTACCCGACATCCGTTCAAGTAAACAATATCGTAACTAAGGTGTCGAATTCTATTCCATGCATAAAATAAAATTGACATTACTTAACTTATATGACAGTCAGGAAATAATTGAGTGCACCCAATACGAAACACACTCATAAATGAGTAGAAAATACCCTTAACCCCTGACCCCCCACATACGGTCATACACTACTGAAAACATGCTTGATGATTAAGCTTCTATTTTTCATTTCTTCTTTCTAATCCGTAGGCAGTACAAGTTTGTTTTAAGTTTTCGATAATTTTTCTGGATTACGATATACACATGTAACAGCTGACATTTTTGAATTTTAAAAATATAAAAATGGGGAAAAATATATTTACAAAATACTGAAAATCTGTGCAACTCTATTAAAATCTGTTGAGTAACACCAGAGCTACGAAACCACCAAGCATTGGTACAGTATTGACTCTCGCTTACAAAATTTTGTTAAGGATCCCTACGGACACTAAAGAAACAACTTCGCAAAATATCGTCCCAAATAAAAGTAAAGGAGACAGCTAGATGAGCTGTGGCTCTCGGACCGATATGCTTAAAAAAAAAAAAATTTTTTTTGTGACTTCTCTTATTCACTGGCGTTGGCGGTGTCTGAAGCTGGTGGTTGACAACCGCCTTCTATACCCTACCCAACCATGGACTTTTTATACAAATTTAAAAATGAGAAATACCGTTTCATTATCCTTGGTTTGGATTCTTAATTTATTTAATACAGATTTTTAGGGAGGAATATTATGTTCATAAAAAAATAAGCTTTTCCATATTGCTTAACAAAAATATGCTAACAATTCAAATTTAAGATAACTTCAAATAACAATTTTTTTCAGTGTAACTAAATTTAACAGCGTATGCCTACAATGGTTCTATTGAATACATGTCTTTTAACTATCAATAATTTGAATAAAAATTTGGAACTTGATTAAATTTTAACTTATGTGTGCGTTTCAATAAAATGAGAGAAGGGTCAGTAAAAAAGATTTGTGTTTTCTTTTTTTGTGATTTTATGTGGTTTCATGAATATGTATGCAAAATTTTTATTTTTTTGGGTATTTTTCTATTTTATTTTCCTTCAATTAGCTTCATTAACAAAATGAATTGGTTTACTCTAATTGAAATTTAGTTAAAGATTACCAACATAGAAAGCTGTGATTAGAACATGTAAATAAAAAAGAGAACTTGCTGCTTCATAACTTTTATGTACTTACATATGTATGCGGCTCCGACGATGAAAGGCCTTCCAGCGAAAGAGTCCATCGTTGCTTGTAATGTTTTTTTTTTTTACTTGAAATTATTTTCTCACTTTACATATTTTCTAATCACATGCAAGGTCTTTATGTCGCTAATACTTATGCATCGTTACTCTCTAATAAAGAGAACGAAGATGTAAAATACGTATGTAGGTGTGATCTACATACAGACTAAAAGAGCTACTTGTGGAATCAAAGCAGGGATCGTTTTCTCTTTGTGATTATGCGTTTGCACTGCGCTCATTACTGTACATTTAAACTAATACAGATTTAAGAAAAAACTTATAATTTAACAGGTTTTGCATAACTTGAAACTGCAGATCTCTCACTGGTTTTATGCCTTCTCTGGACAAGAACAAAAAAAACTGCTTCAGGGCTTCTGTGGACTGAGCGTCTTGAGGTTAAGTCCACTTGTAGATCGTGGGCATGAGCTGATGTCGTGTGCATGTTCTGGTCGCTACTTCGTATATACTTTAGTTCTTGAATTTGGTTTTATTTTGTTTTAAACACTATGATATTGTAGTGTATTGGCAATCGAACATTTTATTTCAACATGTGCTCGCGATCGCGTGTCAAAAGTTTTCTGCAGCTCGCGACTCGACGGTCCGGCGTAACAATTCAAAGACTGAACAAAAAAGAAGATTGCGATATTTAATACGCATGCACTTTTTATAGTAGTTCTTTCCAGAGCTTTTGTTTTGGAGATCATGAAGTCAGCTGTGATTAAACTTCTAAGCTCTGAAAGCAAGAGAGAAAAAGAGAGAAAAAGAGCATTGCAGCCTTCAAACTGTTATCTCTGCATTTTATCGCAGGCGACAAAATTGTCAAGAACAACTTGCGATAAAATTTTAACTAGGAAAATAACAAACGTTACAATGTTTAAGCAAACGCGGCATCCCTTCGGTATCCTTTTCACGAAGCCACTGCGACTTTAGTTTTGTTTAACAGCAGCTGCAAGCATTCGTTTCGTAAAGTTCACTATTTATAAAATTTCGAAACACCAAACAAACGAATTTTTTAAACACTAGTATATTTTTCCAACATTCAGAAAACCTACTTTCTTTTGACACAACCAAATTTCAGATAAACGTTATTCCATGCCTCCTGGGACTTTCCCACCCTTGTACGCCTTGCAGAAGTAATTGCTTTAGTGCCGTTGCAACTTTAGTTGCAAAAGACGTTGCAAATGTTTATTGTATCACGTTTTCTGTTATTTTATATTTATATTTAGACGGTTCTCTTTTACTTAAACATTCTTGCCAGCTTACTAAATGTATTTTAGGCAAGGCTTAGCAATTTTGCAAATAATCTAGTTCATAGGTATTTGAAAATGTTAATAGCCATAAATATAGCATTTTTAAATTATAGTGATCGTATGGGTATGGTTATTTTATTTTTTATTCACAAATATTTTAAGTAAACAGATACATTTATTAAAAGATGTATACACCAAATAATAGCGAAAATAGGGAAGCACACCCGACCCTTAAAGTATTCATATTCTTCATTAGCATCGCTGAGTCAATATAGCCAGTTGGCGACAAATTTATATAAATTGGCAGCAATAAAACCAACCTTAATCTCATGTGTTTATCTAATCTAATCTCCTAAGGGTTGACCGAGTTAAAGCCATTTTTCAAAACATTTCTTGTTAGTTCATTTATTATGGCATAATGTGTAATTTTGAAACAGGGCTTTACCAAAGACTTCCGACTTCTGAGCAATCTTCTTTGAAGTATTAGCAACATTTTGCGCTATCGAACGAATGGCATTTTCTTGCTTTGTTAGGTCAAAACACATTATTGATCAGTAGGTTACTTGCAATGAACCAATAAAGTGTTTTGTAGTCAATATCTGGAAATATGGCATTTTGATCACTTTCACATAAAGAAACGTACGCTGACGAAATATCTTATGAAAACAAACAAATCAGACACGGAGGGAGGGTAAAGAGTATATTGGTTTTGTGCAATTTCCGTCATGCTGCCTATCCGTCTGTCTGTATGAACTTCGCCACCCTTACAGCTAAAGGTTTTAAACTTTGTAAATATCTTGCTCCATGTGGTTTTCAAACAAAGTAAATTGGAGAACTTGGAAATCGATAACAATACATCTTGACGCGACGTCAAAGCTAAAGTCATTTCCACGAGAAGATAGCTAATGACTTTGAATCAAAAGTTAGAATTACATGCCACCCACTGAAACCCCAGCCCTAAAGTGATGACCGCATTTTCCTAACAAGGTTGTAAATTTAAATTAGTGACTCGGATCCTATTTAATTTAATGACGTTCCTGTCGACGATGGGTACTGAAAATTCTGTCCTTGATCAAAATCTGACTCCATCAATATCCCAAAACACTATCGTCATTTATAGAACGCAGAAGTTTAAAGGAAAGCAAATCATTACAAAATCCAAACAGTATAACGAGAGATTGGCAAAGTCAATCACATACGTAAGCTAAACAGCATCAGCTGAAAGCTAGAACTATTAAAGCAAGTAACTTCACCGCTATCTCCCATCAGTATGTTTCCAGGCACGCTATTTCCAGAGGATACGAAGCATCTCTAGCTTTTAGCTAATTATCTAGCCACTCTCTTCCTGCCATAAGCATTTACTCCTCGATTCCTGCTTTACCCAGTTGTAGTGCGAAAGTTTGGAGCACTATCATATAGCTCCCATACAAATGCAAGATCAATATTTAGATTTTACAAGGAAAAAAGGAGTGTATATTATATAAGGCATACATAATATAGCTTTTTAACTTGGTATATTATGCCTGCGTAATATAGATGTTGAGCTTGTTATTATAACCTCAATTCATAAAGTAGATAAAAAGGCGTATGACGGTATATACAAAATAAAACATATTATTCGAGCTGTGTGTCTGTATGCAAAGCTAGAGACATTAGGCTTTAAACATAAGCTCTCATAGGTTTTTCCAATTTTTGATAACACTTTCAGCTTCTGATATATAGACAACTAATATTAACATTTGAATTGCTTTAGAACATTTAGAAAAAATAGTGCAAATTTGTAACATTTAATTTTAAAATTAAATAGATACATTATCGCAGTACTGCAGGAATATCCGTTCGCATAAGGTCAACGCCTCAACTCCATTTTACTTATTTTTATCATTCTTTGTTCACTTTTAATTTCCAACCTTTTTTTGTTTTAATTATCATCAGGTCTATCTGGTAACTTTAATGACTCTGGTCAGTTCAATTCGGGGAGACTTATCCACAATCACAGCTACACCAATAATCGCGCCCTGTGTGCATACGGGTGGTATCGCTGGTTATTCGTATGCACCACCACCAGTTGAGCTCAAATTATCAATAACACCAGGCGTCACAAAGTACAACCAGCAACCAGTGATTGCCCGCTACTCAAGCAATGGTCACTCGATGCAAAAATCTGTTGGAATCGAAACTGCTTTTTATGAGTCAAGTGCGGGATATGCGAATAACAAAAATGTAATGCCCATACAGAAAACACTTTTTACGCCCTCTGTTGAGTATAGGAGACACAGCAACACATATGCGGAAAAGTCCCCAGCAGCCAAATATGCAACTGTAGTTCCCTCGGGCATTAAGCTGAAAAATGTAGTATCGCCAGAATTAACCAATTTCCCACATACCTCTCCGAAGGTGGAACTTGGATATCTACATCCTTCACCTACGTATGCGTCGCCTGGATTTTCCCACAGGAACTCTCCACCAGGCATTTCTAAGCTGGCTTCTATCACCTCGCTACCCACTTCAAGTGGACCCTACTATTTGCCACCGTTAACTACAACAGTGGAAACCGACACCTCACCCAGCCATACATTATCCAAAGCCACACCAGGCTACTCCACAGTTAAAATCTACAACTCACCAGTCTATAGTCAAGTTACTCACACAAATAAGGAAAACTACTCGCCATCGAATGTCTATGGTACACAGACCAGTGCGAAAGTACAAAGTTATGCTGCACCTTCTGCCTTAAAGCTCTCAACAACATCATCGTTACTAAGCTCACACGGTACTAGCTACTCTGAGAACTATGCGCCATCACATTCCAAAAAGTATTCCTCAACGCCATATATCTTTTCACCACCCTATATGACTTCTGGAGAATTCCGCTATTCGAGTGCTCCTGTCATTACTAAAGTAAAAACTAGAGCTTTTAAAGCAGGTAGCCCCATCGCTATCTCCCATCAGTATGTTTCCAAGCCCGCTATCTCCAAAGGATACGAAGCACCTATAGCTGTGTCCAAAATATCCAGCAATGCTGTTCCTGTCATAAGTATTCACTCATCAGATCCTACTTTAAGCAGTTATAATGCACCCTCAACCTCAAATTATTTCTCACCGCTTGCTATTACAAGCCAAGCGAAAGATGTTCCTCAGCAATATATTTCCCAACCAAATGCTGTTGCTTATCCAACTAAGGTCGCTTCCTTTGTTGCACCTTTCAAATCTTTCACCTCTCAAGGCTATAGCAGCTCACCGAGCCCTGCTGCTTATCAATACGCCCCTAAGACTTCTGTTTCCAGCAATACAGCTGCTCTTGTGGTTTCAGACTATTTAACAGGAGCGGATATTTCAAAGACTGCTACCCATACTGCGCAAGCTTTATCAAAGTACACCGCCGCACCAATTACTATCTATGGCAGATCTGGGAGTGCTGAGTCCCATCAATTTGTTTCTAAGCCAGTTTTGGCAAGCTATGCAGCACTTCAAGGTGATACAAAATACAGTAGACACTCTGTTCCTGCTCTTGTAAATTATTTCACTAATCCAGCCATCACAAAAGTCGCTAGTTATGGTGCTGCTAAAAGCTACAGCGCATCTGAAAATGCAGATTCCCATCAATTTGTTTCTAAGCCCGCTTTAGAAAGCTATGCTGTACCTCTTAATGTTGCAAAGATTAGTAGCTACTCTGTTCCTTCTGTGGTAAGTTCCTCCACGATTACAGCCGCCACAAAGATTGCTAAATATTCAACAGGTCCAAGTGTATCAAAATCTCTCAGCTATGAAGGTGCGCCATTATCAAGCTATTCCGCTTCTCCCACAAATACCACGTTGGCTACAAGCTATAGAAGTTCCGGACATGAAGCAGTCTCTTATCAACACGTTTCCAAACCCGCTCTTGCAACCTATTCAGCCGCTCCAACTGTAGGAAGGCAAGCTTTATATCCTGCTCCTGCTTATAGCACCTATTCAATATCTCCACTGTTAGCCAGGATAGCTACAACTTACAGTCAAGCTGCTGATGTATCCCACCAATACATTTCTAATCCAATTGTTTCTGCATATCCTACATCCGCGCGTGACTTTGAAAGCTATGTCCCACCAGCTGCAGCCAGCAGTTCCGTGGCAGATGTAGTCGCAAGCCATGAAAACTTAAAAAAAGGCCCCACCACTGCTGCGCCACCAGCGATCTCAGAGGTTTCTGCCTATGCTGCTCCTACAATATCCATACATTCCGTTCCTCCCGCAACTAGCTATAGAAGTGCGGTTCAAGGCACAGTTTCTAATCTGTACGCCTCCAAGCCAGCAGCGATTTCTAGCTATTCAAATGGTCCACCAATCCTACAGGCCGGTAATTATGCCGCACCTGCATTATTCATATACTCTGCTGCACCTACCAATACAAAATATGGTAAAAGCATTAGCGGATCTAGTTATGGCGCTGTTTCCCACCAGTACGTGTCCAAGCCTGTACTGAACAGTTTTGCAGCACCACCAGGTGTTTCAAAAATCGCTAACTTTGGTTCATCTCTTGGGGCTAGCTATGGAGTAACGCTTACGAACACCTATTTGCCTGGTGGGCCACTTGCAGCTCCAGCTATTACCAGCAAGCCTGCATTGAACAGTTTTGCAGCACCACCAGGTGATTCAAAGATCGCTAACTTTGGTTCATCTCTTGGGGCTAGCTATGGAATAACGCTTCCAAACACATATTTGCCTGGTGGGCCACTTGCAGCTCCAGTTATTGCCAGCAATTTTACCGCGCCTGTCATAGTAAAAGTAGCCACTGGTAAAAATAATGATGTTTCCTATCAATTTGTGTCCAAGCCATCCGTTGCGAACATCGCAGAGGGTCATATTGCCACAGCTCCAGCCAGCAGTTTAGGATATGCTGACAATGGTCGTACGGGCTTCTCACACCAGTATATGTTCAAATCAGCAATAGCTTCAGTTACATCTCCGCATGCTGGTGGGAGATATGGACAAGAATCATTTGCAAGAAAGTTGGTCAGACTAGGATATGCAGCCACTGGACGTGATATGCTGTCTACCCATTACCTATTGGAGCCCGCAGGCGATGGATTAAAAACTGCACCCCTCACCAATCCAACAACATCACCAGCTTTTGCTAGACTTGGATTTCATTTGGGTAAGTAACTAAACTGCGGATAAATAGCTTATGGATAGAACTTGTGTTTCGTTTTTTGAAAACTAATATAAGTAATCTTTTTAAATTAAGCGAGTCTAAAAAGATGGGAAATACAATTTATATTATAAAAGTAAATGTGTGTAAATAAGTTTGTTTGACAACAAAGACAAACAGCAGAGAGAAGTAATTGTCATACTTGGTAGAGAATGAAGTTAGAGACTGAAGACGGTAAAAATACATAGTTGGGAATACATTGTGCTTTTAACGTACATACAAGGCATTAAGTATTTGGCAGCATTCAAAATAGTGTCAATTGGCCATCCTAAAAGAATGTATTCACAATTTTTAATTACAAGCCTGCTAAAATCAAACATAAATTTTAAACTGCACTAGAAACGTGCACACATATATGCATATGTATATGTAAAAATGCCATTACTAGCTTGTATAAGTTTGTGGAAATATGTATCTTTTATGTTCCCGAAAAATGAATAGTTGACCACAGTGCTAGGTCGGGTTATATAAAAAAGTACCATCATTTTCTATATCAGCTTATTAGGGACAGTATTATTATTAAAACTTGCGTACCATAAAGCCACAATATTTTACAGAAGTTTGAATATTTTTGATATAATATGTCAATCCTTCGTAGTCAGTTGAGTTTTTATCTGCATCTGAGATGCAACAAGCGAACAAGAACTATGGCAATCGGACTAACATTAAACAACGAAAACTCATACGAAAACACTTTAAAAACGGATATTAAGCAGGATAAGTAGAACCCTGCAGGAAAATAAGGAAAAATCCAAAGCTATCGGGTGTGCGAAACCATGACTTCAATGCCCTAGTACCTTATAAGAAGCCATTTATAAGCCCAATAAATGTAGAAACTAGGATGACGTTCGCCAAAATCAATGCGGACAAGAATTTGGATTCCTGGCGCACAATCAATTCTGCAGACGAATCTAAATTCAACATTTACGTTCTAGACGGACGAAGTTATGTATGGCGACAGTTCAAATACTTAAATGCATCAGTCAAGCATGGCGGAGAAAGTGAAATGGCTTGGTCATGTACCTCGGGATCCAATATACCTCAATATACAATATACAAAATATACAATTAAGTGCCAAGAAGTTGGCAATCTAACGTAAATTCCTGTTCTAACAAGACAGCAACCCGAAGGAATAGTATTCTCCTGGGTTATATGCAGTGCCCCCACATGCTAATTCTATCGGCCCATAATAATAGCTTTAAGAATTTGTGGGCTCTTCAAATAAAATCTGGAAGCACTGCACAACAAACAGGATTTGAAAAATGCTTTGCTGGATGGGAGCAATAAATTAGACTAGAAACTACCCGGTAGCTAATATCTTCCATTAATAATAGTTTATGGATAGTTCTTAAGACTTAAGGATATCATTCAAAGTATTAACATCCTTTAAATGTTTTAAGTAAATGGCTATGACATTTATTTTGAACAGTTTTCAGTTTTTGGCTTACTATTAAATTAACGCAAAATTTATTTAAAAGAAAATATATAAAAAGTTTTTTTTTAAATGTAATATACCATAAGACAAATTGACGTTTTAGTATTTTTCGTTTTTTTCCTAATTCAGACTTCCAATTTTTATTTGTCCAAACACGCTGTAAGATACTGTATATCAGAAGTCCGCGCATCCTTTCTATTACTTAATCCATATATTACTACTTAATCGATATTATTAATATCGTAAGAGCTAATACCGCTTCATGTTTTTCAGTAAAGTCACTAAACTAGCATACTTGGTTAATAGTAATTCATTTTTATCGATATGACCTGAGCCGCTTTGGAGACAGAGCCCTTAAATAGACCACATGTGATTATTCGGAAACCCGATAAGTTACAGTTTGTGAATTAAAGGGTAATAATATACATAGTCGAAAAAAATTGGAAAGATTATTGAAATGTAAGAAACACCAGAGATGTGAAAGATTATAATTAAGTCAGAGCATTGATACAGGTATTACCGTATGTGTTAGGTCAAGGGTTAAAGGTATCTTGTAGTCGAATGAGCTCGGGACTTTATACTTTTTATTATTACTTATTATAATGTGTTGCGGCCAAACTTATTTAAAAAATATTGTGCCAAAATTGAGGTTTGAAACAATGATTTTAATTGACCAGATATTCCGGTCACAAGCGAATTAAAATTTGTCCACCCTATGGTTGACTATAGATTTTGTCTATATATAAACCTTTAATCCAATGTTAGAGTAAATAAAACACTTGAAACAAGAGAAAAATAAGAGTTGTAAAGGGTCGGCCATCGTTTTCAACTAGTGCTTATTTCGTGAATGGTAAAACTTAGCTAATGTTTGATTTGATAGATAATTAGTTTTATCCTTTCGCTGAACGAATATGGTTGTGTTTACGCTTGAACAACGCTGGGAAATATTGCGACATTACTTTGAAAATCATGAAAAATCATGAATCAGAAAGTTGCTCCGTATGTTCGTTATCTTGTGAAAAAGTGAAAGAAACTGGCATCCTCATCGATAAACCAATGCGTGAAAAGCATAAAAACAGTCCGTACACCCGAGAATATTTCTGCTGTGGCAGAAAGTGTGCGTTAAGCGCCATAAACATTAATTCACCGTCGTTCTCAACAATTGTACATTTCGGAGACACCATTACGACGAATTTTGCATAAAGACCTTGGTATGACGCCATACAAAGTCCAATTGGTTCAGGAGTTGAAGCCAACTGACCATTATTAACCGGAAGGATTGTACTTTCAAATAAAAAAATAAATTTGAGAAAATATTCAGAAATTTTTTTTTTTTATTTCATTTACAAACAAAAAGTTTTTTGGCGGACCCTATATAACAGCCACAAATTTCTTCAAAATATCCTTAACTGAAGCCGGTATGACCAGTATTAGATTAGACAACATGAGTATTATTATAGTTTCATCTAATATTTCGCTAACGTTAAGAATATGGACTGAAAAAATGTATTTAAAGTATGTTTGAGATCTAAAGCGACTGGTTGATTTTCAGACAGGACCAGTTTAGAAGATGGAGCATCATTCGATTTTATCGCTTGGGATAATCAGTCAAAAATGTATTCCTTAAATTATTCTATATATCTGAGAAATTTATGCGCATCTTTAGCAACCAAATTTAGCAACCAAAAATAAATCTTTGATTAGTACTCCCACGTACCCGGCAGTATTTGTAACACCAGACAGGCGGGTGGACGTGTCATCCAATTGTATAGCTATGAAAATGGTCACCTATCTATATTACTACCATATTTGGTGACTCTAGTCCAAAAACTGTTGAAGGTAAGGCGATTTTCGATTACAAAATGTAGGCGGTATAAGTGAGCCAAATTTTGTGACGCAGTTTTTTGGTGTTTCTAACTTAAAAACTATGGAAGACATAGGCGTTTCCGGTTTTAAAATGCGAGGGAAGGCAAGAGAAGGGCGTTACTCCAAAGATTTTTATGCTGGTTTTTGGGGAATGGCCAGTAGTAGTTTGCTTTTTAGTTTGAATATTTTTCTTCCAAGTATATCAATCAATTTATAACGTTGAAACTCAAAAAACACGAAACTATTGATTTGAAAAAATAAAAAAAGTAACAAGGCTCTAGTCCAGTAAGCTCGAATAAAAGAATAAAAATAAAAGGCCATACACATACCTGCACTACTATACCAACGCTTTAATCCTCATTTTTGTACCCTTAACCCATGAAATGGATAAAAAAGGGTATAATGGTTTTGTGCAAATTTAGCCGTGTCCGTTTGTCTGTCCGTCCGTCTGTCTGTCTGTATGTATGAACGCGTCGATCTCAGGAACTACAAAGGCCTGAGACTCCAGATTATGGATATAAGCTCTCCTAATTCCTAGGCATAGCAAGTTTGTTAAAAATTTTCGATAGATTTTCCAGTTAACGATATACACCTGAAATCGATACCAAAAATCTTGAAAATCGAAAACTTGAAAATGGGGATTGAAACTATTAGCAAAATAATGAATATTAAAAAAGTATTTTTATTAAAATCGGTTCACAAACACCGGAGAAATTAAACCATCAAGCATTGGTACAGTGGTACACGTACATATGACTGTGTCTGTCAGCCCGACCGTCTGTCCGTCTGTATGGTCAAGGGTTAAGGGTATCTTCTAGTCGAGCTTACTCGACTAGAGCCTTCTTACTTGATAAATATTCGAAATTAAAGATTTTATTATGATCGATTTCATGTGTATATCGTAAGCGGAAAATTGATCGAAAATTTAAAGCAAACTTGTACTGACTCGGCCGCTAACATGAGAACCATACATGTTATCCTCCAGCTGAAGTAATATGTGCTGATGTTATACGGAGTAGATGGCGACCATCCTCCAGTTAAGCTTAACCTTACGATACGCTTTTAGTCTGTTGATAATATCCTTGGACGAACATACCTTAATTCTAAAAGCTTTCATTAAACTAAAAGAAACTTGTACTGACTCGGCTGTTGATGCTGATGAGGAACACATATACTTTATGAGGTCGGAGATGATCCTTTTGCCTTTATATATATTTTTGTTACATATATTTATCCCTTTTAACCATTTCATGGGTTAAGAGTATAATAAAGAGAAGTGTACAAATAACAGGTCTATTGTGATTGCGCAGCAATACATATTTTAACATTTTACAGCCGATATGTTTAAAAAAATTCGAACGTCCACAATTGACTTAATTAATGTTTTTAATTTGCACACGAGTTTTATTTTTATATTTTTCAAACTACGTATTATTTTTAAGGTAAAGTAGCCATCGGTTCGGCTGGAACTTATGAGGTCTCCTACTACGGTGCCAAATCGCCTGTCCATTCTTCTTTTCCACCCGCACTTAGCAATAATGGAGCCTTATCATTTGCCGCTACTTCTAGTCGATTAGCGCCTCTTGGCTTTGGTGTTGGCTTTGATCGCTATGCGCCAAGTGCATTTACATTGGGCGCGCACGCTCCTCGTTCTTCAGCAGCGTACTTAAAATCTGCACCTGTGCCAGATCATGCGCTCTTTAAGTTTTTGCCTGAAAAGCATCTAGAGCACTTTGTAAGCTATTATTTCATTGTACATATGTGCCTTTTTAAATACGTTTTTTTTTCCTGCAGGATGCTCATCCACGCTACGCGTTTGAATATGCGGTAAATGATACCCATACTGGCGATAATAAGCATCAGCGCGAGGAACGCGATGGCGATGTTGTTAAAGGCGAATATTCACTGGTCGAGCCAGATGGCAATGTTCGCACAGTTAAATATTATGCTGACTGGGAGACAGGCTTCCATGCCGAAGTCCTCAATAATCGCGACTACGGCAAAATTTTGGCCAAGCATCAGACAGCAGAAAAATCTTAAGATCAGAGCGATTTGTATTATTTGCCTGCAACTGTAAATACGATTAAATTTTTTTCTCAATTAAATTTAAACGCATTTATATTTACTCACAACAATAACAATACGGACAAATTTGAGTAACTTGAGATGGCCTATATCTTGCGCAATCACGTTACTTATTTTATCAATAATTTTTTACTCATGTGATAAGCCACTTAAATCCAATAGCTTGTGCTTATTGTGCATGTTTGTAATCTGAGAAAATTATGTGTTTAAAAAAATAAACCATTAGGAAGGACAACGTTTCAAAATGTGTATTATTTGACTTTTCTTTTATTTTCAGATAATTCTCTAAGTCTAACATAACATCATCTTTTGTGCACCGAAGTAATCATGTTAAACATTGTTTGTAACTACATCCAAAAAAAAAAAGCCATCTCTAAAAGGTCTCAATTGAACAAAAATTTTTTTTTATTTATTACTAGCCTGCAGGTATTTTGCAGTGTTGCTACAGTGACAAACGAATTAATATTATAGTTGGATACATACAATTTGTCAAGATATGGTTTTCAGTCAGTGAAAATTTTTTATATTTTCGTTTTAGAGATATACGGTCACACTGGCTGTTGCTTAAAATTTTTTTTTTATTATTTTTTATAAATTATACAGTTAATTATCTCTTAAACCCATTAAACATAACTTAAAAAACATAAACATTAACAAAGAAACATTAAAAATACTGACAAAGGCAAAAAATTCCACTGTAAGACAAGTGTTTACAAACTTTATTTTTTGTATACCCTTAACCCATGAAATGGGTAAAAAATTAGTAAAATGAGTTTTTGTGCAAATGTATGTAACAGGCAGAAGGAACCTTCTCCGACCCCATAAAGTATATATATTCTTGATCAGCATCAACAGCCGTAATCGAAAACAAAAAATCTTGAATTTCAAAAAACTGAGGATTGAAACTATAAGCAAAATAATGAACTTCTGTAAAAATTTCATTAAAATCGGTTGAGAAACACCGGAGATATAAAACCATAAAGTGTTGGTACAGAGCTACACAGCCATATGTGTATGTCTGTTAGCCCGACCATCTGTCCGTCTGCATGGTCAAGGATTAAGGGTATCTTCTAGTCGAGCTTACTCGACTAGAGTCTTCTTACTTGTTTTTTTTTGTTTTTGGTTTTAAACTATAATTAATATTTTGTATGTCCACCGTTGGCTTTCATAACCGCTTCCAGTCGCCTTTTCATCGATTTTATTAGATTTTGGATTTCCAATGGAATATTTTGCCATTCTTCCAAGATTATGGCCTTGAGATCATTCTTATTTTTCGGATGGCACTTGGCAGAACATTTTTTCAGAAAGGCCTACAGATTTTCAATTGGGTTGAGTTCTGGGCTTTGGGCAGGTGCATCGAACACCTTTTACAGTTATAAAGCAGCCAGCACCTGACCATGTTAGCCATTTGCTTGGTATCATTGTCCTGGTAGAACTTGTATGTTGGCTTGCCATTATTAATAAATCCAAATTTGTTGGCACTGGCCACCAAATGTGTGTTCAAAGTACTTAAATATTGTTGGGCATCCACTGTGTTTTCAAGGAAGCACAATTCTCCAAGTCCTTTGCTCGAGATGCACCCCCAAACCATCACTGACAATTTTCCAAACTTAACAGTGGGTATAATATTTTTGTTTTCAAGCGCATGCGCCACACTCTACTGGGTCCATCATTATAGAAGAGCATAATCTTGGATTCATCGCAAAATATTATGTCGTCCCAATATGCTTCTGGTTGTCCCAGGTGGATCCTGGCAAAAGTTAAACGTCTTCTGACATGCTCCGTCGACAACAAAGGTTTCTTCGAGCCACTTGAGATGAAAAGTCGTTTCTTTTAATGGCTTGTCTGACAGTTTCGTGACTTATGGTGATTCCACATTCCGTCTTCAACTCATTGGCAAGCGTTCTGGTCGAAATAGTTGGATTTTGGTTGATCTTTCTGACCATAATTCGCTCTGCCCTTGGAGTTATTGACCGCGGCCGACCAGTTGAAGGCTTCGTCTCCATCCTTTCCTCGTTTTTAACGCGGTTTAAAACGTTGTATACAGTTCTCGTGCTAATTGCAAACATTTCTGCAATCTGAGAGACAGTTTTCCCCATGGTGGAGTTGTAATACACCAACTGGTTCATTTCGAACGATAACCGCTTGCCTGGCATTTTAAAACCGTCTAAAACTGTACCGACTTTATATAAATTCTATATTCCAAATATGAAATTTGTAAGAAAATTGCAACACCAAGAGCTGAGCGTTTTTATTTTGTTATTAAAAAAGTAACTGTAAATATGCCATTCACAACGAAAACAAACAAAAAAACGTTTGCAAACACTTGTCAAACAGTTGAATTTTGTGCCTTTGCTAGTATTTTTAATGTTTCTTTGTTAATGTTTATGTTTTTTAAGTTCTGTTTAATGGTTTTAAGATATAATTAACTGTATAATTTATAAAAAATAATAAAAAAAAAATTTTAAGCAACAGCCAGTGTGACCATATATCTCTAAAGTGAATATATCAAAAAATTTCACTGACTGAAAACCATATCTTGACAAACTGTACATATGGACTTACCAGTATAGAGTAGCTGAATTCCTGGCACTTTTCATGTATTTATTTGAAGGAAGAACAAAGTTACAACCATATTTGTAGACTTAATAATAAATTTAAATACATGTAATTATTAGCCCAGAATAACTTATAAATAATTACACACTTTGTATTGTTTCTTTTCCGCTCATATATTTTGAACTACATACACTTGTCGTCTGAAATAATTCGGTTGCGATCATTTATTCATTCAAGACCAAATAAGACGGGCACCACCATCGTCAGGAAAAACAAAGTAAGCGTAGTGTTTCCCTTACCCCTTGACTTACACATACGGTTATGCCAGCACTACTGCACAAATGCTTGATGATTAACCATATATCATTTATAACTGTATATATTCTTCATTGGAATAATAAATACAACGTCTTTTAGTAAATTTACGAACACTTCAATCTAACATTTCGTACCACAAATGAAGATGTGGAACCATCATCTTAGTTGCATCTTTTTGTGTTACATTATTTATTGTTTTATATATATATGTTATATTATTTGGCTTACTAATTTCAAGTTGATCCACAGATTCTACTTCGTATACAGCCCTACATTTTAGCATGTATATTATTATTATTAGAGCTGTGCATTACATGGCGAAAATCCGCATGCTGTCTATGTGATAAAATTGAAGGGTGACATCGCTGTGTCCAGTGTTAAGGGATTCGCACTAATTCACATACTTGGTTCCCTTAATGATGGCTGATCACTTGAAAAAACGACTTGCCTAGTTTGCTATTTTTGGACCCTCTGATTTGCGATGGACTGTCTTGGCAGTTCCAATACCATCATCCATGTGTATGATCATTTCGCGACGCTCAAGTCTGCAGAAGATTTCTTGGGTTGCAATCATTGACTGCTAACATGGGAACCTTACATTAGTTGTGTTATTCTCCAGCTGAAGTAACATGTGCTGAAGTAAGTTCATATAAAGATCTCAGATCAGAGTTGTCAAGAATGATTGGATTTATTATGTTTTATTTATTAAGAGTGATTGTGAACATAAGATAATGCATTTCGATATTATCTTACTATTTCGGGCTAATAATTCTACTTATAAATGACCTCCCAATTTTATTCTTTAAGTTTGTGTTTCGGTCCAATACACCGAATGTGAGGATCTGGTGCTCAGTGGAAGGGTAAATTTCTACATTGTGGCATAATGTGATTTGGTCTGATTTAAAGTTGCGAAATCTTGTTACCCAACTTTAATGTGATGAAACTGCGCCAATATCACAATCTGACGCATCAGTAGTGTAGTCAAATGAGCATTTAAAGCCTTAATCGTTCACTGGCAATTTTTTTCGACATATTTTTAGATACTGAGCAGTTTTATATATTTTCGTTTAATGGTTTTCTAAGGAAGTGAAATCTTTGATAAATCCATTGGTATAATTGGATAGGCTTGTGAGACCGCATATCTTTTTGGTTCAGTAAATTCCAGTGTGGCTTTGATCTTTTCTGGTCTGTTTTTGCTCCACCCTGTTACTATGATTCTTAAAGATTCTAATCTTTTTCTTACCATAGTAGACTTTTACTAATAAATATTTCCTCTCGGAACATATAACGATCTTTCCTGCTTAATACAAAGTGCTCTCGTAAAAAACTAGTTCTGTGTCATTTGTCTACATGTTCGCGATCCTCTTACCGCACGCACCGCGGCGAGCCCCTCATTCGGAAAGGTGGACAAGCCGGTGCTTTGTATCGTTGGGTCACTTGCATGTACTGACCGTTAGTACATCTACATTCTACATTCTTTCTTTTTTATTAACAACTCTTTTTGGACTAGTGGACCTTGATGTCCTTGCAGTTGTTTGTTTTCGGTATTCACATAATCTTGGTTTATTATCCTATATTCGGATTATAACAACGACTGAAGTGTAAGTGTATTACCTTGTTGGAAGTTAAAAATGCATTTATGTTTTTAAGAATCCTCTTTTTATACCCTTAACCCATGAAATGGGTAAAAAAAGGGTATAATGTTTTTGTGCAAATGTATGTAACAGGAAGGAAGCTTCTCCGACCCCATAAAATATATATATTCTTGATCAGCATCAACAGCCGAGTCGATTTAGCCATGTCCGTCTGTCTGTATGTATGAGCGCGTCGATCTCAGGAACTAAAAAAGCTAGAGACTCCAGATTTTGGATATGAGCTCTCCTAATCTCTAGGCATGACAAATTTTTTTCAAATTTTCGATAACTTTTCAGGTTTACGATATACACATGTAATCGATAACAAAAAATTCTTGAATTTCAAATGAGGATTGAAACTATTAGCAAAATAATGAACTTCTGTAAAAATTTCATTAAAATCGGTTAAGAAACACCGGAGATATGAAGCCATCAAGCATTGGTTCAGTAGTACTTCTTTAATTATATTTTTACTATGTCTTTGAAAAGTTTACACTACTACAAGAATGGAATTGTAATTACCCTGATTATGGTTTCTCTGTCGTTTAAATTTAATATCGCTTTGACTGTGGATGGTGCAGATTAGTGTAACTAGTCCTTAACTTAAAATTTAAAGTAGCATTTAGAATTGCAAAGGCTTCTACGGTAAAATTAAGTTGTGAGAAGAAAACAGTAACCACGCAACAGTTATGCTATCGCTTAACGCGACTGCGGAAGGTGTTGAGTTGCAAGGTTTTAAGCTGTCGGTATTTAGCTATGTCTTACCACAGATGGGAAGCGAGTCAGGAAAATTCCATGTCACCATGTGGATTGGGTAGGGGCCGAAGTACTTGTTGTATCTAACTCAGCGCCTAAAAATGTAGGTGCAGTAAAATTCTGCTAGTACGGTGGCGGTAGGAAAGGTGAGGAAGGCACTTATTACGCCCAAAGGGGGCCCAATTGAAATCGCCTAGCATAATAAATTGACCATGCATTAATGATTTTAATAAACAGGATAGTTTGATCTAATACAAATAATGTGTCTGAGTCAGTTATATTTTCATGATGTACTTAAGGTGAGTTATAAGTTTGGTTTATTTGTTTGAGCTGTTTTGCTGCTATTCTGGCAACACAAGCTTTACCGACAAATACTTTTGAACTGTTTTTGTGAGGTTTGTGAGAAATGTCTGTTGGTAAGTTGGTATATTCGACGGAGGAGACTACCGCGGGGGTGGTTAGGTTTTTATTGTTCGACTTATTGAAAAGTTAATGGATGTATTTGCCATATGCTCTTAATTTAGTGTAATTATTTGTAGTCGATAAAACCTATAACTCACAATCGATTATTCAACGCCAATCCCACATACTTAAAGCTGGAGCTACCAATTTTATATGAAGGTAGTTACTGGCGTTTTGCCAAAAAAACTGTATCAACACTTTTAGAATCACCAACACTCCGCCCCCACACCTCCACATTTTGAAATCGAAGAAAAATATATCTTCGACTGGTTTTGAGCTAAAATCAACAAATTTGGCTATTTTATATCTGGTGATATCCCCCTAAGATATCAAAATTCGAATTAAAAAAATTAAAACTAACACCCTGTTGACCACTAAGATCGACATCTCCCCTTATAATGTTGACTCTAACACCCGTTTATATACTGGTTTCACAGTATTCCGCAATCGATTGCGTCCGGCTGCAACGTTTTCAATCGTATAAGATATTTTGTATGCCTTATGAAACGATATGTACAGTGTGCAATCGAAAACATTAACTGAATAGGGTGCGGATGCTTCAAGCGGAGATTAAGTATTTGAAGATTCAACAAGAGCAACGACCGCGCTGCTTTAACTTTCAAGAAAAATTTACATCAAATTTGGAGACATCGGAGGAAGGCGACGAAAACAACGAAGAGGACAAAGACCAAGAGAATGATGATGCCGATGTAAGGGTAGCCACAAAATCAACAAACCACAGTCTCGCACATGGAATTATATTGGCCCATTAGCCCATTAAGCCTATTAGGAAAACATTTATTCCCCACAGACAATTACATAATATCTGCCTATTTTCTCTGGTCTTGACTGGCCAATATTCTATTCCGAGTTTATTAGCACATCAAATATATGAAACTTCTTAAAGTTGTACCCATTAGTATCATTGGTGCAAGCAAGTCAATAAAAACAATTGACTTTTTAGACATAGTATCACTTTTGGATTATGGTCTGGCAGACGTACATGGTTTAGATGGTCCTACTCTTTAACAAGTAAGAAGACTCTAGTCGAGTAAGCTCGACTAGAATATACCCTTAACCCTTGACCACCTTCACGGATCGAGGCCTGACCATCTGTCTGACAGATATACACATACATACGTGTTCTACTTTACCAATGCTTAAATGTTTCATATCTCCGGTGTTTCTTAACCGATCTTAATGAAATTTTTACAGATGTTCGTTATTTTGTTAATAGTTTCCATCCCCATTTTCGATTTTCAAGATTTTTTGTTATCGATTACATGTGTATATCGTAAACCTGAAAAGTTATCGAAAATTTGAAACAAACTTGTCATGCCTAGGGATTAGGAGGGCTCATATCCAAAATCTTGAGTCTCTAGCTTTTGTAGTTCCTGAGATCGACGCGTTCATACATACAGACGGACAGACGTACATGGCTAAATCGACTCGGCTGTTGATGCTGATCAAGAATATATATTCTTTATGGGGTCGGAGAAGCATCCTTCTGCCTGTTACATACTTTTGCACAAAACCATTATACCCTATTTTTACCCATTTCTTGGGTTAAGGGTATAAAAAGAACAAGTAAGAAGGCCCTAGTCGAGTTAGCTTGACTAGAAGCAACGAGTAGGTATATTATAGAGATAAATTTAAATACAACGTTTTTGAGGCAAAAAAATGCTGAGATCAGAACCCACAGCACTTCGGCTGTCGAGTCGAATGCGCGCTCTGCACTCTCATTCAAGTTTAATATGCTTGCGATTAGATGCAGAGTGGCATTCGACGGAGAACGTTGGTTAGCGGTGCTCTGCTGTTTATATGAGTATGCATTTTGCGTACGTGGGCTCTGATATTTTCGGGTTGGGTTTTCATAGCTCGCATTCAATTTAAATATGCTTGCGATTAGATGCAGAGAGGCAGCCGACGGAGAAGGTTGATTAGCGCCGCTCTGCTGTTTATATGAGTATACGTACATTACGTACGTGGGTTCAGATTTTTTCGATGTGGGTTTTCAGAACTTTACTTGAACTTGCCTCAATGTTTATGATGATGATGACTATATTTTATTACATGTTCCTAATTTAAATTGTATTTATTTTATTCCTTTTCAAAATAAGTAATAACATTATATAATTCATTGTTAAGAAATAATTTTAATTAAATTATTAAAAATAAATTTAAATTTATTTATTAAAAAATAACTTAAATTAATTATTAAAAAAATGTTAATATAATATTTAAAATATTAAAAAAATTTGTATTACATTATTAAAAAAAAAATTAATTTAATTATTAATAAATAATTTAAACTGCTATTATATAAGATATGCTGCTTGTTTAAAATACTTATTCAGTTTTAAAAGCAGCAACAACAATCAAATATCTTTGCATCGATGACTGTGCATATTTGTAGACTACAGACTGCAGACTATAGACAGAAACACAAAGCAAAATTGTTTTTAGTAGTATAATGAGCAGCCTTATTAGTTAAATTATCCGGGTTGCTACCCAACTCATAAATAACATTAAAAGATTTAATGATTTTAAACTATCTGTAGCGTTATCGATCGATATAATCGAAAATTTATTCTAATAAAAATATATAATTTTTAAAAATTTATTGACACTTAATATAAGAAAGTTCATTTATATTTTAAAGGGGTATCCAATTGTTATCTGTCAGTTCATTATTTTTAGTGAAGCAAGCAAGCTTGTCTGTAAGACTGTGTGTGTTAATGAATGTGTGTATTCACGGAGAAAAAGACAAATTTTCCAGGGTTTTGTAATTTTGCTTATTGCAGACGCGATATTGTGTGCACACGCATTTAAATATTGTATGCGTATGTATATGTGCGCTTTGATTCTGCTGGAAGCGATCAAATACAAAACAAAAATGAAATTTGAACGCATGGTCGACAATTCAATAACAAAACAATCTTGAATTTCAAATAACTGAAAATCAAGCATTGGTACAGAAGTACATAGCCATATGTGTGTGTCTGTTAGTCCGACCGTCTGTCCGTCTGTATGGTCAGGGGTTAAGAGTATCTTCTAGTCGAGCTTACTCGACTAGAGCCTTCTTACTTGTTTATATTAATAACAACAAGACATATTATGAATAATATTTATTGCAGTATCTTATAAATAGGGATATTGTCTGAATGGCTAATTATTGACACATCCCAATCCACATACACACATACATATATAATAATCTTGTTTCTGTTTTGATTTACAATTTCCTCAGGCCTATAATGATAGTGTAGTCAAATTGGTAGAAAACATAAAATATACAAAAATGAAATGAACAGGGACCGCCGTTTAATGTTTTTTTCAACTAGTGCTTATTTCGTGAATGGTAACACTAAGCTCATGTTTGATTTGACAGATAATTAGTTTAAGCCTTTCGCTGAACGAATATGATTGTGTATACGCTTAAACAACGCTGGGAAATATTGCGACATTACTTTGAAAATGATGGTAATATTGCAGAATGTGTGAAAAAGTTGCTCCGTATGTTCGTTATCTAGTGAAAAAAGTGAAAGAAACATCGATAAACCAATGCGTGAAAAGCCCAAAGCAGTGCAAAAAGTGAAGAGCCATCAACATCAATTCACCGTCGTTCTCAATAACTGAACATTTCTGAGATATCATTAAGACGAATTTTGCATAAAGACCTTGGTATGACGCCATGGCCAGCCGACGTAGCCATTTGAATGAAATTATTTTTCATTATTAACCGGAAGGATTGACTTTCAAATTAAACAAGTAAGAAGGCTCTAGTCGAGTACGCTCGACTAGAAGATACCCTTAACCCTTGATCATACAGACGGACAGACGGTCGGGCTGACAGACATACACATATGTACATGTACTACTGAACCAATGCTTGATGGCTTCATATCTCCGGTGTTTCTTAACCGATCTTAATGAAATTTTTACAGATGTTCGTTATTTTGTTAATAGTTTCCATACCCGTTTTCGATTTTCAAGATTTTTTGTTATCGATTACATGTGTATATCGTAAACCTGAAAAGTTATCGAAAATTTGAAACAAACTTGTCATGCCTAGGGATTAGGAGAGTTCATATCCAAAATCTGGAGTCTCTAGCTTTTGTAGTTTCTGAGATCGACGCGCTCATACCTACGGACGGACAGACAGACGGACATGGCGAAATCGACTCGGCTGTTGATGCTGATCAAGAATATATATACTTTATGGGGTCGGAGAAGCTTCTGCCTGTTACATACATATGCACAAAAACATTATACCCTTTTTTTTACCCATTTCATGGGTTAAGGGTATAAAAATTAATTTGAGAAAATATTCAGTAGTTTTTTTTTTTTTTTTTCATTTAAAAAAAGTTATTTGGCGGACCCTTTATAATTGTGTAGCCCTTTTAAATTCAAACAAGACCCAGACAGAAACCAAAAACATAAGGAACGTTGTCCATAATTTTTTGCAACAAGTGCTTTGTTTGCCTAGCTTGTGAGCAATTCAAAAACAATGGACCAAGTAAGCAGCGGCAGTCCCTGTTTTAAAATACATAAGCAGAGTTGAGGTCAAACGGGCAGAATACAATCATTACAATTCGATTCTTATGAAGGCAAGATTAAATGTTTTATGAAATTGAAACCAAATGAATTATATTACAGATGGATTTGATAATACTTCTACGAAGTTAATTATTTTGCTAAATAGACATGCGTATCATGTAAAAAATCGCCACCTTGGAACGTAAAAAGTTTTTGATAATCCACATAACAAATGTTGGATAGTTATAAGTTCAAGTGATGTCAAGTAATAATATTGTAAGAACAAAGACAATTATAGGTGAAGTACCTGCATGTAGAGTGCGGCAAACTAAGACACCAATTTTATTAAATACTTTGGCTCTTAGATACATAGTTAACCAAAGGCATCTCAAGTTATTTATTTAGAAATTGCAGACGATCTAGTACCATGCAATGCCTTTGGAATGTCTTTCGCCAATTCGGTCACAGGGGGTTATTCAATTTTTTTTTAAGGAAATTACATATATAAACGTACTTATATAGTTTGCCAAAAGATGAACTCATTGAAATTATTCATTTTACTATACCAAATATTATGTAGATTTATAATCCCCTTTCACTCCACATGGGAGAAAAATTAAATTTTTTGATTGTCTTGAAAAAAGTATATTTTATATTTACTAAAAGAAACCAAAGGAATTTGTTTTGAGTTTTTGCGAAATCGAATTTATTCTTAATATTATACCAATTCTTTATATACCATAATCAAATAAGACAGAACCATTAACTTAAAATAGCATCATAACTTGACCAAACTATCAAGATTTTTTGCGATTAATAATATTGGAATTGAATTTATGTAAACAGTTTGCCAAGACCATGAATACCATTTTATAAGAATTTTTTTAAAGTATATATTGAAACGCCTTTAGAACCGTCGCGGACTTTGAGCAATATTTGATTGAACAACATCGCTTTTGTGTGAAAATTAAGTCTCATACTTTAATCTCAATTTATAGAAATCGGTGAGTGTATGTGTTTAACGCATATTATTATATTATTAACACTGGAGTAATTGGTTTATATTGCCGGAAACAGCAGACTTGTTATTTTAATTCAGGGTTGTTGTTTAGCTGTGGGACCCAAATTGAGCTATTGACAAAGTTAAATGTATGTTGGAATTCTTTAAGAATATTTCGGCCACTTATTTATATTTAACTAGCATAAAGAGATTTTAGATTAGATTAGAGATATTAAATAACCCATGAAATGGGTAAAAAAGGGTATAATGGTTTTGTGCAAAAGTATGTAAAGTATATATATTCTTGATCAGCATCAACAGCCAAGTCGATTTAGCCATGTCCGTCTGTCTGTCCGTCCGTCTGTCCGTCCGTCTGTATGTATGAACGCGTCGATCTCAGAAACTACAAAAGCTAGAGACTCCAAATATTGGATATGAGCTCTCCTAATCCCTAGGCAAGTTTATTTCAAATTTTCGATAACTTTTCAGGTTTACGATATACACGTGGAATCGATAACAAAAAATCTTGAATTTCAAATAACTGAAAATGAGGATTGAAACTATAGGCAAAATAATGAACTTCCGTAAAATTTCATTAAAATCGGTTGAGAAACACCGAAAATATGAAACCATCAAGTATTGGTACAGAACTACACAGCCATATGTGTATGTCTATTAGCCCGACCATCTGTCCGTCTGTATGGTCAAGGGTTAGGGGTATGTTCTAGTCGAGCTTACTAGAGTCTTCTTACTTGTTTTTATCAGTATTAAGCCAAACTAAATTTAAATCCTATGTAAGAAATGAAAAATGAATCCGATAGAAACATAGAAATGGAAAAATATGCATTGTGAACAGTGTGAGCGAATAGTATTGTAGTTGCGGGAAAAAAAAAATAATTGTAATTTATAAGTTAAATGAGTATTATATGATAATGCGAAAGGTGTTTTCAAATGTGTATAGTAAAAATGTTTCCTCGAAAGTAAATTGATTGTGTAGTTCGGTTTGGGAGTTTTCAGAACAGGTGGCATAAGAAAAATACTGCACTAATAACAGCAGTTGGAACAGCAAGTTTTTGTGTTCTTGGTTTTACGTTACTATTTTAAAATGGCCCACGGATTCAAAAAAAAATATTAATTAATATTATTCCGAACTGTACCTGTGTGTGTGTGTCCGAAATCGATTCAACGAACCCCTCTTTTACTAGCCGCAGCCCGAGAATCCGACGCGAATCCTGTCGGAAGCAATTTTCGCACACAGGGATTGTACGATTGTACATTACAGTAAAATATAATACTAATAAATTTGGCGCCCAACGTGGGGTTGTAAGAAGTTAAAGTTAAATATTGTAATATTATTACTTGTGGCTTTTGAAAAGTTAAATAAATTATAATGTTTATAATTTATCGCCCAGAACTTGGGGCAGAAGAAGCTAAATATTATAATATAATATTAATAATTGGAGTGTCTTTGAGAAAGTATCATTTATAAATATAAGAATATTATTTTTTGGCGAATGTAGTAATTTCGTAGAAGCTTTAGTTAATTGTTTTCGTTCATATTAATTTGATCAAGCGAGTTACAGGAATTACTATGCAATGAGGCTTGGCTCACAACATAGTCCGCGCAAGTTTGTTAAAAAATTGTTTAATATTGTTTTGTGGATTATCATTTTTCATAAAATCAGCAAGCAATAGTTTTCGGAATACGGTGATTGAGGCTAGCCTTTGACAACGTCCAACTCCATTGCTTTGCATTTTCTTATTAATTTTTATTGTGCTGTCATTGTCGTTCTTTAATCAACTGAATGGAATTTGTTACTTTTGGCGTAGACCGAGATAATGATCGCAGCTTAGATTTATTAATTGGGATTGACAGAATGATAATAAAGTTTGAAACTAAGAGTTGATAAATCGAATAAAATATTTAAACAAGATTAATTGTTCATAAAAGGATACACACAAATTGTTGTGCGTAAGGAAGGTTTATATAACATCGATAAACTCAATCATTTACTGGAAGGGAAACAGTTAAATTAAATAAGCAATAAGAAAAAAAAAATTTAGAAACAGAATTTTGTTAAAGACTTTGTTAAAACCGGGAAAAATGGGATTAAATAGAAGTGAAGAGGTTTTACGAATACTTGAAACAGATAATACAGCAAGTATGGCGTTATGCAGCATTTGTGAAAGACCATTAATGGGACTTCAGGAGCAAGTATTTAAAACAGGATGCAATTATAAATTTCATGTCCGCAATGTAAACAAGTTGCGAAGATTGATGACTTGGTATTGGTTAGGCAAGGAGAAACTGACAGCAGGGTAGACAAAAGCAGCAATAAGCAGGTTACAAAATACAAGTGGGAAAACAAAATACAGCTATAGGCATGAGCAAGTGGCAGAGGCCGGAGCGGTATGGAAAGTATGGAATGCAGAAAACCCTGAAAGTAATAGTACAAAGAAAGGAGGGAGACCACGGTAAAATGGTAATGTGCAAGCTCGGACTGGACAACCTGGCTCAAATGCAGGTTCTCGCATTCCTTCCAATGCACGGTCTCTTGAAATTGACTATAACAGAATATTTAAGCAAATGGATAATTTGATTAATCGTAGACTTAGCAATCTTCATCTAGAGGAACGATTTCGAGCGAGTCCAGGTCAAGGTTTGGAATCTTCGCAAACGGATTTAAGTCCAACTGAAGACAGAAGAACCAGCCGAAGCAGTCGTATTCAGCCTGATAAAGTAGCACAGGTTATGCATAGTTGGAATATTAAATTCGATGGCTCAACAAAAGGGATAACGGTAGAAGAAGTTGTCTACAGAGTTCGATCACTTACCGTAGATTGTTTAGATAACGCCTTGCAGCAGTATGTGTTAAACCGATAGAAGAAGCGCTCTGTTAGAAATATTGACCAGAAATCTTGTATTTGAGATAAGGCAGGAATTATTTTATGTTCGAATACATTCAGTTGCTTATATCAGAAAAACTATTCAAATGAGAGAAAATTTATTGCAAAATTACCAAGGAGAGCGGGTAGGAAAAAGCTTCACAGTCATCGCTGTTCCAGAACGAACAATTGCAGCTGTTGAGGAAGATCAATTAGATGATCCAAATTTAGAAGTAGAAGCAATTCAAGCATCAAGAAAATTGTATAGATGTTGGAACTGTGACGAAGAAGGTTATGGCTGGGATATGTGTTTACAGGAAAGAAAAATCTTTTGCTATGGTGGTGCTAAGAAAGTCTACAAGTCAACTTGTCCTGTATGCCTTGCAAATCGAGTGGGAAACTCGCAGATGGGTCCATTTGGCAACCAGAGTCGAGTGGCCCCGAAACAGTAACCAAATTTAAAGAACAACAACCAGTAGCTAGGTCAATAGAACCAGCTACAGTAAAACCGAACGTGTCAGATTTAGGGCCGAAAGCTGATATTAATATAGAGCAGGAGGGCGTTAAAATTTCCAATTTGTGTCAAATTCGTCCGTATCATGAGTCATATATGCGCGTAAAGCATATATGCAAGCGAGGGATAGAATATTAAGAGATTAATAGCTGAGGAGGTCTTTAATAACTCCGAAACGTTCAACTCAACGAATGAGTGATTTTTATCACAAGATACATAAAATAACAAATAAGAAGACTCTAGTCGAGTAAGCTCGACTAGAAGATACCCTTGACCATACAGACGGACAGATGGTCGGGCTAACAGACATACACATATGACTGTGTAGCTCTGTACCAATTCTTTATGGTTTCATATCTCCGGCGTTTCTCAACCGATTTTAATTTTTACAGGAGTTCATTATTTTGCTTATAGTTTCAATCCTCATTTTCAGTTTTTTGAAATTCAAGATTTTGTTGTTATCGATTACATGTGTATATCGTAAACCTGAAAAGTTATCGAAAATTTGAAACAAACTTGTCATGCCTAGGGATTAGGAGAGCTCATATCCAATATTTGGAGTCTCTAGCTTTTGTATCTTCTGAGATCGACGCGTTCATACATACAGACAGACGGACGGACAGACGGACGGACAGGCTAAATCGACTCGGCTGTTGATGCTGATCAAGAATATATATACTTTATGGGGTCGGAGAAGCTTCCTTCTCCCTGTTACATACTTTTGCACAAATCCATTATACCTTTTTTTTACCCATTTCATGGGTTAAGGGTATAAAAACTTTGTTGGTATCATCAGTTGTTAAGGTATCGACTGATGGAAGATTAAGAAGTAAGTAATAGCAGAAGAAAAGTTTTTAGATTTTTGTAAACAAGGGTTACTTGACACAGGAGCGAATATTAGTTGCGTGAGGTCGGGTTTAGCGTCTATTGATTGGCCTAAATACTCACAATTTCAACGCGTTTCATCCACTGTGAAAATAGCAGATGGTCGTGCGCATCCTGTCATAGTCGATTATGAAAACAATTAGTCTGAAAGATAAATTAAACAAAATGTATCATACCTTTAACAAATTTACAACAAAGGCAGTTAAATACAGTTTTATCATAATTTCCTAGTTTCGAAAAACATGGATTAGGTCTTACTTTGTTAATCGAACCCGAAATTGAGGTCCGTAATACGAAACCGATTAAACAGAGATTTTACCCAGCATAACCGGGTGTAGAAAAACTTATGTATATAGAGATAGACAGATTGATTTAGGTGTGATAGAAAAGCCTAACAGCCCATGGAGTTCACCTCTGAGGATGGTAATGAAACCAGGGAAAGTTAGATTATCCTTAGATGCAAGAAAAGTAAACAAGTTTACTAAAATTAATCTTAAAGATGTGTATTTGCAAGTTCCATTATCTAAAGCTCTAGAGAGATTACAGCGCTTACAACTCCCGGTCGTCCTCTATATCAGTTTGTAACTATACTTTTCGGGTTATGTAACGCTCCACACACAATGTCTCGACTGATGGATGAAGTTATACCGGCAGATTTAAAGAATTGTTGTTTTGGATATTTAGATGGTCTTTGTGTAGTGTCTTCCGATTTCGAATCTCATTTAACAGTGTTGATTAGACTGGCGGAACAATTTCGAAAAGCGAATTTGACGCTTAACTTGAACAAAAGACACTTTTGTGTTACGGAAGTAAAATATTTGGGATATGTCATAGGACGCGGAGGCATATCAACGGATCCATGCAAGGTTAAGTCAATCTTATCTTGGCCGGTTCCAAAGTCCGTGAAGCAAGTCAGGAGATTTTAAGGATTAGTAGGATGGTATAGAAGGTTTATTGGCAACTTTGCTACAATAACCACATCTATAACTGATCTTCTTACAAATAAACACAAATTTGTTTGGACAGAAGCAGCCCAAGAGGCTTTTGACCTATTAAAACGCGTATTAACTTCTGCTCCAGTATTAAGAAATCCAGATTTTAGTAAAAAGTTTTATTTACATTGTGATGCAAGTGACTTTGGTGCTGGTGCAATTAACAGATGAAGGCTTAGAACAACTAATAGCATTTATGTCACGAAAGTTTAATTATGCCCAATGTAATTATAGCGTTACAGAGCGAGAATGCTTAGCAGTGCTATTAGGCATAGAGAAATTTCGTTGTTACCTAGAGTTAATAGAATTTGAACTGATCACAGACCACTCTTGCTTAGCGTGGCTGATGAGACAAGCAGACTTAAAGGGAAAGGAACGAGATCATGTAGTTCCAGATGCCTTATCGCGAATGTTTCGCGGATTAGCGGATTCCACCTGGATCAACTTTTCAATCGTGCATATGCATCAGTTTTAGCTCATGGAGGGATGGCCAAACCTTAGATTTAATTCACAGATATTTATTTTGGCCAGGGATGGTATCTCAAGTAAGAGAATTTGTTAGAAGATGTGACATGTGTAAAGGCACAAAAGCGCCAAACATGGTATTAAAACCACCAATGGGAGTAAAAGCAGAGTCCCAACGTCCATTCCAACGTCTCTACATTGACATATTAGGAGACCCTATTCTAGAAACAAACAAGGGCATATTAGTCTGTTAATAGTTCTTGACCATTTACCCAAATTTCATTGGCTTTATCCGCTTAAGAAATTCACAAGTAAGGACATACAGAAATTTTTGGAAGATCAAATATTTGATAGGTACGGAGTACCGGAAATATTGATAAGTGATAATGGTTCACAGTTTAAAGCGAAAGAATTTAATGCGTTTCTGACTACATTCGGCATCAAGCATATATACACAGCTATATATTCACCTCAGTCGAATGCATCAGAAAGGGTTAACCGTTCGATAATAACAGTTATTGGAGCATATATTGGTTCTGATCAAAGTGAATGGGATTTACACATTCATGCTATCAGTTGTGCTTTAAGAAACGGGTATCATTCAAGTATAGGTGTTTCACCTTATCATGCATTGTATGGCTTGAACATGATAACTCATGGCTCGCAATATCAACTGCTTAGAAATTTACAGTTGTTAGATGAGCCTACCGTTCAGCTATCACAAGCTGACAAACTGAAATTAATGAGACAAGATTTTCGAAAGAATCTGCATGAAGCATATGATAGGCATGCAAATCAATATAACTTACGTACTCGAAATATTGAATATAAAGTAGGGCAAGAAGTTTTTCGAAGGAATTTTGTACAAAGCAATTTTAACAAGTGTTGAATGCAAAACTATGTCCACAATTTCTAAAAGCTAGAGTCAGAGAAAAACAAGGCAACTCTTTTTATATACTGGAAGACTTACAAGGAAAGTTAGTTGGGACATTTCATGCTAAGGATATAAGACATTTTCTGTGTAATTCGACGCGGTAAGACCTTCGAATTAAACAGTGCTGTGATGAACGGTGTAGGGGCAGAAAAAAATTAAAAATTAGGGGTATAATGTAAAGTTTTAAAGTTCGCGCACTTTGACAGTGCATTACACAATGAGTGTAAATACATTTACATGCTCATCTGTCATTACACTGTCGAATGTCAACATTGGGTGATCAACACGATAGGGGGCGCTGTATGCACAGCAACTCTGCGCAAGCGCGGCGAATTATGTTATCTGTGTTGGAATTGCACCTAAACAAGTGGGTGAGTCAGAAAAAAAAACAATTATGTGCAAGAAATTTTTGTGAGTGCAGGAAAAAAAACAAAACAAACAAAAAAAAATTAATTTTTTTAATTAGTATTAAGCCAAACTAAATTTCAATCCTATGTAAGAAATAAAAAATGAATCCGATAGAAACATAGAAATGGAAAAATATGCATTGTGAACAGTGTGAGCGAATAGTAGTGTAGTTGCGGGAAAAAAAAAACAATTATGTGCAAGAAATTTTTGTGAGTGCAGGAAAAAAAACAAAACAAACAAAACAAACAAAAAAAAATTATTTTTTTTTATTAGTATTAAGCCAAACTAAATTTCAATCCTATGTAAGAAATAAAAAATGAATCCGATAGAAACATAGAAATGGAAAAATATGCATTGTGAACAGTGTGAGCGAATAGTAGTGTAGTTGCAGGAAAAAAAAAATTGTAATTTATATGTTAAATGAGTATTATATGATAATGTGAGAGGTGTTTTCAAATGTGTATAGGTATTTTAGTGCATTATGAATGCGTAAAATAAAAATGTTTCCTCGAAAGTAAATTGATTGTGTAGTTCGGTTTGGGAGTTTTCAGAACAGGTGGCATAAGAAAAATACTGCACTAATAACAGCAGTTCGAACAGCAAGTTTTTGTGTCCGATTCAAATCAACTCAAGGTTTTGTTCTTTTTGTGTTCTTGGTTTTACGTTACTATTTTAAAATGGCCTACGGATTAAAAAAAAATAATAATTAATATTATTCCAAACTGTACCTGTGTGTGTGTGTCCGAAATCGATTCAACGAACCCCCTTTTACTAGCCGCAGCCCGAGAATCCGACGCGAATCTTATCGGAAGCAATTTTCGCACACAGGGATTGTACGATTGTACGTTACAAGGAAGGAATCCAAAATCATTGGGAAGCAGTTGTGGAACAGAGTCTGCTACATTTTAAGAGAACCTGTGCGCGAATTCGATAAATCAGGAGGACTTCGTTACTCTATACACCAAGTTTTTGAGCAATACCAGCAACTGCCATACAGATGTGAAAAGATGCACATGAACTCTGAAAGAGTATTAAAAGTGCAATTGTGTCGCGATCGTATTGTTTGTGTGCGTTTATGTAGGTTTTCTAGTCACACGTTCAACTACTACGGTCAACTAGGAATACTCTTTTTGCGTTGCGCTGACAAAATTGTTTGATTGTGTCATAGAATCACAAATAAAGAGAGTATGTATAACCAGAAAAAGCAAAACCAAAATTTGGCTGGCTTGGAAATTTGTATTTTTTTCTTGGCTCTTGTATGCAGATACTGTTATACGACAAATTGTTATGCTTGATATTGGTCGTTGGCATCTTATATATATTTGAGATAGGTAGCTTTCAATGTTTAAAAATATATAATTTATGCATGTTTTCTTGAATCCAAGTTTTTTTTAAATAGTTATTTAAAAACTGTATTTTATCAAATATATAAAGTAAACAAGTTAGAAGGCTCTAGTCGAGTAAGCTCGACTAGAAGATACCCTTAACCATTGATCATACAGACGGACAGACGGTCGGGCTGACAGACACACTCATATACCGCTGTACCAATGCTTGATGGTTTCATATCTCCGTTGTTTCTTAACCGATTTTAATGAAATTTTTACAGAAGTACACTATTTTGCTTATAGTTTCAATCCACATTTTCAGTTTTTCTTTTAAATTCAAGATTTTTTTGTTATCGATTACATGTGTATATCGTAAACCTAAAAAAGTTATCGAAAATTTGAAACAAACTTGTCATGCCTAGGGACTAGGAGAGTTCATATCCAAAATCTGGAGTATCTAGCTCATACATACAGTCAGACAGACAGACGGACGGACAGACAGACATGGCGAAATCGACTCGGCTGTTGATGCTGATCAAGAATATTTATACTGTGTGGGGTCGGAGAAGTCTCCTTCTGCCTGTTACCTACATTTACACAAAAACATTATACCCTTTTTTTACCCATTTCATGGGTTAAGGGTATAAAAATAAAAAAAACATTGCTTGCATGTTATGACTTGTCTAAAAAATAACAGAAACAAAGTAGTTGAGGCAGGTCAATAAATGCTGATGTAATTTTCCCTCATTAATTTAAGCCTTTGCCTCATATATGCACATAAACAGAAAACAAAAATTTCGACCAAGCTAGCACAGCTCAAAAAGAAACAAGCTAGAGACTCGAGTCGGTTCTGTTCTGTCAGCCTTCCTTTAGCATTTCCAGCAACGGAATGACTTGCATTTTCTGCGCGGCATAGTCGGAAAGCGTAATGAGTTTTGAAAACCGCTCGCGCTCTCTTTTGGTTAAGGCGGATCTATTCTTTTAGGTATGGGATGATGAGAAATCGAAAGAGCTTGAGACCTCTATTTCGATTATTTGCTTAGTGATTTAACGAACCCCGCGTAGCCTGTTTTTGCTACCTGTAATACATTTAGGAAGCTTATTACGAACAAGTCCCGCACACGACGCATAAGTTATCTAATGTCTTCTAGAGTTAGATCAACGATTGTATGTTACAAACCACAGTTGTGGGCGTGTCTTCTTAGTTTTGTTTTTTAACAAAACCGATTTTTTAACGCGCGGACCCAAGCACGCAACCCACCTTCCGCCCAACCGACCGAGGAACACACCGCTTATGACACAAATAAAATGTTATCAGGGAGAATTTAGAAGTGACACTATGTATTAAGTCGGAGAGTTCAATATAGATTGAGCATTAGATCAAAAGAGGGTTATGGATAGCGTAGTTAGTATTACAAATTTGGAGATAAATCGGTAGATAATTTTTAATATGTTTGATCAGTCTTGCAAACTTTTTTGGAACTAATTCAGAAAATTCAATTTCAGGATTGAGAAGTTTCTGTGAAAAGACATCATCAAGCATTGTTCTTCGATAAGAAAAAAAAGGAAGATTTATTAGTAAAAGTCTAATGTAGATGAAGATAGGTTAATGTTAGTATTCTAATAAAGAGCCCTGAGAGCGAAGAGTAGTAATTGTAGTGTAGTAGTAATTGGATACCAAGATACCAGATGCTTATCGAATTAAAGTTGTGAATAAAAAATTAACAAATTTATTTGCACCAAGTTTGAAAATTATCTAGAATATTTTTTGAGCAGACTGCCTAAATATACGCATATATCAACAGCCGTGAGTGATTTATAGCTGACAGAAAATCGTTAATTTAAAATATCTTTGGAATAGTAAACAGTGTGGATATACACCTATAGTTTTGAGCATTTGATTTATTTCCTTTTTTTATACACTCTCCAAACTTTGACAATAGAGCATTAGCGGATATGGCCGTATCATCTGCAGTTTTTAATAGCTTGTGACTTCCACCAAAGTTCATACAACACAAACTTGAATACGACAGCCAAACACAGTTATTAAGCCTGAGTCACAAACTTTAATGGAAAGACACAAGTACTATATCTCTTCAAATTTTTAATGGTTTTTATGGGCGGACGTGACATAGAAATTTTTAATGTGTATTTTTTTCTGATGGATGTCACCAGCTATGTTCCTTTTCTACGAAATTTGGTGACTTTAGCTAAAAACAGTAATAGATATGTCCAATGTAAGTTTTTAGTGTAGAGTTTAACGGGTATCGCATAAAAAATTGCGTTCAAGCGGACAAATAACATGACATGCACATAACCAATATACACTTTATCTCCGGTTCAGAGTATAAAAACTGAAGTAAAAAATAATAATAAAGTAAGTAAGTTCAATAAAAAAGTATTTCACAATTCTATAATTTTTATTGACTTGTTATCGTTAAGTTTGTAAGTATTAATAAATCCTCATTACTTTTTTTCACAAAATGTACATAATGGTAAATTAGTAGGCGAAACAGCATACCCCACACATCTTTGCCCTCGCCCAAAAAAATTGGTGTCTAATTTACTTGGGAAATTGCGCGCCGCAGATCCCGGGTTATAAACAGGCCAAAATGAGTAGGAGCCGCACGATGAGGATACCGTAAAAAATACGTTTGGATTATATGTCGGAACAGCTGGCTGGCCTTTAACTGAATCTTAAACCGCTTCTGATGACCGCTGGAACCCAGCTCTAACTGAGCCAGGAGCCACTGGTTTCTAAAATTGCGTAGTTCAGTATCCAGAGTGTGCAGTTGGAGTTTAATACTAGAACCCAGCTGCGGCACATGCAGTGGTTCTAGAGCAGCAAAACTATTCCATAGCTTATTTCCTTGAAGCTGAACACGCAGTTTGCGCTCCTGCTGCAGAGCGTGTTGCATTAGAGTCAGTTCCCGGATGTAGCTGCGAGTCAAGCTTGTTACACACGCGATTTCTTCCCGCTTCTGCTGTTGCCACTTCTGTTGAGCCTGTTCCAGAGCGCTACATTTTTCGGATAGACTGCCGAGCGCATAATGTACGCTTGTTTCTTTGAAATGTATGATGTTATCTAACTTCTCAATGCTTATAGCCATTTGTGTAATTGCTTGGCAATAATCGTGACTTAATTTAAATACCTGCTTCTCAGCCATCTCCTTTCGGACCTGCAGTTCCGAGTAATCCTGTTGTTTCAATTTGGTCGTGCATTTAAGTGCTTTGATTTCCTTTTCCTTCTCCGCAACGGATAGTTTCAAGCTACTGACATCTTCAAAGTGACGCCTGATTTGTGCAGCTCGTTGTTTTAACGTATTGCAAGTGCTATGCCGCACGTACTCCGTGTTAACATCGCGGGGCTTCAGCAGTGTGTCCAGTGCATCAACCTGCTCTTTGAGCAGCTGCATGCATCGTTGACCAAACACATCTAATTCAAGCTGCTCTGTCTCCATACTTGGAGCAAATTTGACAAAGTTGAGGGTAAATAGACGCCAGAGCTTTTCGTGTGCAATAACACCACTTAACTCCTTGCTTGCCTCACGCGCCGAAAGGCTTAGCATACAGATAAGCGAGCCAAGTGCTTCGTTTGCCACTAAGATTCGCTGGTAACGGGAATATTCCATGCCTGTCCAAGCGGCAGCAGCTTTGTTGGAACTCAGCTTACGCTGAAGCTTTTTTAGCTTTTGTTTAAGAGCACTGGAGTTTTCCATAAGAAACTGCATACAAACAAATGAGGCCGTCTGCTCATCGCCTAGCTGGATGATGGTGTGCAACAGGCCTGCATTGGCATTAACTGCATCCATGCCTGCATCGTAGACCTCAACCAGGGCGCCATACAACTGATGCTCATCGAGTAATTCCAGCATAGTGTGAGGCGGAATCAGATTCTGATGCAGTCCGCTAATGTAATGAAGCACACGACGCACGGGCTCGCAATTGGTATGCTCATCTAGCTGGCCAGTCTTGAGCAGGTTCACAAATTGGTTCAGATGCTGCTCCTGCGTCTCCAGATCCATGCGATATATAGCCGTATGAGTGCACAGTTCGTAGTCACAATGGTTTAGAGCATAGCAAAACTGTTGAAGCACCAACTGCAGACTTTTTAACAAATATAAGCATTGAGACCGAAAAATATACCGCTGAACCGAATATCCTTCGATGATATCATCAAGGCCTGCCAAGGATACCAATTTTAAAATGTAATATTCGTATAAGTTACCTTTTTATCAACAACTAAGAGTTTAAATTATAGTGCAACGAAATAGATGGATGAAAACCATTCCAACTTGTGAACTGATTATATTATTTAAAAAAAAAATTACAATTTAATATATATAAAAGTACAAAATAAATTGTGTCCAAACATAGGTTTACAGCAGCAGTGCAAGCACTGAACAAATAAAGTGTTTAGCTATTTTTGATTTCAGATTTCAATGTATTTTAATTTGTTATCACTTAGGTCAGAGTCCCATTACTCCCATTGCTGATTAACTTTAGCAATTGCTCAAAATATAGAAAATAAATTCCTATAGAAAATAATTTCCTCACCGCCTTGAAGAAAGACAAGGACAGGAACCATTCTTCTACTTTCAAATGTTCCTTCATTATCGCTGTTAATTTGTTTTTGCACTGTCACTTTGCCTATATAGGAGTCTTTTTTCATTGCACAGATAAACTTAAGAGAAATGACTACTTTGCTATCTAATAGTTGACTTAAATAAAAATGTTATATAAGAAAATAATTTTTAACAATATATACACACATATTGTGAAAGACACTGAAAAAAGCAATGTATATGAAAACGCATCTTTCATTAGGGCACAGGTTAAGAAATAAAAATTGTTGCTTCGAATCTGTTTTTGTACACGTTTTTTAGACTTTACTGCACATTTTCTAGAAATTCTAACATGATGCGCAAGTTATGAAAACACTATCGCGTTCAGCGCACTAATACATATAGATTTCGTTTACAACCCTTTACATATTTTAGAAACTTATGCAATCATCATATGTTCTTATCAATTTATATTTGTTATCTTAAGGCAAGTTCGCTTCGTATTTAATCGTATTAATTTTAAAAATAAGGCAGTTAAAAATTTGCATATTTTAAAATACCTCACAAACCTATGGTTGAAACCCTTAGGAGCGAATAGTCCGGTTTCTGTGTAGAAAATGTTATTCATTTGCTTTTATTTTCGACAAGGGTTTGTAAAATACAATATCGAAAACGGAACAATGATTCCATTATTGGAAAAAACTTGATTAGCATATGAGACACCTATATCACACTATAATAGGCAAAACACTAATGGACTTAAGCTTACTTACGAAAATCACAGGCATTTGGAAATTTCTCATTAATTGCTTGGCAGACAATTTCAAGCTTGTCGTTCATACGTTCTAGCAGCAGCATGACCAGCACGACGTCATGTTCTCCGCCTCGAAGGAGAAACTGCTCTGGCACAAAGGTGAGTAAATGGTTCAAATGCTGGCACTGCAGACGTAAATCAATGGCCTTTAGTTTTTGATCTAAGGCACGTCCGTATGCCTTGCTTTGGCTGAAAACGTGCTGGTAGTCCGCAATGCTTTGTGGGGATGTTTCATCCAGCTGCAAATCATTAGCACTGTCCAAGTCGTCGATGGAAGTATTTCCAATGTCTTTTTTGAGTCGAAGCTGCTCCTTCAGCTGGCGTACGAGATCTCTAAATTTCGCAATGGTGACATCACGGTCGTAAAGACTTTTCATAGCCGCATTATTCTGCTGCTGCAATGATTTTACCTTTCCACTGAGGTTGTCGACTTCATCTCGCAAGTCAGATTCCAAGTCTTGATTGCTTTCAATAAGTTGTTCTTGGATTTGCTCAAGTGCTTCCAGTTCAGAGACTTCATCTTCCAAAAGTTTTATACGCTCTTCAAGTTCAAACTTAATCGTCGCTAGTTGTGTTACCATAGAATCAGCACCTAGAGCGGCATCAACCTGTTCCTTTAGATCAATCAACTGGGTTTCCATTTCATTTAGCCGCTGACTTTGCAATTGCTTGATGCCTTTTAGTTCATTGATTTCCGAATGCTTCTTCTCGAACTCCTTGTGAGTGCGTTGTGCCAACTGCTTCTCGTGTGCCAGGGTATCACGCAGTCGAACCACCGTCTCACGCAATCTTAGATTACACTGCTCCAAGCGCAATAATTCACTCGATGTCTGCAGTGTCATTTCTTTTTCTGCTTGCTTCCCAGACTTCGCCAGATGATGATCATTCTGCGCGGTTCGCATAATTACTAAGTCAAGACTGAGCTTATGATTGCGCTCCTGTGCCTCCTCTAGCTCCATTTGCAACGCATCCAAGCGCTCCTCGGCCATTTCTTTATCCACTATAAGCAACTCTACGCTTTCGGCCATATCTTTCAGTTCCCCTTTGCATTTTGCTGCTGTTTCCTCGGACTCACGTTGCTCGTGACGGCAGCGTTGCAACTGTCGCTGGAGTAGCACCTGATGCGTCATTATTTTATTTTTGAACTCCATAAGTTGTTCATTCTGTGTTTTAATACGGTCTAGTTCTTTTAGTTTTAACTTTTCCTCACTTCTCTGCATATGCAGCAATTTCAATTCTTCACTAAGTTGGCGACTTTTCGCACTGTCTACAAGTGCAACAGTGCTCGAAATGCATAGCGCCGGTCCTGGAGTAAATTGGGGATGCAGTATCTCAAAGAAGCCAGTTTCCACAAATGGAGCGGGTGCCATGCACTTTAAGCCGCTACCCGTGGGACTCATGCTTGTCTTGCTGCGCTTAGGGGCCACTGCAAAAGCCACTGGCAGCTGTGCTGTCGAACTTTGCGCCTGGGTTGCTATTGGCTTCGACTGACTAATTCTTGTCGGCCGCAACTGCGTATAGGAGTTTGAGCGACGGTGATTACAAGTTAATGTCGATGGCGTCAAAATAGTTAGTGGAACTTCTCCGACCCGATCGCACTTGGCCAACGCAAGAAATTGAGAAGCTTGTGATTGTGTGCTAAATTTATCATTCATTGTCATTTGCAGATTTTTTGCCAGGCCAGAAATTACATTATCATTTTCCCCCTGCCTATCCAAAGTAGATTTCACAAATTGCTTCTCTATGTGCTGTTGTTTAAAAACAAACAATTGTATTTTATGTTACCTGAGCTATATAATACACTTTCTTACCAGCTGTGACTGTGTTGAAGTAATTAAGGGCTGAGAAGCTGTCATTAAAGTAGTCGTATTCTCTGATGTGCATTTTATAGGTCCGCCAGTCGAAGATGTTGCTTCCTGATAGATACAAATTAAATTAGCTTTAAAATCACACAATATTAAATAACACAGCAAAGGTTATAAAGTACTTACCTTTAAAATTATTTTATTTTTTGTATTATTTACAATTTTTAAAATTGATAATATATGTATATAATTGCACATAATACTTACTTGATATTCTTCTGGCTGCCTACTTTTGGTTCTCATATTGCTCACATCGTGTTGCGCGTTGTTTCGTTTTTTCATCTGTTCCAGTTGGATCACACCTGGGACTTTTGACAGTAGCTGCAACTGTTTGGAACGCACAAAAAGTCCATGGTTGCAAGCACATCTAAAATAGGTGGTACCGTGAATGGTGCCATTGTTTTTGCCATGCGGCTTATCTAAGACCACACCAATCCACTGACCGTCAGCAAAACAAGTGCTTCCCACATAGGCGACACGTCCGCAAAGTTGATATTTGCCCGTTACTTGTACACGCTGACCAAGACTTGGTTGAGACATATTATTTATAAGTGCTTAAGTCATGCTATTTTTACAAATGACCCTCCGCGACATGGCGTTTATAAGTCAGGAAATAAACGCCTCTAAAATTGATTCATTTATTGTCATCATAATGCCCCACCCTTTATTACTAAACAGCGCAGAATCGTAAACTTTAGGGTGGTTTAACATTTGTTCACTTGAAATTTTGAGTGCAAGCTAATGTTTTGTGTATTTTAAAAGAATACGGCAAAAACATAAGATTATATTTTAAATTATTTCGTCAAAATATTTAACAAGTGATTTTGACAAAGAGCTGCTAACAAAAATGAACTAATAATTATAAAAACCATGCTGAAGTTTTTAGTCCATTGAATGCCTGCGTTTCTTTATCGGTGCCTTAAAAGTTGTTGCGCTCTCGATTAAAAATTTATCATAGGCAAGCTGCTCTTCTTTTAACATAGCCATTACGAGCTCAGCATTTGCCACGGAGATGTTCTTTAAAATAAACACAATTTTAAAATTAAAACTCCGACCTTTTACAGCTGTATGTACTTACCTCAGAGTTTGACCCGATCTCAAACTGTTTCTTAACAATTTCCAACATAGGATCCACCAAATCGGTTTCATCGTCCTCTTGTTGTCTAGGTGTTAAGTGGTAATCATGCAAACTAGTAGCATCAATATTTGGCTTGTTTTCTTCAAATTGTTCTAATACTAAGTTTACGTCATTGATTGGACGCATATCATTACCAATCTCACGTTCACAAAACTTGCAGCACCCAACGATTTTCACTCGCTTCGCCATCATTATTTCATTAATTTCAAAATTATATGTTTAGATTTATATGGTACAGTTTGATAATCGATGTAATCGCCTGCTAAGATTTGTTATGGCCAACAAAATTTTGTGTTTTTATTATTTTAAACTAGTCATTAAATTTAGTGGTTAACGTCCTTCAAATCATCTAAAGCGATTTTTGTATCTGCAAGGGTGAGAAAACTCTAGACATACAGTTCCTCACAGCTTATTTTGGGCAGTGTGGTGTAAAAAATTTAATGTGTTATGTAGCTTAAACTAGTAGGAAAAATACGAAAAATGTTCAAACGCCAATTTTTTTAATGTTATATTAAATTTTAAGAAATGACTATATTTTTTGTTAAAATACTGCTTTAAATTAGTAAGATCCTTTAGTTCCAACAACTTCCCTTTACCATTTTGATGTCCTTTTTCTTGGATATGCTGTGCTTCTCGATGTTCATCTCTAGCGGCACACATAATTTTTCAATAATATATAAATATTTGGAATGAACATGTAAGGGCAGTTCCAGATAAGCCAGGCCAGTACTATTCTCTACTTATGCTTGTTGGTAGAACCGATAATCACGTCAGTTTTCCAGCTGCTCGGAACTTTAATGTCTATTTTCCTTAAGTATAAATTAATAAGTTTATTATACTTATTTGTTTATGTTTCTTCTCTGATGCTGGTAGGTTTGTTATTTGCATAAGTGCAGTTGGTTCGGAACTAAAATAAGGACACTTCGAATTGATGGGTTGATGGTACACCGAGTTTATTCAAAGGCTAATTTCAGACTTAAAGACTACAATTTGACAAATAATGAAAACTCTTATACTGAAAAAAAATGCTGCCGCTCGTAGGAATCGCTGAGCGCTTACATTCTCATTCATAGCGGCCACGCAAATATGCCGTGTTCGCCGGCTATGGTACGGCATTCTTCCGCTGCATTCTTCGCCACCTCAGCTGAACGCTAAAGTTTACCGACTTGGGTCGTTGAGCTTTGCTTTCCGCTGACTACCCGACAGTAAAGTAAACAATTTCGCCACTAAGGTGTCGAATTCTATTTCATATAATAGACATTATTTAACTTAATTCTATTCCATATATAAAATAAGACTAACACTACTTTTATTTGCTCTGCGGTTCTTCTTCTGCTGATGCATCTCCATGTGACGATGCTGAAGCTGATGAGTGCACTAAGTACTACTAGAATTATGAATACTATACGGTGCACGCGGTCTGTGCCGAGTTGCTCTTCAACATCCCGGATTGCCTCCAAGTTGCGTACATTCAACTGGTGAAGGTACGGGAGACTGAGGATGTCCTGGCTGGCGGGGATGTTTAACAGAGGGGATCTAACCATCCCTGGTACCTTACTCTGAACGTTGTCGCGGTTGATGAATAGCGTCCCATTAATCGTCGCTCGGTCATCGAATGTGACTAAGTACGTGCCTCGCGCTTGAATTTCGGTACTGTTATCCACACATACCCTGGCCGAATGGTCGTTGACTATGACAATCCCATCATCCACGTATCTGATTGGATCCAAGTTGCTCGGCCTGATTTCGCAGTGGAGTTCTCTTGCACATAAATTCTCTGCCGATAACCGACAGAAGGTGGCCGCTGGTGAGGAGGTACAGTCTTCCACGGTATGGGTACCATCTACGCATTCTGGGGAAGATAATAATTTTCTTGCAGGCGGATTTTATTTTAGGAAACTTAATAATGAAATGGAGCATATTCTTAGACTGGAACACTTTGACGGACGACACGGACATAAGGTCTCCTATAGGGATACTGGTGGGCTCTTCTATCCAAACTTTCAAGTCCGCATGGTCCAAGATGTTTGGACTAACAACGTTTATTCGTGCGAGTGTGATGGCGAGCATTAAGTTTTGCAATTCTATCATTAACACCCTACTTCTGGTTAACATTGTCTCGTACAGGTGACCTGAGTCTACCTGCGATTTCTTGGCTGCCTTGAGAATCTGATTTACCGTGTTAGTTAACTGATTGATTTGATCTTGGGCCCTAGTATTTATCTAAATATTTACTGACTTTATGCTTGTAGGAAGCAAGACGCCACTAAGGGGGACGCTTAATAAGTACTTATATTCTACATTGCCCCTACAGACCGACCTATTTTAAATTATTCTTATGGATCACCCTTCCTTTAACAAGGACTGTGGTTCCCAGGTCTGCTTCTACGGTCCTTCCTTCGCACAAGGGGGTGAGATTATTTCCTAGCCTCCGGTTAGATTTTACTAAGACCTTTTCGTCCACTTCAAAAACCCTGTTCTGTCGAGAAGCATTCTCCCTGTACATGAGCGTTTTCTGTGCGTTTTCTATCCTGTCTCGGATTCCCTCCTGCGGCCCATCTGGATGTGCTTGAACAACATCAGCCGACCTTAAGTAGATGACTGAGTGGACTGATTTATTGTACTCAGCTGTGGCCAACAGGATAAGCTCTACCGTGTCACTCTTGTTTTTGTCTATCTTTATACACCTGGCTAACTCCAGCAACGTGTTATGAAACCGCTCCACTTGCCCATTAGAGACACAATGCAGGGGCGGTGCGCTAGCAATGCTGACGCCGAAATGGTTGTTCAGCATGGAGGAGATCGTATGTGAGTTCAATGATGGTTCGTTGTCACAATAGATCGTTTTAGCTTTCGGGAAGAAATTCATGAGTTGAAGAACTGCTGGCTTCAAGTGCACAATGGTTCTACAGGGAATCTGCTCCCCGACAGCAAACTTGGAGAATTTGTCGATGCAGGTGAGAAAAGAAGATGTCCACGTGTAACATCAGGCAATTTCTTACTTCCTTGGGTGTCTATCGTACTTTGCCCTGGCACAAGTTTTACAATTTTGAACTATTTCACTAGCCAGCCTTCCTATTCTGAGTAAGTAGTATTTGGAGAGAACTTGCTTCACATTCTCTTGGGCCGCTCTATGAGCTGAATTGTGTTCAGCTGTAAGAATTTCCCGTCTTTCCTCACCCCTGAATATGTCTACCACCCGACTCTTGCAATGCCAGAACTTCGTGGATGGAAATCTCCTAACTATTTTGTCCTGTATCATCGCCAGCGTGTGCAGGTCGCAATGGATTGCGTTTACGCCCTTTGGACTGATTACTCCCGCAAGCTCGTTGAGTAATAATTCTTTTTGGGTAAACCTGACTGAATGGCGTCTTTTGTTCCCGAACAGAACGAACCTGTCTTTAGACGGGAATTGCGCTTCTTCCATGATAATTTGGGTTTGAAAACAGTTCAACGGCTTATCAGTTGTTTCAATGGTATGGGTGAGTGCAAGCTTACCGTGAACCGTCGCTGCACACGAATCTACATCTTGTTCTTCTAAAGCATTGAGCAGTTGCCTAGACAGGACATATGCCACCATGTTCTCTTTGCCTGATAAAAGATGCGTGCATTAGATTCGTCAATGGCGCGCATTCCACCTTTTAATCTTCGCATTAGGATTTGATTCTTATAAGGTTGGTGATCGGTAAAGATATTTATATCTTTACCCCATACAGGCTTGCCGAGGGCCCATATAATAGCTAACAATTCGCGCTCGTTGGTCGCGTAATTAACTTCGCATTCGCAGTCCTTCAATGTCCTTGACATCATTGTAATCGGATGACCTTCTTGGGCCAGTACGGCCCTATACCGTAGGCTGACGCATCTGTCGTTAGATCAAATGGCTTCTTATAATCGGGGTACCTAAGCATGACATCTTCGGATGCCAGAATTTTACGAAGCTTTCGAAAAGCCTCCTGCTGTGCCTATGCTTACTGACGGTCCCGTTTTCCCCTTTTAATATCGCCGAGATAGGTCTTGCTATTGCTGCGCAATATTTGACAAAACACTTGTAGTAACTTGCTAGACCCAAAAACGACCTTACTTCGAACACTGTCTTGGGTTCCGGGAAGTCTTTTATGGCCCTGACTTTTCTGGGTCTGTTGTTGTGCCTTTACTGGTAACTATAAATCCCAGGAAGTTCACTTTTTTCTTGAAAAACTGTGACATTTCTACCGCTACCTTCATGTTTGCTTCTCTCAGGCTTTTAAGGACCCAGTCTACATGCTGGGCGTGTGACTCTTCATTTTCTGAAGAAATAATTACTTCGTCGACGTAAACATAGCAAAATTCTCCAATTTTTTCAGGCAGTATGTCATCAATAGTCCTCTGGAAGATGCTAGCCCCATTTTTCAAACCGAATGGGAGTCTCCGAAATTCGTATTTCCCCCCATTCACGGGAAAAAATGTCTTTTCTCGGTCGCTTTTTTCTAGAACGATCTGATGGTAACCAGATTTTAGATCTAGTGTCCAAAAATATTTGGCTTTACCTAGGTTTCTCAGTATAAAAGAAATATTTGGCATAGGGTATTTGTCCGGAATCGTTCGTTCATTGAGCTTGCGAAAGTCTATAACTAAACGCATGTTTGGATTACCCTCTGCATCGGCACCCTTCTTGTCTACAACCCATATGTGGTTATTGTAAGGGGATGCAGACTTTTGAATTATACCATTAGTGAGCAGACTCTGAATTTCTTTGTTAACGAAATCAGTTGTGCCCATGGGGTACGGGTAGAGATAGATAGGTTCCTCACTCGTTGTCCTGATGGTAGCTGATATTGAAGTATTGTAAGGTAGAGCCTCGTTAGGGTCTGCGAATGCTTTTACATTGTCTTTCAGCATTTTTTGGAATGCCTTTCTTGTTGCAGGAGGCGCATCCGAACCCACGCTAGTGAAATTACTTCCTTGCCCCATGACTTGAACAGAGGCTAGACACAAAGATGCTCCTGCTTTTTTTAAAAGGCCATCAAATGACGATAGGTTCGGAAGGATAAAAAAGGTTGCTTTTACATTAAACAAAGCTACAAAGCATTTCTTAGTGATCTTTGTTTGCAATGAATCGAACGGACTAGCAATGGAGAGTCTACCGAGCGAGATCCTATCAACTCCTTGCGCGGCTAAAATTCTTGGACGCACCCGTGTCTAGGAGGAATTTCATATCAAACCCTGCTACTTTTCGTCTGATGACGGGCAGCAGGGACTGACTCCTAAAAAATTCACCGTATCAGAGAGATCTTCGTTGTTGATTTCTACTAGTGTCTCATAGCTGGCACCAGCGTGTGGCTCTGTATCATGTCCCGCGACAGCTTACAGACAGTTTACCCCTTGCTGCTTTTTATTGAAAACCTGTGCGGCCAGGCGTGGCCATCCTTCTGTTCGGATTGGTTCCAATGGGCTGCTACCTGCCACTGTAGCCCTGTTGCCTATTGCCGCGTTGATTGAACTGGCCCTGTTGCCCATGCTGCATGTTAAAACGAGGGTTCCTTGCATCCTGGCTTTTTCCTGAAATCGCCATTTTCGCCTGGTTTGACTCTAAGTCCTGTGCAAGCGCCAGTGCCGTAGGTAAGTCCCAGGGTCTTGCTGCAAAGACTACATCTGTTAGACTATCCTTAAGCCCTGATACGAATGCCTCCAACACGTCTTTGAGGTATTTTTCGCAAAGTGCCGCTACCACTTCTGGCTCATGGGCCATATTGACTCTATCCGTCAACAGAGTGAGTATTTTGCCCACCTCGTCATAGTACTCTGACACCTGTCGGCTACCTTGCTTTAAGGCATCTAACTCCCGCTCGATTGCCTTCATTGACAGCTTGTCGCTATACTTGGAGTCGAGGCGGTTAATTATTGCGTGCACATTAAATGGCGTTTTGTATGAGGTTAACATGATATCGGCAGGCCTTGTTCCTTACCTTGTTCCTCATGATGGCAACCGCCTGGAAGTAGCGCGTGCTGCCATTGTAAGGTTTGAAAACCTGATAAGCGGTCAAGGCCGCTTGCCTCCATGAGGCGTATGTCTCACGTATCCCTGAAAAATCTGACAGAGATTTTATAACGCTCAGGGCCTCATCGCAACTGACGCCGCAATTCGTCTCTATGGGCGCGAATGACTTCTCGCTCGGAGCGACAATACTCGCTGTCGCTACCTGTTTAGAAAGTTCATTTACTTTCTAAATGAGCTCAGCTTTCGATTGCTCGAACTCAGCAGCTTGCTCAGCTCTTGCCTGCTCGTTCCTAGTTGCTTGTTCAGCTAAGGCTTGGCTGACAACCACCTGTATCATGGCCCTGACGCGATCAGAGTCCATTTTTCTAAGGGAAGCTTTAGGGGTGCGGTCTGGAGTTTCAAAATGTTCGTTACAAAAATCAATCAAGTCGATCGAAAAAAAGGTATTTTTAAGTCGAAACTGATTCTCAAGGAGGCCCTCACATGTGACGGAGATTTTTTTTGTAACTATGAACCGATGCAAAACAAAATACTCGCAAATTTTTTTGTAAATTTTGTGACTTGAAAAATTGTTTGCCAGAAAAGTCCACTCACATGCTTTTTTTTCTTGTCTTGAGCTAATTGCGGTGGTTCCTTTCCTTAGCGTTGTTGCGAAGATAAGGCTGGATTCGCTCGTTCTTTTGCCGCCTGTGTTTAACGGAGGCAACTTGTAGATTTTAAATCCTTTTATAGGTGCCTCTCGGTGAAGCTGCGTGGATACTGACTTTGAATTTGTCGGATTACCACTAGTTGATCCCCTCTTAGCGTTGTTGCGAAGGTTAGGCTGGATTCACTGCTCCTTTTGCCGCCTGTCTTAACGGAATTTCTGAATCCTTTTTAATAAGAGCTTCTTGGTGAAGCTGCGTGGGTACTGACTTTGAATTTGTCAGATTACCACTAGTTAGGCGCCAATTAATAAGTTTATTATACTTATTTGTTTATGTTACTTCTATGAAGCTTGTAGGTTTGTTATTTGCATAAATGCAGTTGGTTTGGTAGTTAGTGTATTTAGCACGGGTTTGTTATTTGTGAGAACTAAAATAAGGACACTTCGAATTGATGGGTTGATGGTACACAGAGTTTATTCAAAGGCTAATTTCAGAAAGACTTAAAGACTACAATTTGACAAATAATGAACACTCTTATACTTATAAGAATGCTACTAAAGAAGAATGAAAATATGTTGGACACCCAGGATCAGCCTAAGATCAAATATGAGGATACCAATAAGAACGGCAAAGACGTTGACAGGAATAATAGGAAAGTCGATAGTTTGATAAGATAGTAAAAAAAAAGGTAGAGATCACACTGGAAGAATAGAGAACGTTTGGCTGAAGACGGCCAGGTGGAGGAAAAACTTTCCTCCGACTCAAAAAGTACAACATTTCACTGAATGTGCAGCGTATGGACAACCTCGAGGATCTGAGTTCAAAGTACTCAATCCTTATTAAGTGGCTGTAAATATTTACCAACGATGAGGTATATTATATTATATTATAGAGATAAATTTTCATACGACGTTTTTGAGCTGAGATCAGAACCCTCAGCACTTCGGCTGTCGAGCCGAATGTGCGCTCTCCTTCTCTCTCATTCAATTTTAATATGCTTGCGAGTAGATGTAGAGTGGCAACCGGCGGAGAAGGTTGATTAGCGCCGCTCTGCTGTTTATATGAGTATACATTTTACGTACGTGGGTTTTGATATTTTCGGGGTGGTTTTCCAAACATAACTTGAACTTGCCTCAATGTTTATGGCATGATTATTTTTTTTTCAGGTGCTTAATTTTATTTATTTTATTCCCTTTCAAAATTTGTAATAATATAAAATAATAAATCGCTAAAAAAAATAATTTAAAATAAAATATTAAAAAAAATTTTAATTTAATTATTTAAAAATAGCTTGAGATAATTATTAAAAAATTTTAATTTAATTATTAAAAAAAAATTTAATTCAATTATTTTAAAAAAATAGTTTTAAATTATTTCGTCAAAATATTTAACAAGTGATTTTGACAAAGAGCTGCTAACAAAAATGAACTAATAATTATAAAAACCATGCTGAAGTTTTTAGTCCATTGAATGCCTGCGTTTCTTTATCGGTGCCTTAAAAGTTGTTGCGCTCTCGATTAAAAATTTATCATAGGCAAGCTGCTCTTCTTTTAACATAGCCATTACGAGCTCAGCATTTGCCACGGAGATGTTCTTTAAAATAAACACAATTTTAAAATTAAAACTCCGACCTTTTACAGCTGTATGTACTTACCTCAGAGTTTGACCCGATCTCAAACTGTTTCTTAACAATTTCCAACATAGGATCCACCAAATCGGTTTCATCGTCCTCTTGTTGTCTAGGTGTTAAGTGGTAATCATGCAAACTAGTAGCATCAATATTTGGCTTGTTTTCTTCAAATTGTTCTAATACTAAGTTTACGTCATTGATTGGACGCATATCATTACCAATCTCACGTTCACAAAACTTGCAGCACCCAACGATTTTCACTCGCTTCGCCATCATTATTTCATTAATTTCAAAATTATATGTTTAGATTTATATGGTACAGTTTGATAATCGATGTAATCGCCTGCTAAGATTTGTTATGGCCAACAAAATTTTGTGTTTTTATTATTTTAAACTAGTCATTAAATTTAGTGGTTAACGTCCTTCAAATCATCTAAAGCGATTTTTGTATCTGCAAGGGTGAGAAAACTCTAGACATACAGTTCCTCACAGCTTATTTTGGGCAGTGTGGTGTAAAAAATTTAATGTGTTATGTAGCTTAAACTAGTAGGAAAAATACGAAAAATGTTCAAACGCCAATTTTTTTAATGTTATATTAAATTTTAAGAAATGACTATATTTTTTGTTAAAATACTGCTTTAAATTAGTAAGATCCTTTAGTTCCAACAACTTCCCTTTACCATTTTGATGTCCTTTTTCTTGGATATGCTGTGCTTCTCGATGTTCATCTCTAGCGGCACACATAATTTTTCAATAATATATAAATATTTGGAATGAACATGTAAGGGCAGTTCCAGATAAGCCAGGCCAGTACTATTCTCTACTTATGCTTGTTGGTAGAACCGATAATCACGTCAGTTTTCCAGCTGCTCGGAACTTTAATGTCTATTTTCCTTAAGTATAAATTAATAAGTTTATTATACTTATTTGTTTATGTTTCTTCTCTGATGCTGGTAGGTTTGTTATTTGCATAAGTGCAGTTGGTTCGGAACTAAAATAAGGACACTTCGAATTGATGGGTTGATGGTACACCGAGTTTATTCAAAGGCTAATTTCAGACTTAAAGACTACAATTTGACAAATAATGAAAACTCTTATACTGAAAAAAAATGCTGCCGCTCGTAGGAATCGCTGAGCGCTTACATTCTCATTCATAGCGGCCACGCAAATATGCCGTGTTCGCCGGCTATGGTACGGCATTCTTCCGCTGCATTCTTCGCCACCTCAGCTGAACGCTAAAGTTTACCGACTTGGGTCGTTGAGCTTTGCTTTCCGCTGACTACCCGACAGTAAAGTAAACAATTTCGCCACTAAGGTGTCGAATTCTATTTCATATAATAGACATTATTTAACTTAATTCTATTCCATATATAAAATAAGACTAACACTACTTTTATTTGCTCTGCGGTTCTTCTTCTGCTGATGCATCTCCATGTGACGATGCTGAAGCTGATGAGTGCACTAAGTACTACTAGAATTATGAATACTATACGGTGCACGCGGTCTGTGCCGAGTTGCTCTTCAACATCCCGGATTGCCTCCAAGTTGCGTACATTCAACTGGTGAAGGTACGGGAGACTGAGGATGTCCTGGCTGGCGGGGATGTTTAACAGAGGGGATCTAACCATCCCTGGTACCTTACTCTGAACGTTGTCGCGGTTGATGAATAGCGTCCCATTAATCGTCGCTCGGTCATCGAATGTGACTAAGTACGTGCCTCGCGCTTGAATTTCGGTACTGTTATCCACACATACCCTGGCCGAATGGTCGTTGACTATGACAATCCCATCATCCACGTATCTGATTGGATCCAAGTTGCTCGGCCTGATTTCGCAGTGGAGTTCTCTTGCACATAAATTCTCTGCCGATAACCGACAGAAGGTGGCCGCTGGTGAGGAGGTACAGTCTTCCACGGTATGGGTACCATCTACGCATTCTGGGGAAGATAATAATTTTCTTGCAGGCGGATTTTATTTTAGGAAACTTAATAATGAAATGGAGCATATTCTTAGACTGGAACACTTTGACGGACGACACGGACATAAGGTCTCCTATAGGGATACTGGTGGGCTCTTCTATCCAAACTTTCAAGTCCGCATGGTCCAAGATGTTTGGACTAACAACGTTTATTCGTGCGAGTGTGATGGCGAGCATTAAGTTTTGCAATTCTATCATTAACACCCTACTTCTGGTTAACATTGTCTCGTACAGGTGACCTGAGTCTACCTGCGATTTCTTGGCTGCCTTGAGAATCTGATTTACCGTGTTAGTTAACTGATTGATTTGATCTTGGGCCCTAGTATTTATCTAAATATTTACTGACTTTATGCTTGTAGGAAGCAAGACGCCACTAAGGGGGACGCTTAATAAGTACTTATATTCTACATTGCCCCTACAGACCGACCTATTTTAAATTATTCTTATGGATCACCCTTCCTTTAACAAGGACTGTGGTTCCCAGGTCTGCTTCTACGGTCCTTCCTTCGCACAAGGGGGTGAGATTATTTCCTAGCCTCCGGTTAGATTTTACTAAGACCTTTTCGTCCACTTCAAAAACCCTGTTCTGTCGAGAAGCATTCTCCCTGTACATGAGCGTTTTCTGTGCGTTTTCTATCCTGTCTCGGATTCCCTCCTGCGGCCCATCTGGATGTGCTTGAACAACATCAGCCGACCTTAAGTAGATGACTGAGTGGACTGATTTATTGTACTCAGCTGTGGCCAACAGGATAAGCTCTACCGTGTCACTCTTGTTTTTGTCTATCTTTATACACCTGGCTAACTCCAGCAACGTGTTATGAAACCGCTCCACTTGCCCATTAGAGACACAATGCAGGGGCGGTGCGCTAGCAATGCTGACGCCGAAATGGTTGTTCAGCATGGAGGAGATCGTATGTGAGTTCAATGATGGTTCGTTGTCACAATAGATCGTTTTAGCTTTCGGGAAGAAATTCATGAGTTGAAGAACTGCTGGCTTCAAGTGCACAATGGTTCTACAGGGAATCTGCTCCCCGACAGCAAACTTGGAGAATTTGTCGATGCAGGTGAGAAAAGAAGATGTCCACGTGTAACATCAGGCAATTTCTTACTTCCTTGGGTGTCTATCGTACTTTGCCCTGGCACAAGTTTTACAATTTTGAACTATTTCACTAGCCAGCCTTCCTATTCTGAGTAAGTAGTATTTGGAGAGAACTTGCTTCACATTCTCTTGGGCCGCTCTATGAGCTGAATTGTGTTCAGCTGTAAGAATTTCCCGTCTTTCCTCACCCCTGAATATGTCTACCACCCGACTCTTGCAATGCCAGAACTTCGTGGATGGAAATCTCCTAACTATTTTGTCCTGTATCATCGCCAGCGTGTGCAGGTCGCAATGGATTGCGTTTACGCCCTTTGGACTGATTACTCCCGCAAGCTCGTTGAGTAATAATTCTTTTTGGGTAAACCTGACTGAATGGCGTCTTTTGTTCCCGAACAGAACGAACCTGTCTTTAGACGGGAATTGCGCTTCTTCCATGATAATTTGGGTTTGAAAACAGTTCAACGGCTTATCAGTTGTTTCAATGGTATGGGTGAGTGCAAGCTTACCGTGAACCGTCGCTGCACACGAATCTACATCTTGTTCTTCTAAAGCATTGAGCAGTTGCCTAGACAGGACATATGCCACCATGTTCTCTTTGCCTGATAAAAGATGCGTGCATTAGATTCGTCAATGGCGCGCATTCCACCTTTTAATCTTCGCATTAGGATTTGATTCTTATAAGGTTGGTGATCGGTAAAGATATTTATATCTTTACCCCATACAGGCTTGCCGAGGGCCCATATAATAGCTAACAATTCGCGCTCGTTGGTCGCGTAATTAACTTCGCATTCGCAGTCCTTCAATGTCCTTGACATCATTGTAATCGGATGACCTTCTTGGGCCAGTACGGCCCTATACCGTAGGCTGACGCATCTGTCGTTAGATCAAATGGCTTCTTATAATCGGGGTACCTAAGCATGACATCTTCGGATGCCAGAATTTTACGAAGCTTTCGAAAAGCCTCCTGCTGTGCCTATGCTTACTGACGGTCCCGTTTTCCCCTTTTAATATCGCCGAGATAGGTCTTGCTATTGCTGCGCAATATTTGACAAAACACTTGTAGTAACTTGCTAGACCCAAAAACGACCTTACTTCGAACACTGTCTTGGGTTCCGGGAAGTCTTTTATGGCCCTGACTTTTCTGGGTCTGTTGTTGTGCCTTTACTGGTAACTATAAATCCCAGGAAGTTCACTTTTTTCTTGAAAAACTGTGACATTTCTACCGCTACCTTCATGTTTGCTTCTCTCAGGCTTTTAAGGACCCAGTCTACATGCTGGGCGTGTGACTCTTCATTTTCTGAAGAAATAATTACTTCGTCGACGTAAACATAGCAAAATTCTCCAATTTTTTCAGGCAGTATGTCATCAATAGTCCTCTGGAAGATGCTAGCCCCATTTTTCAAACCGAATGGGAGTCTCCGAAATTCGTATTTCCCCCCATTCACGGGAAAAAATGTCTTTTCTCGGTCGCTTTTTTCTAGAACGATCTGATGGTAACCAGATTTTAGATCTAGTGTCCAAAAATATTTGGCTTTACCTAGGTTTCTCAGTATAAAAGAAATATTTGGCATAGGGTATTTGTCCGGAATCGTTCGTTCATTGAGCTTGCGAAAGTCTATAACTAAACGCATGTTTGGATTACCCTCTGCATCGGCACCCTTCTTGTCTACAACCCATATGTGGTTATTGTAAGGGGATGCAGACTTTTGAATTATACCATTAGTGAGCAGACTCTGAATTTCTTTGTTAACGAAATCAGTTGTGCCCATGGGGTACGGGTAGAGATAGATAGGTTCCTCACTCGTTGTCCTGATGGTAGCTGATATTGAAGTATTGTAAGGTAGAGCCTCGTTAGGGTCTGCGAATGCTTTTACATTGTCTTTCAGCATTTTTTGGAATGCCTTTCTTGTTGCAGGAGGCGCATCCGAACCCACGCTAGTGAAATTACTTCCTTGCCCCATGACTTGAACAGAGGCTAGACACAAAGATGCTCCTGCTTTTTTTAAAAGGCCATCAAATGACGATAGGTTCGGAAGGATAAAAAAGGTTGCTTTTACATTAAACAAAGCTACAAAGCATTTCTTAGTGATCTTTGTTTGCAATGAATCGAACGGACTAGCAATGGAGAGTCTACCGAGCGAGATCCTATCAACTCCTTGCGCGGCTAAAATTCTTGGACGCACCCGTGTCTAGGAGGAATTTCATATCAAACCCTGCTACTTTTCGTCTGATGACGGGCAGCAGGGACTGACTCCTAAAAAATTCACCGTATCAGAGAGATCTTCGTTGTTGATTTCTACTAGTGTCTCATAGCTGGCACCAGCGTGTGGCTCTGTATCATGTCCCGCGACAGCTTACAGACAGTTTACCCCTTGCTGCTTTTTATTGAAAACCTGTGCGGCCAGGCGTGGCCATCCTTCTGTTCGGATTGGTTCCAATGGGCTGCTACCTGCCACTGTAGCCCTGTTGCCTATTGCCGCGTTGATTGAACTGGCCCTGTTGCCCATGCTGCATGTTAAAACGAGGGTTCCTTGCATCCTGGCTTTTTCCTGAAATCGCCATTTTCGCCTGGTTTGACTCTAAGTCCTGTGCAAGCGCCAGTGCCGTAGGTAAGTCCCAGGGTCTTGCTGCAAAGACTACATCTGTTAGACTATCCTTAAGCCCTGATACGAATGCCTCCAACACGTCTTTGAGGTATTTTTCGCAAAGTGCCGCTACCACTTCTGGCTCATGGGCCATATTGACTCTATCCGTCAACAGAGTGAGTATTTTGCCCACCTCGTCATAGTACTCTGACACCTGTCGGCTACCTTGCTTTAAGGCATCTAACTCCCGCTCGATTGCCTTCATTGACAGCTTGTCGCTATACTTGGAGTCGAGGCGGTTAATTATTGCGTGCACATTAAATGGCGTTTTGTATGAGGTTAACATGATATCGGCAGGCCTTGTTCCTTACCTTGTTCCTCATGATGGCAACCGCCTGGAAGTAGCGCGTGCTGCCATTGTAAGGTTTGAAAACCTGATAAGCGGTCAAGGCCGCTTGCCTCCATGAGGCGTATGTCTCACGTATCCCTGAAAAATCTGACAGAGATTTTATAACGCTCAGGGCCTCATCGCAACTGACGCCGCAATTCGTCTCTATGGGCGCGAATGACTTCTCGCTCGGAGCGACAATACTCGCTGTCGCTACCTGTTTAGAAAGTTCATTTACTTTCTAAATGAGCTCAGCTTTCGATTGCTCGAACTCAGCAGCTTGCTCAGCTCTTGCCTGCTCGTTCCTAGTTGCTTGTTCAGCTAAGGCTTGGCTGACAACCACCTGTATCATGGCCCTGACGCGATCAGAGTCCATTTTTCTAAGGGAAGCTTTAGGGGTGCGGTCTGGAGTTTCAAAATGTTCGTTACAAAAATCAATCAAGTCGATCGAAAAAAAGGTATTTTTAAGTCGAAACTGATTCTCAAGGAGGCCCTCACATGTGACGGAGATTTTTTTTGTAACTATGAACCGATGCAAAACAAAATACTCGCAAATTTTTTTGTAAATTTTGTGACTTGAAAAATTGTTTGCCAGAAAAGTCCACTCACATGCTTTTTTTTCTTGTCTTGAGCTAATTGCGGTGGTTCCTTTCCTTAGCGTTGTTGCGAAGATAAGGCTGGATTCGCTCGTTCTTTTGCCGCCTGTGTTTAACGGAGGCAACTTGTAGATTTTAAATCCTTTTATAGGTGCCTCTCGGTGAAGCTGCGTGGATACTGACTTTGAATTTGTCGGATTACCACTAGTTGATCCCCTCTTAGCGTTGTTGCGAAGGTTAGGCTGGATTCACTGCTCCTTTTGCCGCCTGTCTTAACGGAATTTCTGAATCCTTTTTAATAAGAGCTTCTTGGTGAAGCTGCGTGGGTACTGACTTTGAATTTGTCAGATTACCACTAGTTAGGCGCCAATTAATAAGTTTATTATACTTATTTGTTTATGTTACTTCTATGAAGCTTGTAGGTTTGTTATTTGCATAAATGCAGTTGGTTTGGTAGTTAGTGTATTTAGCACGGGTTTGTTATTTGTGAGAACTAAAATAAGGACACTTCGAATTGATGGGTTGATGGTACACAGAGTTTATTCAAAGGCTAATTTCAGAAAGACTTAAAGACTACAATTTGACAAATAATGAACACTCTTATACTTATAAGAATGCTACTAAAGAAGAATGAAAATATGTTGGACACCCAGGATCAGCCTAAGATCAAATATGAGGATACCAATAAGAACGGCAAAGACGTTGACAGGAATAATAGGAAAGTCGATAGTTTGATAAGATAGTAAAAAAAAAGGTAGAGATCACACTGGAAGAATAGAGAACGTTTGGCTGAAGACGGCCAGGTGGAGGAAAAACTTTCCTCCGACTCAAAAAGTACAACATTTCACTGAATGTGCAGCGTATGGACAACCTCGAGGATCTGAGTTCAAAGTACTCAATCCTTATTAAGTGGCTGTAAATATTTACCAACGATGAGGTATATTATATTATATTATAGAGATAAATTTTCATACGACGTTTTTGAGCTGAGATCAGAACCCTCAGCACTTCGGCTGTCGAGCCGAATGTGCGCTCTCCTTCTCTCTCATTCAATTTTAATATGCTTGCGAGTAGATGTAGAGTGGCAACCGGCGGAGAAGGTTGATTAGCGCCGCTCTGCTGTTTATATGAGTATACATTTTACGTACGTGGGTTTTGATATTTTCGGGGTGGTTTTCCAAACATAACTTGAACTTGCCTCAATGTTTATGGCATGATTATTTTTTTTTCAGGTGCTTAATTTTATTTATTTTATTCCCTTTCAAAATTTGTAATAATATAAAATAATAAATCGCTAAAAAAAATAATTTAAAATAAAATATTAAAAAAAATTTTAATTTAATTATTTAAAAATAGCTTGAGATAATTATTAAAAAATTTTAATTTAATTATTAAAAAAAAATTTAATTCAATTATTTTAAAAAAATAGTTTTAAATTATTTCGTCAAAATATTTAACAAGTGATTTTGACAAAGAGCTGCTAACAAAAATGAACTAATAATTATAAAAACCATGCTGAAGTTTTTAGTCCATTGAATGCCTGCGTTTCTTTATCGGTGCCTTAAAAGTTGTTGCGCTCTCGATTAAAAATTTATCATAGGCAAGCTGCTCTTCTTTTAACATAGCCATTACGAGCTCAGCATTTGCCACGGAGATGTTCTTTAAAATAAACACAATTTTAAAATTAAAACTCCGACCTTTTACAGCTGTATGTACTTACCTCAGAGTTTGACCCGATCTCAAACTGTTTCTTAACAATTTCCAACATAGGATCCACCAAATCGGTTTCATCGTCCTCTTGTTGTCTAGGTGTTAAGTGGTAATCATGCAAACTAGTAGCATCAATATTTGGCTTGTTTTCTTCAAATTGTTCTAATACTAAGTTTACGTCATTGATTGGACGCATATCATTACCAATCTCACGTTCACAAAACTTGCAGCACCCAACGATTTTCACTCGCTTCGCCATCATTATTTCATTAATTTCAAAATTATATGTTTAGATTTATATGGTACAGTTTGATAATCGATGTAATCGCCTGCTAAGATTTGTTATGGCCAACAAAATTTTGTGTTTTTATTATTTTAAACTAGTCATTAAATTTAGTGGTTAACGTCCTTCAAATCATCTAAAGCGATTTTTGTATCTGCAAGGGTGAGAAAACTCTAGACATACAGTTCCTCACAGCTTATTTTGGGCAGTGTGGTGTAAAAAATTTAATGTGTTATGTAGCTTAAACTAGTAGGAAAAATACGAAAAATGTTCAAACGCCAATTTTTTTAATGTTATATTAAATTTTAAGAAATGACTATATTTTTTGTTAAAATACTGCTTTAAATTAGTAAGATCCTTTAGTTCCAACAACTTCCCTTTACCATTTTGATGTCCTTTTTCTTGGATATGCTGTGCTTCTCGATGTTCATCTCTAGCGGCACACATAATTTTTCAATAATATATAAATATTTGGAATGAACATGTAAGGGCAGTTCCAGATAAGCCAGGCCAGTACTATTCTCTACTTATGCTTGTTGGTAGAACCGATAATCACGTCAGTTTTCCAGCTGCTCGGAACTTTAATGTCTATTTTCCTTAAGTATAAATTAATAAGTTTATTATACTTATTTGTTTATGTTTCTTCTCTGATGCTGGTAGGTTTGTTATTTGCATAAGTGCAGTTGGTTCGGAACTAAAATAAGGACACTTCGAATTGATGGGTTGATGGTACACCGAGTTTATTCAAAGGCTAATTTCAGACTTAAAGACTACAATTTGACAAATAATGAAAACTCTTATACTGAAAAAAAATGCTGCCGCTCGTAGGAATCGCTGAGCGCTTACATTCTCATTCATAGCGGCCACGCAAATATGCCGTGTTCGCCGGCTATGGTACGGCATTCTTCCGCTGCATTCTTCGCCACCTCAGCTGAACGCTAAAGTTTACCGACTTGGGTCGTTGAGCTTTGCTTTCCGCTGACTACCCGACAGTAAAGTAAACAATTTCGCCACTAAGGTGTCGAATTCTATTTCATATAATAGACATTATTTAACTTAATTCTATTCCATATATAAAATAAGACTAACCCTACTTTTATTTGCTCTGCGGTTCTTCTTCTGCTGATGCATCTCCATGTGACGATGCTGAAGCTGATGAGTGCACTAAGTACTACTAGAATTATGAATACTATACGGTGCACGCGGTCTGTGCCGAGTTGCTCTTCAACATCCCGGATTGCCTCCAAGTTGCGTACATTCAACTGGTGAAGGTACGGGAGACTGAGGATGTCCTGGCTGGCGGGGATGTTTAACAGAGGGGATCTAACCATCCCTGGTACCTTACTCTGAACGTTGTCGCGGTTGATGAATAGCGTCCCATTAATCGTCGCTCGGTCATCGAATGTGACTAAGTACGTGCCTCGCGCTTGAATTTCGGTACTGTTATCCACACATACCCTGGCCGAATGGTCGTTGACTATGACAATCCCATCATCCACGTATCTGATTGGATCCAAGTTGCTCGGCCTGATTTCGCAGTGGAGTTCTCTTGCACATAAATTCTCTGCCGATAACCGACAGAAGGTGGCCGCTGGTGAGGAGGTACAGTCTTCCACGGTATGGGTACCATCTACGCATTCTGGGGAAGATAATAATTTTCTTGCAGGCGGATTTTATTTTAGGAAACTTAATAATGAAATGGAGCATATTCTTAGACTGGAACACTTTGACGGACGACACGGACATAAGGTCTCCTATAGGGATACTGGTGGGCTCTTCTATCCAAACTTTCAAGTCCGCATGGTCCAAGATGTTTGGACTAACAACGTTTATTCGTGCGAGTGTGATGGCGAGCATTAAGTTTTGCAATTCTATCATTAACACCCTACTTCTGGTTAACATTGTCTCGTACAGGTGACCTGAGTCTACCTGCGATTTCTTGGCTGCCTTGAGAATCTGATTTACCGTGTTAGTTAACTGATTGATTTGATCTTGGGCCCTAGTATTTATCTAAATATTTACTGACTTTATGCTTGTAGGAAGCAAGACGCCACTAAGGGGGACGCTTAATAAGTACTTATATTCTACATTGCCCCTACAGACCGACCTATTTTAAATTATTCTTATGGATCACCCTTCCTTTAACAAGGACTGTGGTTCCCAGGTCTGCTTCTACGGTCCTTCCTTCGCACAAGGGGGTGAGATTATTTCCTAGCCTCCGGTTAGATTTTACTAAGACCTTTTCGTCCACTTCAAAAACCCTGTTCTGTCGAGAAGCATTCTCCCTGTACATGAGCGTTTTCTGTGCGTTTTCTATCCTGTCTCGGATTCCCTCCTGCGGCCCATCTGGATGTGCTTGAACAACATCAGCCGACCTTAAGTAGATGACTGAGTGGACTGATTTATTGTACTCAGCTGTGGCCAACAGGATAAGCTCTACCGTGTCACTCTTGTTTTTGTCTATCTTTATACACCTGGCTAACTCCAGCAACGTGTTATGAAACCGCTCCACTTGCCCATTAGAGACACAATGCAGGGGCGGTGCGCTAGCAATGCTGACGCCGAAATGGTTGTTCAGCATGGAGGAGATCGTATGTGAGTTCAATGATGGTTCGTTGTCACAATAGATCGTTTTAGCTTTCGGGAAGAAATTCATGAGTTGAAGAACTGCTGGCTTCAAGTGCACAATGGTTCTACAGGGAATCTGCTCCCCGACAGCAAACTTGGAGAATTTGGCGATGCAGGTGAGAAAAGAAGATGTCCACGTGTAACATCAGGCAATTTCTTACTTCCTTGGGTGTCTATCGTACTTTGCCCTGGCACAAGTTTTACAATTTTGAACTATTTCACTAGCCAGCCTTCCTATTCTGAGTAAGTAGTATTTGGAGAGAACTTGCTTCACATTCTCTTGGGCCGCTCTATGAGCTGAATTGTGTTCAGCTGTAAGAATTTCCCGTCTTTCCTCACCCCTGAATATGTCTACCACCCGACTCTTGCAATGCCAGAACTTCGTGGATGGAAATCTCCTAACTATTTTGTCCTGTATCATCGCCAGCGTGTGCAGGTCGCAATGGATTGCGTTTACGCCCTTTGGACTGATTACTCCCGCAAGCTCGTTGAGTAATAATTCTTTTTGGGTAAACCTGACTGAATGGCGTCTTTTGTTCCCGAACAGAACGAACCTGTCTTTAGACGGGAATTGCGCTTCTTCCATGATAATTTGGGTTTGAAAACAGTTCAACGGCTTATCAGTTGTTTCAATGGTATGGGTGAGTGCAAGCTCACCGTGAACCGTCGCTGCACACGAATCTACATCTTGTTCTTCTAAAGCATTGAGCAGTTGCCTAGACAGGACATATGCCACCATGTTCTCTTTGCCTGATAAAAGATGCGTGCATTAGATTCGTCAATGGCGCGCATTCCACCTTTTAATCTTCGCATTAGGATTTGATTCTTATAAGGTTGGTGATCGGTAAAGATATTTATATCTTTACCCCATACAGGCTTGCCGAGGGCCCATATAATAGCTAACAATTCGCGCTCGTTGGTCGCGTAATTAACTTCGCATTCGCAGTCCTTCAATGTCCTTGACATCATTGTAATCGGATGACCTTCTTGGGCCAGTACGGCCCTATACCGTAGGCTGACGCATCTGTCGTTAGATCAAATGGCTTCTTATAATCGGGGTACCTAAGCATGACATCTTCGGATGCCAGAATTTTACGAAGCTTTCGAAAAGCCTCCTGCTGTGCCTGAGAGAATTGCACCGGAATTTTCCGCGATCTATGCTTACTGACGGTCCCGTTTTCCCCTTTTAATATCGCCGAGATAGGTCTTGCTATTGCTGCGCAATATTTGACAAAACACTTGTAGTAACTTGCTAGACCCAAAAACGACCTTACTTCGAACACTGTCTTGGGTTCCGGGAAGTCTTTTATGGCCCTGACTTTTCTGGGTCTGTTGTTGTGCCTTTACTGGTAACTATAAATCCCAGGAAGTTCACTTTTTTCTTGAAAAACTGTGACATTTCTACCGCTACCTTCATGTTTGCTTCTCTCAGGCTTTTAAGGACCCAGTCTACATGCTGGGCGTGTGACTCTTCATTTTCTGAAGAAATAATTACTTCGTCGACGTAAACATAGCAAAATTCTCCAATTTTTTCAGGCAGTATGTCATCAATAGTCCTCTGGAAGATGCTAGCCCCATTTTTCAAACCGAATGGGAGTCTCCGAAATTCGTATTTCCCCCCATTCACGGGAAAAAATGTCTTTTCTCGGTCGCTTTTTTCTAGAACGATCTGATGGTAACCAGATTTTAGATCTAGTGTCCAAAAATATTTGGCTTTACCTAGGTTTCTCAGTATAAAAGAAATATTTGGCATAGGGTATTTGTCCGGAATCGTTCGTTCATTGAACTTGCGAAAGTCTATAACTAAACGCATGTTTGGATTACCCTCTGCATCGGCACCCTTCTTGTCTACAACCCATATGTGGTTATTGTAAGGGGATGCAGACTTTTGAATTATACCATTAGTGAGCAGACTCTGAATTTCTTTGTTAACGAAATCAGTTGTGCCCATGGGGTACGGGTAGAGATAGATAGGTTCCTCACTCGTTGTCCTGATGGTAGCTGATATTGAAGTATTGTAAGGTAGAGCCTCGTTAGGGTCTGCGAATGCTTTTACATTGTCTTTCAGCATTTTTTGGAATGCCTTTCTTGTTGCAGGAGGCGCATCCGAACCCACGCTAGTGAAATTACTTCCTTGCCCCATGACTTGAACAGAGGCTAGACACAAAGATGCTCCTGCTTTTTTTAAAAGGCCATCAAATGACGATAGGTTCGGAAGGATAAAAAAGGTTGCTTTTACATTAAACAAAGCTACAAAGCATTTCTTAGTGATCTTTGTTTGCAATGAATCGAACGGACTAGCAATGGAGAGTCTACCGAGCGAGATCCTATCAACTCCTTGCGCGGCTAAAATTCTTGGACGCACCCGTGTCTAGGAGGAATTTCATATCAAACCCTGCTACTTTTCGTCTGATGACGGGCAGCAGGGACTGACTCCTAAAAAATTCACCGTATCAGAGAGATCTTCGTTGTTGATTTCTACTAGTGTCTCATAGCTGGCACCAGCGTGTGGCTCTGTATCATGTCCCGCGACAGCTTACAGACAGTTTACCCCTTGCTGCTTTTTATTGAAAACCTGTGCGGCCAGGCGTGGCCATCCTTCTGTTCGGATTGGTTCCAATGGGCTGCTACCTGCCACTGTAGCCCTGTTGCCTATTGCCGCGTTGATTGAACTGGCCCTGTTGCCCATGCTGCATGTTAAAACGAGGGTTCCTTGCATCCTGGCTTTTTCCTGAAATCGCCATTTTCGCCTGGTTTGACTCTAAGTCCTGTGTAAGCGCCAGTGCCGTAGGTAAGTCCCAGGGTCTTGCTGCAAAGACTACATCTGTTAGACTATCCTTAAGCCCTGATACGAATGCCTCCAACACGTCTTTGAGGTATTTTTCGCAAAGTGCCGCTACCACTTCTGGCTCATGGGCCATATTGACTCTATCCGTCAACAGAGTGAGTATTTTGCCCACCTCGTCATAGTACTCTGACACCTGTCGGCTACCTTGCTTTAAGGCATCTAACTCCCGCTCGATTGCCTTCATTGACAGCTTGTCGCTATACTTGGAGTCGAGGCGGTTAATTATTGCGTGCACATTAAATGGCGTTTTGTATGAGGTTAACATGATATCGGCAGGCCTTGTTCCTTACCTTGTTCCTCATGATGGCAACCGCCTGGAAGTAGCGCGTGCTGCCATTGTAAGGTTTGAAAACCTGATAAGCGGTCAAGGCCGCTTGCCTCCATGAGGCGTATGTCTCACGTATCCCTGAAAAATCTGACAGAGATTTTATAACGCTCAGGGCCTCATCGCAACTGACGCCGCAATTCGTCTCTATGGGCGCGAATGACTTCTCGCTCGGAGCGACAATACTCGCTGTCGCTACCTGTTTAGAAAGTTCATTTACTTTCTAAATGAGCTCAGCTTTCGATTGCTCGAACTCAGCAGCTTGCTCAGCTCTTGCCTGCTCGTTCCTAGTTGCTTGTTCAGCTAAGGCTTGGCTGACAACCACCTGTATCATGGCCCTGACGCGATCAGAGTCCATTTTTCTAAGGAAAGCTTTAGGGGTGCGGTCTGGAGTTTCAAAATGTTCGTTACAAAAATCAATCAAGTCGATCGAAAAAAAGGTATTTTTAAGTCGAAACTGATTCTCAAGGAGGCCCTCACATGTGACGGAGATTTTTTTTGTAACTATGAACCGATGCAAAACAAAATACTCGCAAATTTTTTTGTAAATTTTGTGACTTGAAAAATTGTTTGCCAGAAAAGTCCACTCACATGCTTTTTTTTCTTGTCTTGAGCTAATTGCGGTGGTTCCTTTCCTTAGCGTTGTTGCGAAGATAAGGCTGGATTCGCTCGTTCTTTTGCCGCCTGTGTTTAACGGAGGCAACTTGTAGATTTTAAATCCTTTTATAGGTGCCTCTCGGTGAAGCTGCGTGGATACTGACTTTGAATTTGTCGGATTACCACTAGTTGATCCCCTCTTAGCGTTGTTGCGAAGGTTAGGCTGGATTCACTGCTCCTTTTGCCGCCTGTCTTAACGGAATTTCTGAATCCTTTTTAATAAGAGCTTCTTGGTGAAGCTGCGTGGGTACTGACTTTGAATTTGTCAGATTACCACTAGTTAGGCGCCAATTAATAAGTTTATTATACTTATTTGTTTATGTTACTTCTATGAAGCTTGTAGGTTTGTTATTTGCATAAATGCAGTTGGTTTGGTAGTTAGTGTATTTAGCACGGGTTTGTTATTTGTGAGAACTAAAATAAGGACACTTCGAATTGATGGGTTGATGGTACACAGAGTTTATTCAAAGGCTAATTTCAGAAAGACTTAAAGACTACAATTTGACAAATAATGAACACTCTTATACTTATAAGAATGCTACTAAAGAAGAATGAAAATATGTTGGACACCCAGGATCAGCCTAAGATCAAATATGAGGATACCAATAAGAACGGCAAAGACGTTGACAGGAATAATAGGAAAGTCGATAGTTTGATAAGATAGTAAAAAAAAAGGTAGAGATCACACTGGAAGAATAGAGAACGTTTGGCTGAAGACGGCCAGGTGGAGGAAAAACTTTCCTCCGACTCAAAAAGTACAACATTTCACTGAATGTGCAGCGTATGGACAACCTCGAGGATCTGAGTTCAAAGTACTCAATCCTTATTAAGTGGCTGTAAATATTTACCAACGATGAGGTATATTATATTATATTATAGAGATAAATTTTCATACGACGTTTTTGAGCTGAGATCAGAACCCTCAGCACTTCGGCTGTCGAGCCGAATGTGCGCTCTCCTTCTCTCTCATTCAATTTTAATATGCTTGCGAGTAGATGTAGAGTGGCAACCGGCGGAGAAGGTTGATTAGCGCCGCTCTGCTGTTTATATGAGTATACATTTTACGTACGTGGGTTTTGATATTTTCGGGGTGGTTTTCCAAACATAACTTGAACTTGCCTCAATGTTTATGGCATGATTATTTTTTTTTCAGGTGCTTAATTTTATTTATTTTATTCCCTTTCAAAATTTGTAATAATATAAAATAATAAATCGCTAAAAAAAATAATTTAAAATAAAATATTAAAAAAAATTTTAATTTAATTATTTAAAAATAGCTTGAGATAATTATTAAAAAATTTTAATTTAATTATTAAAAAAAAATTTAATTCAATTATTTTAAAAAAATAGTTTTATTTTATTTTAAATATTTAAGAAAAAATTAATTTACTTATTAAAAAATAATTTAAATTAAATTATATCTGCTATTATATAAGATATGGGTATATTAGTTAAGCAGTTAGTATACGTTGATGGCCGTTTGGTGCAAAATTTTAAAAATAAATAAATAAAAAAACCAAAACGAAACAAGCATTTCTCAATATTTTTGATACTCAAACAAACGCGAGCCAACAAAAGCCTTTTCTACCTACAGAATACACACAAGCATTCATGATCTCGACCTAATTGAACTTTGAATACTCCTTTGAAGTTTACGGGCATTTTGTTTGCTATTGCCTTACAAAAGTATTTGTAAGTGACCGTAGTAATTTATCATGTGACAAGAAAACCTACATGAATGCACATAAGCAATAATCATCGTTACGCAATTGCACTTTGAATACTCTTTCAGAGTTCATGTGCATCTTCTGTATGGTAGTTGCGTTGGCAAAATTGTTTGCTAGTGTCATACAGTCAAAAGTGAAGAGAGTATGTACGACCAGAAATAGCAAAACTGAAATTTGGCTGGCTTAGAAGTTCGTATTTTTTCTAGGCTCTTGTCTGTAAGACTGTGTGTGTGTGAATGGTGTATTCACGGAGAAAGAGACAAATTTGCAAGGGTTTTGTAATTTCGCTCGTAGCAGACTTGCGCTGTTGTGTGCACAAGCATTAAACATTGTATGGACGACAATTCAACTTGAATTGTAGTGACCAGCCTCACCATCTATAATATGACTTTTTCAAGATATCGTGTTCTAGGGTTAAATATTTTGTATACATAATTTTTATATGTACATATACATGATACATATATAAATTTGTACATACATATTATATTTTTGTATTATTAAGCCTAACATTTTATTTTATTTTATTTTTATTTTATTTTATTTATTTGTCCAAACAATTTATCGCATATCAGTATCTACATACAAGAGCATACAAAAAAATACGAACTTCCAAGCCAGCCAAATTTCAGTTTTGCACACAAGCAATATGATCGCGCCACAATTGCCCTTTGAATACTCTTTCAGAGTTCATGTGCATCTTTACACGTTTGTATGGCAATTGCGTTGACAAAAATTTATGTAATTTTAGAATAAATTTTCAAATTTTTGTTTTGGATTTGTCATTTTGGTGTACGGTTTAATTTAATTAAGTTAAGTTATTGGCAATTTTATTTCGTTTTTAAAGAAGAGTGGGTAAACGCGCAGAGATAAAAAATTATAAGAACTAGAGACTTTAGAAAGTTCATTTACTTTATAAATGAGCTCAGCTTTCGATTGCTCGAACTCAGCAGCTTGCTCAGCTCTTGCCTGCTCGTTCCTAGTTGCTTGTTCAGCTAAGGCTTGGCTGACAACCACCTGTATCATGGCCCTGACGCGATCAGAGTCCATTTTTCTAAGGGAAGCTTTAGGGGTGCGGTCTGGAGTTTCAAAATGTTCGTTACAAAAATCAATCAAGTCGATCGAAAAAAAGGTATTTTTAAGTCGAAACTGATTCTCAAGGAGGCCCTCACATGTGACGGAGATTTTTTTTGTAACTATGAACCGATGCAAAACAAAATACTCGCAAATTTTTTTGTAAATTTTGTGACTTGAAAAATTGTTTGCCAGAAAAGTCCACTTACATGCTTTTTTTTCTTGTCTTGAGCTAATTGCGGTGGTTCCTTTCCTTAGCGTTGTTGCGAAGATAAGGCTGGATTCGCTCGTTCTTTTGCCGCCTGTGTTTAACGGAGGCAACTTGTAGATTTTAAATCCTTTTATAGGTGCCTCTCGGTGAAGCTGCGTGGATACTGACTTTGAATTTGTCGGATTACCACTAGTTGATCACCTCTTAGCGTTGTTGCGAAGGTTAGGCTGGATTCACTGCTCCTTTTGCCGCCTGTCTTAACGGAATTTCTGAATCCTTTTTAATAAGAGCTTCTTGGTGAAGCTGCGTGGGTACTGACTTTGAATTTGTCAGATTACCACTAGTTAGGCGCCAATTAATAAGTTTATTATACTTATTTGTTTATGTTACTTCTATGAAGTTTGTAGGTTTGTTATTTGCATAAATGCAGTTGGTTTGGTAGTTAGTGTATTTAGTGAGAACTAAAATAAGGACACTTCGAATTGATGGGTTGATAGTACACCGAGTTTATTCAAAGGCTAATTTCAGACTGACTTAAAGACTACAATTTGACAAATAATGAACACTCTTATACTGATAAGAATGCTGACGCTCGTGGGAATCGCTGAGCGCTTACATTCTCATTCATAGCGGCCACGCAAATATGCCGTGTTCGCCGGCTATGGTACGACATTCTTCCGCTGCAAGTGGTGTCACCTTCGCCACCTCAGCTGAACGCTGAAGTTTACCGACTTGGGTCGTTGAGCTTTGCTTTCCGCTGACTGCCCGACATCCGTTCAAGTAAACAATTTCGCCACTAAGGTGTCGAATTCTATTTCATATATAAAACAAAATAGACATTATTTAACTTAATTCTATTCCATATATAAAATAAGACTAACACTACTTAACTTATATATTATTGTCCATGAATACACATGAAATGGTTAAAAATGGGTGTAAAGCTTTTGTGCAAGAAAATGAAACAGGCAGACGGAAGCACCTCCGACCCCCTAAAAATCAACATCATAAACCGATGCCATGTCCGTCCGTTTTGGATATAAGCTATCCTTATCCCAAGGCAAGTTTGCTTTAAATTTTCGATTACTATCTCGACTTTCGCTGTACACATACAATCGGTATCAATAAAATCGTTAATTTAAAAAATGTAAAAATTAGGTATAAAAACACAAAAATACTGTAAAATTTTCATTAAAATCCATTGAGAAACAACGGTGATATGAAAAATTGAAGCTAAGTCATCCAGCTTTGAGTGAGTTGTGATGAAAAAGGGTATCTTCTAGTCAAGCTCTCTTGTTTTTATGGAAACAGAAAAGTTGCACGCATCATAGTCCACATTTTGAACATGTAATATTGCAAAAGAAATTGCATAGCAAGTTAATTAGCGACATCGCCCAAAACCGTAATGCGTATATCTGCGATCTGTTTTTGTGCTGGCATCTGAATGGTTCCGCCATTGGTTGCTTTCGACTGAAACATTTTTACTTCTTTCTTTTTATACCCTTAACCCATGAAATGGGTAAAAAAAAAGGGTATAATGTTATTGTGCAAATCTATGTAACAGGCAGAAGGAAGCTTCTCCGACCCCATAAAGTATATATATTCTTGATCAGCATCAACAGCCGAGTCGATTTAGCCATGTCCGTCTGTCTGTATGTATGAGCGCGTCGAATTCAGGAACTAAAAAAGCTAGAGTTTCCAGATTTTGGATATGAGCTCTCCTAATCCGTAGGCATAACAAGTTTGTTTCAAATTTTCGATAACTTTTCAGGTTTACAATATACACATGTAATCGATAACAAAAAATTCTTGAATTTAAAAAAAAAATGAGGATTGAAACTATAAGCAAAAAAGTGTACTTCTGTAAATTTCATTAAAATCGGTTAAGAAACACCGGAGATATGAAGCCATCAAGAATTGCCTGTCAGCCCGACCGTCTGTCCGTCTGTATGATCAAGGGTTAAGGGTATCTTCTAGTCGAGCGTACTCGACTAGAGCCTTCTTACTTGTTTTGCTTATGATAAAGTCAAACTAATACTAGGGATTAAGTCAAAAATATAAACACATATACATACACTATATCACACCTTAATTAGTGTGCTCACTTATACATTTTCCTTATTTCATTCTGAACCTGTTGAGCCAGTCTTGGATCCGATAACTTTAGGTTTTCCCTTGCTTTCCTGATGATCCCTCGCTTCTCCTCTTGGGTGAATTTATTGTTTAATGGCATGCTGCCCTTATCTCCCATCCGATTTTCGGGGGTGAAGCGCGAAATGATGTGGTACGCAGTTGTAACCCCCAGATTGACCATTTCAGCTATTCGGCGTTCGGAATATCCGGTTTTGAAGTGTTCCAGGACGAGTTTTCGTTATTCAATAATTGTCCGTTTTCCCATGGTCCTTTTTTTCTGATTCCATCCGAGACGCAGGATATAACTGAACTGACTACGAAGGATTAGTCTATTCTATAGTCTATACCTATAATATTTGAACTTAGGTAAGAAATCTGGCACGCAGGTGTCCAAAATGTATCTGCTCACAAAAAGCTGTGACCTTCAATTTTGCTATTTTTTTACATAACCCGACCTAGCCGGTGGTCAAAGACCTGTTTATTGCGGTCTGGTGGTTAACATATGTACTTTCCATGAGTTTTTTGAATATTTGAAAAATAAGGCGAATACGGATATGGCAGGTATGTAAACTTCTTGCTGTGACGTTGTGTACATACAGACCAAAAGAAGTAGTAAAATAAATTTAATAAGCCCTATTTTTTTGCTTTCTATTTAGACCAAAATGTTTCGGCACCGGAAGAAAATACGGAAGGGCACTTTTATGTTATATTGCTAGCTCAATAAGCAAAGTTTCTGTTGTTGTTGTTGTTGCTTATTGCTCCTTGCTCTGGTGTCCGCATTGTATGAATCGATTCAATTCCTAAGAAAGTAGAAGGTGCCTAAAGTCTGATGGCTGGTCCCAATTAAGCTTAAATGATATTAAAGCATGTAGCTAAACGGCAAAGTGAATACCAGAAAGTATATAAAATTTAACAATTTAAAATAAAAAAGATTACATATGTATATAGGACCAAATAGTTAAAATAATATACATTTTATATGTATGAGAGTTTATAAGATTGTACAATTTTCATGTAATAAGTTTATATATTGGAATAAAATGTGAAAATAATATACTATATATGTATGTACAAACATATATACAGAGGCTCTCAGCTTATATCAAACATAAGCAGAAAAAAGAACAGAGGGGATGCGCATTTGGTAGAATGGAGAAAAAATGGAGGAGCAAAGTAAGATATTTAAATTATTTCAAAATTATTTTAAGAGAATCTGCGAAGACAAGGATGCCAACAAGGACAAGAATGTTGACAAGGCTTCAAAGAAGAATGAAAATATGTTGGACACCCAGGATCAGCCTAAGATCAAATATGAGGATACCAATAAGAACGGCAAAGATTGATTAGCGCCGCTCTGCTGTTTATATGAGTATACATTTTACGTACGTGGGTTTTGATATTTTCGGGGTGATTTTCCAAACATAACTTGAACTTGCCTCAATGTTTATGGCATGATTATTTTTGTTTCAGGTGCTTAATTTTATTTATTTTATTCCCTTTCAAAATTTGTAATAATATAAAATAATAAATCGCTAAAAAAAATAATTTAAAATAAAATATTAAAAAAAATTTTAATTTAATTATTTAAAAATAGCTTGAGATAATTATTAAAAAATTTTAATTTAATTATTAAAAAAAAATTTAATTCAATTATTTTAAAAAAATAGTTTTATTTTATTTTAAATATTTAAGAAAAAATTAATTTACTTATTAAAAAATAATTTAAATTAAATTATATCTGCTATCATATAAGATATGGGTATATTAGTTAAGCAGTTAGTATACGTTGATGGCCGTTTGGTGCAAAATTTTAAAAATAAATAAATAAAAAAACCAAAACGAAACAAGCATTTCTCAATATTTTTGATACTCAAACAAACGCGAGCCAACAAAAGCCTTTTCTACCTACAGAATACACACAAGCATTCATGATCTCGACCTAATTGCACTTTGAATACTCCTTTGAAGTTTACGGGCATTTTGTTTGCTATTGCCTTACAAAAGTATTTGTAAGTGACCGTAGTAATTTATCATGTGACAAGAAAACCTACATGAATGCACATAAGCAATAATCATCGTTACGCAATTGCACTTTGAATACTCTTTCAGAGTTCATGTGCATCTTCTGTATGGTAGTTGCGTTGGCAAAATTGTTTGCTAGTGTCATACAGTCAAAAGTGAAGAGAGTATGTACGACCAGAAATAGCAAAACTGAAATTTGGCTGGCTTAGAAGTTCGTATTTTTTCTAGGCTCTTGTCTGTAAGACTATGTGTGTGTGAATGGTGTATTCACGGAGAAAGAGACAAATTTGCAAGGGTTTTGTAATTTCGCTCGTAGCAGACTTGCGCTGTTGTGTGCACAAGCATTAAACATTGTATGCGTATGTACATACATATGTGCGCTTTAATTCTGCTGGAAGCGATCAAAGACAAAACATTTACAAAACAGTATCTGCATACAAGAGCATACAAAACAAGTAAGAAGATTCTAGTCGAGTAAGCTCGACTAGAAGATACCCTTAACCCTTGACCATACAGACGGACAGACGGTCGGGCTAACAGACATACACATATGGCTGTGTAGTTCTGTACCAATACTTGATGGTTTCATATCTCCGGTGTTTCTTAACCGATTTTAATGAAATTTTTACAGAAGTTCATTATTTTGCTTATAGTTTCAATCCTCATTTTCGGTTTTTTGAAATTCAAGATTTTGTTGTTATCGATTACATGTGTATATCGTAAACCTGAAAAGTTATTGAAACAAACTTGTCATGCCTAGGGATTAGGAGAGTTTATATCCAAAATCTGGAGTCTCTAGCTTTTGTAGTTTCTGAGATCGACGCGTTCATACATACAGACGGACGGACGGACAGACGGACGGACGGACGGACAGACGGACGGACGGACGGACGGACGGACGGACAGACGGACGGACAGACGGACGGACATGGCTAAATCGACTCGGCTGTTGATACTGATCAAGAATATATATACTTTATGGGGTCAGAGAAGCTTCCTTCTGCCTGTTACATACATTTGCACAAAAACATTATACCCTTTTTACCCATTTCATGGGTTAAGGGTATAAAAATACGAACTTCCAAGCCAGCCAAATTTCAGTTTTGCTATTTCTCGTCATACATACTCTCTTATCTTTTGATTATATGACAGCAAACAATTAGTAGTTGAACGAGTGACTAGAACAGCTACATACATGAACGCACACAAGCAATATGATCGCGCCACAATTGCCCTTTGAATACTCTTTCAGAGTTCATGTGCATCTTTACACGTTTGTATGGCAGTTGCGTTGACAAAAATTTATGTAATTTTAGAATAAATTTTCAAATTTTTTTTTGGATTTGTCATTTTGGTGTACGGTTTAATTTAATTAGGTTAAGTTATTGGCAATTTTATTTCGTTTTTAAAGAAGAGTGGGTAAACGCGCAGAGATAAAAAATTAGAAGAACTAGCGACTTAAAACTGTTGAAAGTAAAAATATTGTAACCAAGATAAAATGAATCAAAAAAATAATGCTCTCGTGTTAATTTTCTTTCTTTCTTCTTCTTCTATTCTTCTTGTTTATACTGTCTGTACTTCATAATACAGATATGTTCCTTTAATTAAACATAAAAAAAAATAATTTAAAATAAAAACAATTGTTTGAATATAATCATAGAATAAATTTGTTTATTATTCGGTCCCACTGTAAATATAAAAGTACACACTATTTAAAAGTAAAACTATCACGAATTTATTGTGGTTATAGACCCATTAACAGGAAGCATCGAAAAATGTATTTAGCTCATTTCAAATATTTAATTTTACATACATAAAGTATTTCAATTAGAAAACGTTGCGGCAAATAGGGCAGGTTGATTTGCTGCTGGTGGTGAACCATTTGTACTGTGAATAAATTTTACTTGTTAATATGGTTTAATTAAGTATAAGTTTTGTTAAACTAACCAAGCAAGGACCGTGGAATTTCTTTTTGCAGGTCTTGCAAGTTAATTTGGGAAGCTGGCAGGTATCCTGATGAATGACCATATAGCAAACATAACATTCTTCTACTCCTTCGAATTTTTTATCTAGATTGTTTTTCCACATAGTTAGACCATCATAAATAGTTCCATTCTATTAAAAAAAAAGTATTAATACGTTAACCGTGTACAAATAATATACTTACTTGGTGTGTCAAGAAGATAGTCAACTGCATTCCAACATTACGAGAACTGGCGCGTCCACCAATTTGTTTGCCACACTCCACTTTTACTGCGCATAATGGGTAATTGGGTGCTAGTGTAATCACCAGCTCCATACGTGCCTCATCAATTGCATAGACAGCCAAAACTTCGCGAGTTGACATGTGGACTGTCACCTTAAAACGACCAGGCACCAAAAATAAAAGATGTTCATTATATGATTTTATTTTATACTCTGATACCGGTGTTGTACAATGTTGGTCACGCTGTCGACACCCTTCAGGCAACGAGTAGGTATATGATAGAGGTACATTTTCATACAACGATTTTGTGCCAACATTTTTTTGAGATCAGAACCCACAGCTCTTCGGCTGTCGAGCCGAACGCGCTCACAGCACTCTCATTTAATTGTAATATGCTTGCGATTAGATGCAGAGTGGCGGTCGACGGAGAAGGTTGGTTCGCGCCGCTTTGCTGTTTATATGAGTATGCATTTTACGTACGTGGGTTCTGATAATTTCGGGGTGGGTTTTCATAGCTCGCATTCAATTTTAATATGCTGGCGATTAGATGCAGAGAGGCAGCCGACGGAGAAGGTTGGTTCACGCCGCTTTGCTGTTTATATGAGTATGCGTACATTACGTACGTGGGTTCTGATATGTTCAACTTTACTTGAACTTGCCGCAATGTTTATGATGATGATGATTATTTTTTATTGCAGGTGCCTAATTTTATTTTTATTTTTTTCATTCCTTTTCAAAATTGGTAATAAAATATATTGTTAAAAAATAAATTTAGATTTAATTGTTAAAAAATAAATTTAATTTGCTTATAAAAAATTTTTATTTTATTATTAAAGACATTTTTATTACATTAATAAAAAAAATTAATTTAATTATTAAATAATTCAATCGGCTATTATATAAGAACCCATTGTTATTTGCTGCTTGTTTGAATCTTTTTGATACTCAAACAATCGCGAGCATACAGAACACACAGAAGCAATATTCATCTGGACATAATTGCTTTTTGAATACTCTTTCGGAGTTTACGTGCATCTGTATGGCGGCCACATTGACAAAATGTTTACTATTGCTGTAAAAGAGTATTTGTAGGTGACCGTAGTAGTTTATCATGTGACAGAAAACCTACATAAACGCACACAAGCAATAAATTTCGCTACGCAATTGCACTTTGAATACTCTTTTGCAGTTCATGTGCTTCTTTATACACGTGCATGGCAGTTGCGTAGACAAAATTGTTTGCTGGTGTCATAGAATCAAAAGTGAAGTGAGTATGTATGACCAGAAATAGCAAAACTGAAATTTGGCTGGCTTGGAAGTTCCTATTTTTTCTAGGCTTTTGAATGCAGATACTGATATGCGACAAATTGTCTATTGAATTGGGAGACAATATTTATTTATTTATAACAATTTGATATTGTATATTTGTTAATGTAAAATGTAAATTGTTTGGACAAATTAATAAAATAAAATATGTAAGACCATATAATAAAAATTATTTAATTTGTACAAATTTATATATATTTTATATATTTATGTACAGATGTATAAAAACTATGTACAAAAAAATATTCAATCATAGAACTCGATACCTCTTAAAAAGTCATATTATAAATGTTGAGGCAGGTCAAAACAATTCAAGTTGAATTGTCGTCCATGCGTTCAAATATCATTTTTGTTTTGTTTTTGACCGCTTCCAGCAGAATCAAAGCGCACATATACATACGCATACAATATTTAAATGAGTGTGCACACAATATCGCGTTTGCCATGAGCAAAATTACAAAACCCTTGAAAATTTGACTTTTCTCCGTGAATACACACATTCATACATCACACAGTCTTACAGCAAGCTTGCTTGCTTCATTAAAAATAATGAACTGACAGATGACAGTTGGAATGAACTTTCTTATATTTAGCTTGTCAATACATTTTTAAAAATCATATATTTTTATTGGCTTAAATTGTTGTTTAATTAACATTTCGGATAACGCTACAGATAGTTCAAAAGCATTAAATCTTTTAATGTTAGCTGCGTAGCAACCCGGATAATGTAGCTAATAAGCTTGCTCATTATACTACTATTGTTTTGTGTTGCTGCATCGACGCAAAGATTTCTGATTGTTGTTGCTGCTCTTAAAACTGAATAAGTATTTCAAACAAGCAGCAAATAACAATGGGTTCTTATATAATAGCTGATTGAATTATTTAATAATTAAATTAATTTTTGTTATTAATGTAATAAAAATGTCTTTAATAATAAAATACAATTTTTTTATAAACAAATTAAGTTTATTTTTTAACAATTAAATTACAATTTTTTTTAACAATATATTTTATTACTAATTTTGAAAATGAATGAAATAAATAAAATTAAAATTAGGCACCTGCAATAAAAAATAATCATCATCATCATAAACATTGCGGCAAATTCAAGTAAAGTTCTGAAAACCCACATCGAAAATATCAGAACCCACATTGAACATATCAGAACCCACGTACGTAATGTACGCATACTCATATAAACAGCAAAGCGGCGTGAACCAACCTTCTCTGTCGGCTGCCTCTCTGCATCTAATCGCAAGCATATTACAATTGAATGAGAGTGCTGAGAGCGCGTTCGGATCGACAGCCGAAGAGCTGTGGGTTCTGATCTCAAAAAAATTTTGGCACAAAATCGTTGTATGAAAATTTACCTCTATCATATACCTACTCGTTGCTTCAGGCTAGACTTGAAACTTTCAAAATATATGAGCCTATGTGCTCGTCAGACAAGGTGGTAAAATTGGGGGCTGGGAAATCAATCAATATAAAAAAGCTGCTAAACAGTTGTAGGGGGCCTCTGCGGTGCAGATCTTACGAGGGTGTCCCTAACTATGTTTCCACCAAATCTGGTGACTCTAGCTAAAATAAAAAACCCTTTGAAGGATATTGGGATTTCCGTTTTTAAAGAGCGGTTGGGCGTGGCGTCCAAAATAAAAACGTGACACAGGGTGGCTATTTGATGCAAGTCTTGGGGGATGTCCAGCTGTCATTCCATTGAAGCTCAAAAACAGTGGAAGAGGGTCTTCGAAAGTCGGGGGCAGATACCGTCGGTATCGGAGTATAAAATCAAGATTTTTCAGAAAACTAATCTAAAGTGATTAATTTACTCCCAGAGAAAAAATTTTAAAAAATATTTTAGGAGCATATTAATATGAAGCTTTTGAACAATAAAAAGCATGTCTTAATTAATAGTTCTGTAACATTAAATGGTTTTATAGTTTAAGTATAGAAAACAAGCGAAAATTTCGCTAAATAAATAATAATACAAGTAATAAAGAAAATAAATATTTTATAAATATCCTGAATATTATGAGAATGACTGTAACAGTTTTTTGCTATATTACCCTGAAGTTAGTTTCAATTGGTTTTTTGTTTTAATTATGTAGCCTTTGCTCTTCTTGCTTTGAAATATATATTTGTTTATGTGTGTATTACCGTGTACGTCTACTGAATCGAAATTAAAACTTAATATGGTACCACTGGAAATTTTTCGAACCACTGTAATTGTATTGCTACTGTGCGCCATCATTGTGGTTTTCATACTACGCATGTTCATCGAGGAGGCTATCTAGTCAGGTGCTAAAACCAAAAATAAAACAAACACCCACCTGCATATTCTCATGTTTTTCCTTGCAATTCGCAATTGCCTTTAGCTCGTCGCTGTATATCAATGCACTCACGTAATTCGTAGTAAGATTGTCCACAAAATTCTTTTGTCTAGATTGGCTGGTGTTCCACCATTTACGAACCACAGCAGGCAACTTGCGCAGAACCTGCGTATACAAATGGCAGGCATATCGCTCCACCGAGAGTTGGGGGTCTGTTTAAAAAATTTAAATACAATTGAACAAAATTTATTATAAAGTAGGCTATTTCATACATATTTAGAACAAGAAAATCAATAGCTTTTTTATATATATATATAAGCTGGATCATAGTGTTGTATATTTATTTTGCTGTTTGCTTAAGTAACACTATAAAGATATGGAAAAAAAACCCCTAAACTTCTACGAAATTGTTAACGCGACGCCGACCCGCACTATTATGCTAGAAAACGAGAAACAATCCTTTGCTGAGGCAACCGACTTTACAAAGCTGCCTAGCGGTCGTCCTCCGCTCGAGCGTAAGTCCAAAGATATAGAAGTCACAGTTGCGGATGAGTTGAACGCACGTCTGGCTATGGTTCAGTTGCGACCGGATCGTGCTAAACGCATTAAACGGTTGGTCAAATCCCAGGTACCAGAACCGCAACATATGTATAAGTTTTATTGTGTGTGCCCACGATATCATCCGTGCTATGTGCCCTGTCAGCACACTGGCCAAATCATCATTGACAGAGATATGCTTAAGCGAGAAGAGCACATTTGCTTCCTGGCTACTCCAAAAAAGAATTTTATGTCGCCGCAACGACTTAAACAGCCGCGTTACATCACCAAGAAAATCTATGTACCCATATGCACGGCCCGCGTGGAACGATTAGCCAATCCACATCCTATGCGTGTTAAGGATACATTTAAATATTTTAAGCATGTTCTTTCGCAACGTCATCTAACTGCACTGCAACAGCAAATGAGACCCAAGAGACCCGTTGATGCGATGACTATGGATAAAGCAATGGAATATTTGGAAGAAGAGATGCGACAGCGTCGCGTCCAAAGGCAGCAACACAAAAGACGCTGCAACGGACTAAGAAAGCTGATCATACAGCGTCAACGCAAACAAATGATGAAAATAGTTTGCGTTCTTTTTGAAGAGATGAAAGAGTTCCTTTTAAATGACCAATTTATTATTGATGATCAATCGCCCCTATCTGCAGTGATATTGGAACGCATCAAGGAATTTACGGGTAAGCTTATAATCCAATACCTTATATTCCTTCCTGAAAGCTCTTTCTAGCAGCAATTATTATGACGAACTCTATATAAAGAGAAATATCAAAAATATTTCCCTAATTTATATATATAATATTTTAAGAAGCCTCACAGCAAAAAGTTCATTTATAGTTCCGGTAGTGGAATGTATGTGAATGCGTGATTTCGAATTAAGTAGCATTAATGGAAGATCTGCAAAAAAAATTCTGTCAAACATTTATTATACCGTTAACCCATGAAATGGGTAAAAAAGAGTATAATGGTTTTATGCAAAAGTATGTAACAATCAGAAGAAAGATTCTCCGACCCCATAAAGGATATACAGTTTGTCAAGGTCTTGTTTACACACAGTGAACATGTTTGATATTTTCACTTTAGAGATATAGGGTCACACTGAGTGTTGCTTTTCATTTATTTTTATTATTTTTTATAAGTTATTCAGTTAATTATCTCTTAAACCCATTAAACAAAACTTAAAAAACATAAACATTAGCAAAGAAACATTAAAAATACTAACAAGGCACAAAATTCAACTGCCATACAAGTGTTTACACAATGTTAATATTTCTATCAGTTTTTGGTTTTAAGCTATAATTAATATTTTTTATGTCCACGATTGGTTTTTCCTAAGCGCCTTTTCATCGAATTTATTAGATTTTGGACGTATTCCAATGGAATATTTTGCCATTCTTCCAAGATTATCGCCTTGAGATTATTCCTATTTTTCGGATGGCTCTTGGCAGTACGTTTTTTCAGATAGGCCCACAGATTTGACCACCAAATGTGTTTTCAAAATACTTAAATATTATTGGACATCCATTGTATTTTCAATGAAGCACAATTCTCCAACTCCTTTGCTCAAGTTGCACCACCAAACCATCACTGACAATTTTCCAAAATTAACAGTGGTATAATATTTTTGTTTTCAAGCGCTTTCAACGGCTTACGCCACACTCTGCTGGGTACATCATTATAGAAAAGCATAATTATGGATTCATCACAAAATACCACGTCGTCCCAATATGAATCTGGCTGTCCCACGTGGATCCTGGCAAAAGTTAAACGACTACTACCGTGCTCCGCCGACAAAAACGGCTATTTTCATGCAGCTCGAGATGAAAAGTCGTTTCTTTTAATGGCTTTTCTGACAGTTTCGCAACATATGGTGATTCCACATTCCGTCTTCATCTCATTGGCAAGCGCTCTAGTGGAAATAGTTGGATTTTGGTTAATATTTCTGACCATAATTCGCTCTGCCCTTGGAGTTATTGCCCGCGGCCGACCAGTTAAAGGCTTCGTCTCCATCCTTTTCTTGTTTTTAACGCGGTTTAAAACGTTGTATACAGTTTTCCTGCTAATTGACAACATTTCTGTAATCTCAGAGACCATTTTCCCTATGGTGGAGTTGTAATAATCCAACTTTTTCATGTCGAACGATAACCGCTTGCCTGTCATTTTAAAAACGTCTAAAACTGTCCCGACTATATATAAATTCTATATTCCAATTATGAAATTTCCTAAAAAATTGCATCACCAAGAGCTGCGCGTTTTTATTTTTTTTAAAAGTAACTGTAAATATGCAATTCACAACAAAAACAAACCAAAAAATTGAGTAACAAACCAAATAAAGTAAAAGTATCAAACACTTTCACAGTGTGTAAACAAATCCTTGACAAACTGCATATTCTTAATCAGCATCAACAGCCGAGTCGATTTAGCCATGAACGCGTCGATCTTAGGAACTACAAAAGCTAGAGACTCCAGATTTTGGATATGAGCTCTTTTAATCTCTAGGCATAGCAAGTTTGTTTCAAATTTTCGATACCTTTTCAGGTTTACGATATAAACATGTAATCGATTACAAAAAAATCAAGAATTTCAAAAATTTAAAAAAGAGGATTGAAATAATTAACAAAATAATGAACATCTGTGAAATTTTTATTAAAATCGGTTCTGAAACACCGAAGATATGAAGTCGACAAACATTGCTACAGTGGTACTCGTACATATGTGTATGTCGTCAGCGCGACCGTCTGTTCGTCAAGGGTTAAGGGTATCTTCTAGTCGAGCTCACTCGACTAGAGCATGCTTACTTGTTTTTGTTTGTGTTCTTATCTTTCGACACAACGTAACTTTGATTTTGTAAACAAACAGTGTCATACCAAAATTTGGCACAACTAGTCATTTGCTCTTATTTGGAATCCATAATACCCATATATATTTTTCTGAGGATAGGCCATAAGTTTCAACCACGTAGACGTTCATAAAAATAGTTTAGTTAAGGCCCATTTTTATTTACTAGCATTTTTAGCTGCAAACTTCCACACAAATTTCTATTAAAAATGCGTCGTGGTCCCAGAATTTTTGCATTGTACTGCTGATATATTCGCCAAAAATCTTCTAAGAGGGCATTTCCATCGAATCTATAGAGCTACAAATCCAGACGTACTGCCCAGCTAAAATTTAGCTTGTCATATCTTCGCGCAAACTCACAAATTTTGTGAAGATGAATGCTGTCAAAACTTAAATTTAAAAAATTTGATTAAGTTTAATGATTTAAGTTTTTATACCCTTAACCCATGAAATGGGTAAAAAAAAGGGTATAATGGTTTTGTGCAAAAGTATGTAACAGGGAGAAGGAAGCTTCTCCGACCCCATAAAGTATATATATTCTTGATTAGCATCAACAGCCGAGTCGATTTAGCCATGTCCGTCTGTCTGTCCGTCTGTCTGTCCGTCTGTCTGTCCGTCCGTCTGTATGTATGAACGCGTCGATCTCAGAAACTACAAAAGCTAGAGACTCCAAATATTGGATATGAGCTCTCCTAATCCCTAGGCATGACAAGTTTGTTTCAAATTCTGAAAAGTTAACGTTTCAGGTTTACGATATACACATGTAATCGATAACAAAAAAAACTTGAATTTAAAAAAAAAAATGAGGATTGAAACTATAAGCAAAATAATGAACTTCTGTAAAAATTTCATTAAGATCGGTTAAGAAACACCGGAGATATGAAGCCATCAAGCATTGGTTCAGTAGTACATGTACATATGTGTATGTCTGTTAGCTCGACTATCTGTCCGTCTATATGTTCAAGGGTTAAGGGTATCTTCTAGTCGAGCTTACTCGACTAGAGTCTTCTTACTTGTTTACTATCGGTTACTATATTTTAGGTAAACAAATATTTAAGGAAAACATTTTTAAGTTGTAACATTTCTGGCATCAAATTTTATCAGTAAATAACCGTTTAATCTAAAACTTTTTTTTACTTTTGGCTGGTGTAGATGTTTTTTGTTTAATTTAAATATTTTTCACATTTTTTCAGAACAAGAGTTCTATACTACAAGCAATTTGCGCGACTATCAACGGATTTTGGCCAACAATATGACCGTTTGGATAAACAAGTTTATATCCAACTTAAATATATACATGGCACCACAACCAATACCCGTAACGCGTTCTATGCATGCTGGCAATGATGAACGATTTGTGCCAGTAACAGATTTCATTTCCTTATCGGAAGAAAATGACGAAGAAATGATAGGTGATTTTAACTATGGCATCAGCGAATATGAAGATTTTAATGAGGACTATATACGTGATGTGCTAGTAGAAAATATGCCTTCGGAGGAGACGATTATCAATTAAATTTTCAACTCACCTTTTAGTTGAAACGAGCTGAGTTCCTTGTAGACGCCATTACTGTATACCTTGGCGGTATGATTCTTTAATATATCCACCGGCATGGCGCGAAAAAGGAAGTTTAAGAAATTCTGGCATGTTTAAAAAATTTTTAAGTTTTTCAAATCATAAGTAAATTGTAAACAAATCTTACCGCCTCATAATGATTCTCATTTAGCCAGCTGGTATAGATCGAGCGCAGCACAACTGGCGAATTGGCGCACGCGTTTATAATACAGTCCCATAGCAGTAAATAGCTAATAGCATCAGTTCTTTTAATTGGCTCGAGATCCTCTAGTTCGGAAAGCTTAAAGCTAAAGTCCTTTAGATATTTGCTTATAAGCGCGTCATCCCGATTTAAATAATCTTCAAAACGTTTGAGAAAATGCCATTTCGAGATTTCCGACATAGCAGCATCTATATTATCGCTGTTTTCGAAGTTTACCTGAATTTCATCGGCCACAAAGTGTGGCGTTAGCTGTCGGAAAGCGTGCATCGCATTTAGCCGCACGCAATGCTGTGAGCTATGCAGTTGCTTAATCAGAAAATTGCACAAGTGATCCAGTGTCAGCTTTGAGTTAGGAGCTTTAAAATACTGTGGAAATAACTGGAAAGGTAAATTTTATTTGTTTTTAATATTATTTATTTACTTACCTTGTAAACAAAATTATAATCTAGCATTTCCAATCCTGGCATTAGACACTCTAGCAAAACTTCGTAGCATGCACGAAATTCTATTGCCACAGTTGATTCGTGAGTAACTTCATAATATGCCTTAAACAGCAACACATTAACTTCAGGTGCAAACAGGCTCTCCCACTCGTCGATTACTGTTTTCAAAAGCTCCGTTGAGCTCTTTTGGTTCTCCGAGCGAATAAAAGTACTTAGAGTTGCAAACAGTTGATACACAGCCACAATAAAATATGAAGTCTGTAATTAATTATATTACAAAAATAAGCTAGTGTTTATTATTCAATTATTAAGCTGCAAATGCAAATCCAAGGATTTGTAATATACCTCAAAATACTTCAATTTTGTATACAACTTTTTATATGGTATGTTAAGAAGTTTTGTTTTAACATTTTGTAGCTACTAAGTCTTAAAAGATATATATATATATATATATATATATATATATGTTTATTTCGTTGCACAATACTTCGTTTATTCTGAAATGATAAATTTGAAATCTAACGGTTGAGTCATTTTTAAACACACTCAAATATTTTGATATTTGTAAAAATGTATTTTTGGATCTGCATCAAAGCATCAATTTTTTTCTGTGTACTTGTTGATAAATAAAAATAATTGTCTATGTTATTTGCATTGGTCTTTGCTCCATCAAATGCTGACCACCCGAAAGAAAATCCAATGAGTAGAAATGAAAGCCTATTTCCTGACGTCTTCCAAAATAACGTCTGCATAAATAAATTTGCAGGCCAAATTCAATAGTATTATAATTTTGACATTAAAGAAGAGTATTCGATCCCATAAAATAAATTTTTTATAAAATAAATAATAAAATAAAACTTGATATAGACATGTAAATGTTGGTCAAGGTCTTCTTTTTGTTGTAGTTAGATAATTTTTCAAAATTAGCGTATAATGTGCTCCGTATGTTATGTAGCTGCCATTCAAATGCATGTTTTTAACAAGATTTTTCTAAAAAATTAGCAAGCTTCCTAACTTGTTTATTACTGGTGTGAGAATATTCCGCAGTCAGTTGTTTCTGTACGATTTTCATTACGCAGCTTATGTATACGCACCTTCGGATCGTTGAAATATTTAATAGACTTGGAAACCGTAAGCACCCATGAGCTAAGACCAATTCGTAAGAGATCCCAATGCTTAATGTTCAGTTCATAGGGAAAGCGGTGGAGAACTTCAGTAAGCAGTTTTATTATTTCCAAGGTACTTAATACTGCCTCATAGGACTGTTTAAGAAGTTCACTGTAAAAAGATTTAGCTGATGTAGTAAATAATGTGTAAGTAGGTATTGAGCTTGATCGACTTACGTATTATAGTGCAGTAGTTGTTTTTGTATATTTTGCATCTCACCAACCCGTGTCAAAAACTGCAACGCTGATACAATAATGTTGTGATCTGCTTTATTGTTTAACTCAGACTCAAAATTATTGAGTAACAAACAGCGGAAAACACCGGCGTTTACCCACATTGCGGACGGCTCTGATCGCATAATGACGCTGTTTAAGCTAAGCGAGTTTTGCGAAAGTTTTGGCAATAAATGCTGGAATAAAAATAAAATAAATAAAAAGTATAGCCATTTAGCATATGTTAAATATAATAAGTATTCGTTGTTTACCTGAAGCGTCATCACATAAGCTCTAAGCGCGCTTTTTTGTATCAGCAGTTCAGCAAGATCTTCATGCAGGATAATTGCAGCACTCTCTTTAAATGCAGCATATTGAGAATAGTGAACGATATAGCTTAACAGACGACAGCTCATGACGCTGTTCTCTTTTAGCGCTTCCTGCTCTAGTCGTTGCTTGATTAAACCAACCAGTTCGCTGCTACTGCCTATAAAATTACACACTTGTTCGGACAAAGTTAGTATAATTTCTGTGCAGGCGTCGTTTAATTTAGGGCTAACTTCCAGCCATGTCTGCGCAGCAGCTTCCACCTGCATACACTGCATCAGTTCTAAAATAAACCGTTCGCTCCATTGCTTAAGCAGATTAGCATTAGGATCACAAAATATTACCGGAGACTCATCCTCAAATTTGTTTGATTTCTGCGGAAGCTGATGACTGTCAACGTAGCAAATGACCTTTGTTATTATTGCAAAATTTAACATTGTACGTCGCAACAGGGGTAATATTTTAAGTTCATTCATGTCTGCGCATTCGGTGGCTACACCGGGACTTATTGAAATCTTAAGCGTCTCCAAGAACACACAATGCTGCTCGAATTGTAGCACACTTTCGGCTGTCTTTAGTTCTGAGCTTAACATCGCCATAATGGACTCCTCTAAGCGAGCCGAACGCTGCAACCCATCATCAATATTTTCCGCAATGCAGATAATAAATTCATATATAGTTCCAGCTATGGTTTCCAGTCTGCTGGCATTCATCTCAGACCCCAGTGCCAGTTCCTCAACAATATCATTACAACTTTTCAGTAGTTCGTCATTAATTTCGATGTCATTGTTTGAAAGCGCATCCTGCCAGCATGTGGTTATCTCCCACAGCGTATCCTCCGATAAATAATCGCTCACTTCCTGCTCCAGGCTAAACTTGTAAAGACTTAAAAAGACGTGCTGTCGCACTGCCGGGGAAGAGTTTTCTTTGCTACATACAACAGGCATAATCTGTGCTATAAAACTACCGCAGACCTCAACCATCTCGCTAGAATTTGACTGCTCCAAAGGTGCACACATGACATGCAGAATTTTATGCACAGTCCACTTATTTATTAGTATATCGCCCGCATCAGTTTGAAAGAAGCATTTGTGTAACAAGTTCAACGTATCGCTATTATTGTCCACAACAATCTCCTCGGCAATACGATCGATTATAGAAGAAACCTCTGGGCTGGAAAGCATCTGGCGCACAGCAGGTTCTGTGCAAAAAGGATATGAGAGCAAACGATGTAACATCAAGTTTTGCACCCGTTTGTGTTGTATCTACAAAAAAAAAAAAACATGTAAAGCCGTATCTTATCATACAAAAAGTTGTTGATGAGTTCATTGATTTCATATGTTGCACTTTTTAAAAGCTACAATCACCATATATGATGGAAAGATAAATGACATCAGTGTGCACTGTCTGCACCGAGAATCTTAATCAGCCAACCCTGCTATTTTAAATTTAATTTTAAATTGGAAATGCCTACATGCGGATATCACAACTAAATATTAAGGTACATTTGAGTGGCACACTGATATCAAGCACCGGCTTGTTAGCGCGCGGACACAAGCGCAAACGGTGCGCTTTCATAGCTTACGAATATATAGACCAATGGCAGAAGACCAAGTTTTATTAGGTGGTGATGAATAGCGAAGATATAACTACGTGTTCTACAACTTAAGATTTTCTGACTTGATATTAAATTGCAAGTCGTTAAATTTAATGTCAAGTCAAAAAATACTTTCTTCTGCAGTAGAGGCTTCAAATATGGTTTCAAAAATATTTCCTAGAACCTTACAGGTAGTTTAAAAATGTGGTAGAGAGATGGTTAGCTACGTTCCCCAAACATATGAAGAGTAAAAAGGTTTACCCCCAATCACTAAGTATAGTCCCACCACGATTTAGAGGCGTATATATCAAGCAAAAAGAGAAAAAACGTCACGATGGCAACTTTAACACCCAATATTCCTGATATTGTGAGGAATGTTAGGTTCATTAAAAAATAATATATTAACAAGTAAGACGAAGATACCCTTAGCCCTTGAGCATACAGACAGACAGACGGTCGGGCTAACAGACATACACATATGTACGTTTACTACTGGACCAATGCTTGATGGCTTCATATCTCCGGTGTTTCTTAACCGATTTTAATAAAAATTCACAGATGTTCATTATTTTGTTAATACTTTCAATCCTCATTTTTAAGTTTTCGAAATATTACATTTTTTTGTTGTCGGTTACATGTGTATATCGTAAACCGAAAAAGTTATCGAAAATTTGAAACAAACTTGCTATGCCTAGGGATTAGGAGAGCTCATATCTAAAATCTGGAGACTCTAGCTTTTGTAGTTCCTGAGATACGGACCTAACGAGGAGCACACCGCTTAGCGTGCAGCTTCGAAGATCCCGAATATGAAGACAAATGACCGTTCATTATAGATTGAGCATAAGATCCGAAAAGGGATGGTTTAGTTAGTATTAGTGAAGTGAAGTAGGTAAAAAAGTTCTAGTACATATTCGAAACTGCAAAACTTATTTGGCTGTCTAATTTGGAAGAATCAATTTCACCATTCAAAAGTTTGTTAAAAAAAACATCATCAAGAATCAATCAGAAAGAAAAGAAAGATTTTTTAATAATAATCAACTATAGTGAGAAGATTGATGTTAGTATATCAGTTAAAACCCCTGGATGGATGGATCATGGAATTTCTTCCTTATGGGCGATGAAATACTGGATTTTTTATGTTTCCCTACAAAGTATCAGAAACAATACCTTGCGTAAAAAAGTGGGACATTTTGCTTTATTGGCGATAACTGCTAAAATTTTATCTAAATTTTCACTTTTGCTATTTCACAAGTATTTATCATTATCCAAATGATTTTTTAAAAGTTTTGGAACGCACATTTTTTTTTACGGTACCTTTTGATCGAAACAGCTTTTGAGTATATACAGTAGCCACTACGTGAACGGCTATTCACAATACAAACATTTTAATACGTTTTCATCCATGCATATTTTTGCTTTTAAAATTTAAAATTCTATATATAGGAGTTCTGGTGGCAAAAAATTTAAAGTTGAAATCTTTACTTAAAAGTAATGTTACGCCCACCCATTGACGTCTCATTCATTTTTTTTATTTTATTCATTCCTTAATTTAGCTGGTATCAGACTGCAGAGTACGTCTATTAAAGCCGACTGCTTTTTATACGACGTCCGCACCTGCCGCCCAAGTAACAGTTTGATTGAAAGAAAATTAGTGACTTCCCAAAAAGTTCTGCATCCATTCCGTAAAATCTGCATTAATACAAAAGCCAAATTCACCCGTGCCGTGCCCGTATTCCCGTTTTGCAACACACGTTAAAATATTGGTATAGGAGTATTTGGCAGTCGGTAACGTCCGACTTGAAAGTTGTTTGATTTGAATGTATACAAAAATTTCACTTACTTTCAACAAAGTTTCAGCAATGTATGCATAACGTGCGTCCGGCTTCAGCAGCGAAAGAATCTCAAAGATTATGTCTACAACATAATCGCAGTCGTCGTCGTTAAGCTTGGCTAATAATAGTTCTACAAATTTTTCAAGAGTTGAATTGAGCTCGCCACGTGGCGTTAGACTTTTGTAGAACTCGGCATCTGTGTATAATTTGGTTAGCGTACGCACCCTGCTAATGAAGCAATTACAATTGTTGTTACTACTAGCCTTTTCCATGCAAATGCAAGCAATCTTTACGGTAAGCTGTTTGAGCTCTTTTTGTATAAAGGCGGCCGATTCGTGTACCTTAGTAGCAGACGTGGATTGTTGAGAGGTGTGCTCAGGGAATTGCTGCTTGACTTCGTCTAGGAATTTCACGCTTAGTGTTTCTAGGCTTGGATTAGCCGCATGCAATTCCTGTACTAACATCAGCACATTTGACAGAAGCTGTTCATTTAAATCATTCACTGCGAGCTCCTGTGTAACCAGCTCAAAAATGCGCGTCCAAAAGTTATTTAACAATTTGACATACAGAATGCAGGAGCTTTTATCGACATTATTATTACACTGACGATCCCAAAACGCAACTAGTGCTGAAGTGTGTTGAAAGAAGTACTTAACATTTTCGACATCACTGCGCAGAAGTTGTACAAGAGGCTCCAGTATTTGCTGTTCCACCAGCTTATAGGCAAACTCATCCATTATAGATGTGCGCTGTGTATTGTTGCTAATTTTTTGAAAAATAAAGCGTAAGCATTCAAAGTATGCTTTCTGCTTGATCGAAGTGTCAGATTTTGATTGAAGTGGGTCGTGTGTCCTCATGACAGTGGTCTTCAAATCGTCAAAGAATCGTACATAAAATTCAAAAGTATCAAAATTGTGCAAGCTTTCCTCTGATATCTTCGATAAAAATGGTAACAAATTAGGACAAATAGCCCAAGCGTTGTGATTAAAATTATTGCGTAACAGGGATGACAGTTTTGGCAGTAGTGTTTTGCGAATATCAAGCGAAGCATACCTAAAAGACAAAAACAAAAAAAAGTGCAATAAGGATTATGAAGTTTTACGTGGAAGGGGGGGGACGTGATATTACTTTTTTTATAAAATATTTTCAGCTAACGATTTTATAAATTTTCCAAACCTTTATCTGACCAGCCCAAGGGCAAAGCTATTTATAAATTTTCAAATCTATCGACAGCAATTCCGTTTATACAGACGGACAGACAGCATGGCGGACATATGTACTTTTCTATTGGTATCAGAATATAAACCGATAATCCCTGTCAACTCATATATATATATATTTGGAAACAGAAGCTACCGAACTAAAGGTACTGAAGGAGAAAAGACAAGCAGACAAAGAAGCGATTATTGATGCTGGGTAAAATGGTAAAACAGTTTTGGTCAAATGTATATAGTTGTCAAAAGGAATCATATCTGTCATGGTACTCATTGGTTAAGGGTGTAAAATATTTAAAATAGCATATCATACCTGCAGTACTGTACCAATGTTTGCTGATTTACTTCAATCTTTCATATCTCCGTTATTTCTCAACCGATTTTAATATATAATGTCACAGGCTTTTATTATTTATTTGTATGTGTATTTAAAAACACTAAAATCAATCGGATTTTGCGAAATTTACGAAGATTATGTTTGTACAAAGTGGATTTATAAAAACACCCTTTTACACCAAAAGGCAACTACTGTAGCTGTGAATTGCGTTGACTGTGCTTTAGACAACAACTTGTTGTATACACATATACATAGAGTTAACTAAAATATTGTCATACCAGTCTTCAAAGTTGCTTTGTAGTAAGAGCACGCAACCCCAGACGTGGGGTGCAACAAGTGGATCAGCATCATCGATGGATTGAAAACTGGCTGCGATGAGTTGTAATTTGTATGGTGCAAATACTTCAAGCAGTTTGGCACATTGCAGCAGACGATAAATGCACTCAAACCAGGCAGCTCTACAAAAAAGAAATGCAAGAAATGGTTTTATTGAATTTACCATTTGGGATAATTGTATTTTAGTTACTTTATCGTTGGCTTGTTTTTGGAAAAGTTCCAGAACTTTGAATGCGCCAAGAGTCCTGCTAAGCCTTTTTTTAAATGATCCTGATCTGCCAACTGTACTGTTTGTTCCATAAAGAAAGACAAGACCTTTAAGCTGCTAATAACAATACGCTGGTGCTTTTGCTCCGATTCCTCCGGCTTGAGATTTTTACCTATTGAGAGCGTGGCTGGCGTGTGAAATGTCAAATTCCGCGAGCAGTATTGAATTATTTCATCTTGACAATACACGCACACCTCGCTAATTCGTGCGAAGGTCTCCCTAAACGAATTGCTAGCTATGGTGGCTGCGGGCGCATAACTGTCATAGTGACTTCCCAGCCAAACGGGCACAAGTTGTTTAAGGAATGGCGCCATGGCACGTTTACATTTCAACACAAGCTGCTGCAGCACAAGTTGTGCTTGTTCACGAACTGAGTGCTCAAGGTCATTGGCCAGATTATGATAGTATTTTGGCCACAGTGGCAAAATGTTTTTTAACGAATCCACATCGCAAGCTGTTATGAATTCGTGTAATTCTTGCAGCGCCTTCTTCTTAGTCATGGGATCCTTTTTGACCAGCTTACGCAGTATGATTTGCGTTTGTGGATCTATGCTCACTTCAAATGTATCGGGCACTTGATCAGCGCTCGCAAATCCAGGAGCAAAGGGCACCAAGTTTCCATCGGGCTGAGCAGAAAAACCCACAAGAAATGGAGTTGTGGTCCCAAGCTGTTGTGCGGAGCGGCTGCTACTCGATGGCTAATGTACAATAACAAGAAAATAAATAGGCTACATCGTGTGTTAGCACTATAGTGTTTACCTTCGAATTTTTTTTAGTACGCGGCGTTTGTTTCGTTTTTCCACCCATGCTATCACGTTTTAGAAATTTAGCAATGTGACCGCACTGTATAAGCAAATACAGTCATTCAGTTCTACGCCCGAAGCAGCTGCTTAGTATTTTCTGAAACGCAATATTATTTAGTATATTTACGATCATTGGTCATAAATAGGCATAAACAAAATTAACAGTAAAAACAGAGAAACATCAAATGATTCGTTTACATGTCGGATATCGATTATAAGCAGTGGATCAGAGCTTATTTAATGCAGTGTCAAGAACTTATTTTATTTTGTTGCCAGAATTTTACGCAAATACACATTTTTTTTTAAATGCGAATGAATGATGGTAACTACACATGTTAACCACTAAAATTAATATTTCATCGCCACACCTGGTTTTACCCCACCTGATAGGTCGGATTATGCAATAAAATACTTATTAAAGGTGAAAGCTTATTCATGTGGTTGTATTGGGACACTGCATGCCATAAAACACCGAATTTTGAAAATATTTTAGAACTTTTAGTAAAAGTAGACTAATCTTTCGTAAACAGTCTGGTTATGTTCGGGACACCAGGCAAAAACGGATCACTTTAAAAACACATGTGCAACACATTAATTAACACTATGTCCGTGAATCGGATAAAAAGTAAGAGCAGAATGGCACCGAACAGGATGTTCATTGAATACAATAGTGGTGGAACCGATATTGTAGAATTTTTCTTGTGATGTTCGGCTCTTTATATGTCAGCAACGAGTGGGTATATTAATATCATATACCTACTCGTTGATATCAGTGAACATCACAAGAAAAATAAAGAAAAACTCTAAAGTATCGGTTCCACCACTACTATGCTGTGTGGATACTGTGCGATGCGTTTTGCACAACCACAACCTTAATTCTTGCGTACCCATACGGGGTTGGCTCATATTATAAAAAAAAGCGTCAAAATCCATTTGGTTAAGGATTCGGAGTTTTAGAACACTGTATTTCTGCAGACAAATTTAACATTCTTGGCGGACGAAAGTTTGTGTGGTAGAAAATGCATGTCATTCCGTTGCTGACATTGCTGAAGGAAGGCTGATAGAACAGAACCGACTCGAGTCTCTGGATCTAGCTTTTTTGTATGTATGCGAGCGTGCATTTATGCATAGGTGTGTCTCGGCCGAGCTTCTGGTTGTTATGGTCGGCGATGGCAACGAGTAGGTATATGATAGAGGTAAATTTTCATACAACGATTTTGTGCCAAAATTTTGTTGAGATCAGATCTTCGGCTGTCGAGTCGAACGCGCTCTCAGCACTCTCATTCAATTGTAATATGCTTGCGATTAGATGCAGATTGGCGGTCGACGGAGAAGGTTGGTTCGCGCCGCTTTGCTGTTTATATGAGTATGCATTTTACGTACGTGGGTTCTAATATGTTCAATGTGGGTTCTGATATTTTCGATGTGGGTTTTCAGAACTTTACTTGAACTTGCCGCAATGTTTATGATGATGATGATTATTTTTTATTACAGGTGCCTAACTTTATTTTTATTTATTTTATTCCTTTTCAAAATTAGTAATAAAATATATTGTTTAAAAATAAATTTAAATTTAATTATTAAAAAATAAATTTAATTTGTTTATAAAAAAATTTTATTTTATTATTAAAGACTATTTTATTACATTAATAAAAAAAAATTTATTTAATTATTAATAAATAATTCAATCGGCTATTATATAAGAACCCATTGTTATTTGATGCTTGTTTGAAATACTTATTCAGTTTTAAAAGCAGCAACAACAACCAGAAATCTTTGCATCTATAAATAAAAATGGCAAATAAAAAAAAAACAAGACAAACAGTGGAACAAATTAGTGCAAGTGCAGCGAGAGGATTTGCACGGAACACTGGACCGAATCAGTCCGTTCAGGCAGCAGTTCCACAGACACCAGCAGTGGCCCAGGCAGCAGTTCCAGAGGCCAAAGCAGATGCAGGAGACCACCGAACAAGGATCAACAAACCCGTCAAGGGGGTCTCAAGTTTGTGCCCGTAGGAAAAGAATTATTCATTAGCGCTTGCGCAACAGCCACCCAGCCGCCGTCACACGCACAGTGGGCCGCGGCCGATTGTCGAAGGCCAGAATTAGCCTTAGTTAATTTATTTATATAGCGATTTATACCCGCCCCTATTTATATAATATAATTTAATTCATTTAGTTAATCACTCTTTCTATATTTATTAGTTCAGTTAGTTAATTTTTGTTTATTTATTTGTTTAAATACTTTATTCATTCCTTTTTTTGATTTATATAAAGTACATTTAATTTAAGAAATCCATGTATAGTTTTAAATGTGTGAGTAGATATTTATGTGTGGGTGGGACGATTGTGTGTTGATGTCGGGGTAAGTTGTTGTTGATAGTGTTGTAGTGTATAGGGGGTCGGCAATGAAATGCAAAAATACCGACCCATAGGTAGGGAGGGCGCATTGGGGGTAACTGTTTCCACCTTTTTACCTTTGTATGTCCTATAGTTGTCCGATTCTGTAAAGATTTACCATTTATCCGCTTGTTTTTGTTTAGTTATTCGTACAAAAAAAATATAAATTGTTGTTACACAGGCCAGCACTGTATCCAGGTCGTATCCATCCCTGAGTGACCGATTTGCTAGCTGGCTATCGATACAGTGTTGAGGAATTAAAAGCCGGTTCCTAACAAATGGCGCCCAATCAAGAAAACATAATGAAAGACGCTAGTGGAGTCACAGTATATGTTTAGTTTATAGTATCAGTAGTATTACGTGTATATGTGTCGAGGCGAAGGTTCGTGTCATGTTCTTCAGGACCGGAATTGCGTTTCCTGCCAGGCCATGTATGTAAATATCCATAATTCAGTTTAAATCTACATGTGTCTAGGCTAAGGTCCGTGTCATGTCCTTCAGGACCGGCATTGCGTTTCCTGCCAGGCCATGTATGTAAATGTCAATATTTTAGTTTCAATAGCCCAACTGTGATATAGTCGTAAGACAATTTTAGGATTAGGATCAATGTAGGTACACCCAACACTTACCATACCCGTATCATGTTTCATGTTCGTCTCACCCCGTAATTATATGTTGTCCCAAATCGGTAAAACAAAGAGAAAAATAAGCTTAATAGGAAATAGAAAAAAATGCGTGGGGAGAAGGAAATTATAGAGGAACAAAGAAGGGAAAAGAGTAGTGCGAGTTTCAATCGGAGTAGAGGGGCCGAATTAATGGCTCCTATCACTCGTTCGGCATCCCAAGCTCGAAATTCACATACCGACACAGCATCAAAAGACACGTCGCCACGAGAGGAAATGGATATCTCGGAGGCAGGAGCAGTAGGCGGGGATAAACATCTCAACAGCCTAGGAGCAGTGCCAAAACGCAGCGGCTCAACGACGGCACAGGAACAACCAGCTCCACTGGACTGGCAGAGCGAGCTGAGAGCCGCGAAAAATTCAGCACTGACAGAGGCGCTAGAAACTTTCCAGGCAGTTATGGAGACGGGAATGGCCGCGCTCCAAGAAGAACATAGGCGTGAGATGCTGGAGTATATGCAGGCAATCCGAGAGAGCAGCCTGTATACACACCTAACAGGGCCGAGAGGGACGCAGCCAACTGTTCGTCCACCGCCCGGACGGAACGCAGCACCACCGCCTGATCGCGAGGCGTCTCAGCGAAAGCCTCCAGCTGCACAAGGATTTTGGGTCGGCAACCGCGCTCTGGAGTCCGAGCAGCGCGAACAAGCGCTCTGCTTGTTCTGGATTGTTGGAGTTCTGGATCGCGTAGCGGAGCACAGGCGAGGAACGGTCAATCCATGCGTAGGCCATACGACAACACCGAGTACAGACCCGAGATGATCCCGATGCGTCGATGGGGTCTCGTTTTTGATGCCAGCCCTTCTGGAATGCCAGTCAGCGAGTTCATCTTCAGGCTGGACCATTTATGGCAGACCTACCAGGTGCCTTGGCCGGATGTCCTGCGCGATTTTCACACGCTGGTTGAGGGACGCGCCAAAGATTGGTACTGGATGTTCCTCAGGACGAATGGGGCAACAAACTGACCGAATCTGCGGTACGCGCTGAAACAGCGATTTCAGACGCGAAGGTCGAATTTTGAACGCGAGCAGGAGCTTCGCGAGAGGCGACAAAAGGCAGGAGAGAGCATCGATGATTATCTCCAGGCCATATTTGCTCTCAGGTCGAGATTGGAGGTACCCGTCAGCGACCACGGCCTAATCAAGATCGTGAAGGTAAACATACGGGACGGTATCTCGCGGATAATCTATCCTATGTGGATCACGGACTTAGAGAGACTGCGGGAAGAATGCCATGACGCCGAAAGAATGCTGTCTTCACGTTGGTCGAGAAGTCAGACCACAGCGGAACCAGTCGGGAGAACGAGAGACCGTTTCCAGGTGAACGAGGCGCTCTATAATGAGGAAGAAGCCACGGCAGAGGTTGCACCGGAGGAGGCAGTTGAGGCACTCCACAGGCCTAGAGGCGGTAGCGGCGACCGCGATGCGATCACGTGCGAAGCCACTGTGAGGAAGGTATTTTGTTATAAATGTGAACTCCAAGGAGTGGTATTGCCCAAATGCCCAAATTGTCGTTCTGGAAACGAGATGCAGAGCATGACACAGGCAGAGAAGTCGCGCTCAATACCACGGTTGAGAAACCATTAAAATCCTCTCCACCGGACATGTTAGGATTAAGCAGCAGCAGTACGGATCGCATGATAGTTGAGGATATTTTTAAGAAAGCCAACAGCGAGCCATTACCAAGGCCGAGGTGGGCGACACGACTGTCTGTTGAAGCGCGCCAAGTCGTGTACGAAGAGGCAAGAGCCCGGATCTTTGCCGAAGAGGATGACTCAAATCGGCATCAGAACTCACCAGTTCCACGGAGGCGAAGGAGGCACACATTACGCCGTAAGGAACGCAATCGCGTGTGCGAAGCACTTGGTGAAGCGCTCAAGGACGACGACCGACCCTTTGCCGAAGTACAGCTTCAAGGTCACACAATAAAGGGACTTCTGGACACTGGGGCGACCGTTAGCTTGTTAGGCGCAGGAGCAGTGGATCTGATCGAGAAGCTGGGAATAGCCTGGCACCCTCGGACTTCAAAGGTGCGAATCGGTATTGGGTAAGATTCTTGTGCGATCCAATACAAAAACGAGACGCATAAGATGACGTTATATGTGTGCCCCGCCCTGGTTCAGAGTTTGTACCTGGGCATCGACTTCTGGAAAAAGTTTCGCCTAGCACCCGAGGTCGTAGGAGTGGAGTCGCTTGAGCAGGAGGGCTCAGAGTTCACGACTAAGGGAGAGCCGATCGAGCCACACGTGCTGAAGCAGCAGGAGCAGCTGGAGGCGATCAAGGCTGAATTCCGGGCGTTCGAGCAACAAGGATTAGGAAAAACTCACATAGAGCGTCATACGATCGAGCTGATAGAAGGCACCGTACCAGTGAAGGAGCGTTTTTATCCAGTGTCACCAGGGGTGCAGAAGCTTCTTTTCGCGGAGGTAGACGAAATGCTTGACTTGGCGTCATAGAGCCAAGCGATAGTCCCTGGAGTAACAGGACGACGCTGGTGCGAAAGCCTGGGAAAAATAGGTTGTGCTTAGACGCTCGTAAGCTGAACAGTGTAACCGTAAAAGATGCTTACCCATTACCGAATATTGAGTCTATCCTAAGTCGCGTGGATGACACTATCTTCATCAGCAGCATCGATTTGAAACACGCATTCTGGCAGATTGAGTTGGAGCCCAAGAGCAGAGCACACACCGCATTCACCATTCCGGGCCGTCCGCTTTATCAATTACGGATGATGCCTTTCGGTGTGTGTAATGCCGCTCAGCGGTATATATCCACAACGTCTGCGGAATCGCGTGTTCGTCTATTTGGATGACCTGCTGATCATCGCCCGCACCTTTGAGGAGCATGTGCAGCTGTTGAAGGAGGTAGCACAGTGTTTGAAGGAGGTCAATCTGACCAGCGGCTTGCAGAAATCGAAGTTTTGCTTCAATTTTCTGAGGTATTTAGGGTACATTGTTGGTGACGGAGCTCTACGAACGGATCCGAGCAAGGTGGAGGCAATAGTCCAGATTCCCGTCCCCAGAACCGCTAAACAACTAAGGAGATTTTTGGGAACTGCAGGCTGGTACAGGCGATTCATCCGAGATTTCTCGAGCCTTTCTGCGCTGCTAATTGATTGCCTAAAAATCGGCAAGATGTTTGAAATTTCGATTGAAGCAGTCGAAGCATTCCATAAGTTGAAGAAGGCACTTACCTGTGCGCCGGTCCTAGTGCACCCAGATTTTCGCCAGCCCTATTTCATCCAGTGCGACGCAAGCCACCTGGGGATTGGTGCAGTTCTCTTTCAGCGTGACGACTAGGGTGCAGATCGACCCATTGCGTTCTTTTCAGCGAAGCTGCGTGGAGCCCAGTTGAATTATAGCGTAACGGAGAAGGCGTGCCTCGCAGCGGTAAAGGCGATAGAGCGATTTAGGCCATACGTGGAGCTAATACCGTTCACGGTCATTACGGACCATTCGAGCTTGCAGTGGCTAATGTCACTCAAAGACCTGAGTGGTAGACTGGCGAGGTGGTGCTACACCAATTTAGCAAATTTGTCTGGTTAAACGCGATACCGAAGGCGATAGCGGCAGCGGTCATCCGGTTCCTAAGAGAAGATGTGTTCTCGGCCCATGGAGTCCACGAAATCGTCCACACCGACAACGGGAAGCAGTTCTTGTCACAGGAGTTTGGAGCGATGACTCGACCATCAAGTCCTTAGAGAGGTCGGCGAAGCAGCAAATATACCGTGCTCGCATCCAAGACACACTACATCGGGCGTATGAGAAAGCAGCGAGGCAGTACGATCTGAAGGCGCAAGACGTTCAATACACGGCAATTTCGTGTTGAGTGCAAAGAACCTCAACGCGAAGTTCTGCCGTCGTTACACCAAGTGCCGGGTGGTGAGGCCAGTAGGACGTTGTTTATATGAGCTGGAGACACTTCAGGGAAACCCGATCGGGGTGTTCCACGCTAAGGATCTCAAACAGTAACCACCGAGCGTTGGATCTGTGCCCGGCTAGCTCAGTCGGTAGAGCATGAAACTCTTAATCTTAGGGCGTGGGCGGTGGCCTGCGTTGGGCAGCTTGGCGAGCAGACGCCTTCTTTTAGCACTCCTGTCCGCAGCGCACACGAGCGAACCGGAGTTTGGTGATATGGTCGGCGATGGGCTATCGATGGTTGGGAATGTCGAACGAGGGTTGGGCAGTCGTTGAGGCGAAGGTATGCGATGGATAGTTAGATAGATAGATCGAAGTTTTGGGAGAATGGAAAAAACGGTGAAAGAAGAGGAGAATGAGATAGCTAATTTTTGGTGACCATGTGGTAAAGTACCGAATAGTTTTTCTGCTCTCCGTTAATTACTAAATTTTACGCGGATTTAATAAGAAATTCAAATAAAAACAAGTAAGAAGGCTCTAGTCGAGTACGCTCGACTAGAAGATACCCTTAACCCTTGATCATACAGACGGACAAACGGTCGGGCTGACAGACATACTCATATGTACATGTACTACTGAACCAATGCTTGATGGCTTCATATCTCCGGTGTTTCTTAACCGATTTTAATGAAATTTTTACAGAAGTTCATTATTTTTCTATTATTTTTCTTCCTCATTTTCAGTTTTATGAAATTCAAGAATTTTTTGTTATCGATTACATGTGTATATCGTAAACCTGAAAAGTTATCGAAAATTTGAAACAAACTTGTCATGCCTACGGATTAGGAGAGTTTATATCCAAAATCTGGAGTCTCTAGCTTTTGTAGTTTCTGAGATCGACGCGTTCATACATACAGACGGACGGACGGACAGACGGACGGACAGACGGACGGACAGACAGACGGACATGGCTAAATCGGCTCGGCTGTTGATGCTGATCAAGAATATATATACTTTATGGGGTCGGAGAAGCTTCCTTCTGCCTGTTACATACATTTGCACAAAAACATTATACCCTTTTTTTACCCATTTCATGGGTTAAGGGTATAAAAAAACAAGACAAACAGTGGAACAAATTAGTGCAAGTGCAGCGAGAGGATTTGCACGGAACACTGGACCGAATCAGTCCGTTCAGGCAGCAGTTCCACAGACACCAGCAGTGGCCCAGGCAGCAGTTCCAGAGGCCAAAGCAGATGCAGGAGATCACCGAACAAGGATCAACAAACCCGTCAAGGGGGTCTCAAGTTTGTGCCCGTAGAAAAAGAATTATTCATTAGCGCTTGCGCAACAGCCACCCAGCCGCCGTCACACGCACAGTGGGCCGCGGCCGATTGTCGAAGGCCAGAATTAGCCTTAGTTAATTTATTTATGTAGCGATTTTTCTTAAGCCCATTAAACAGAACTTAAAAAACATAAACATTAACAAAGAAACATTAAAAATACTAACAAAGGCACAAAATTCAACTGTAAGACAACTGTTTACAAACTTTTTTTTTTGTTTGTTTTCGTTGTGAATGGCATATTTACAGTTACTTTTTTAAACAAGTAAGAAGACTCTAGTCGAGTAAGCTCGACTAGAAGATACCCTTAACCCTTGACCAAACAGACGGACAGATGGTCGGGCTAACAGACATACACATATGGCTGTGTAGTTCTGTACCAATACTTGATGGTTTCATATCTCCGGTGTTTCTCAACCGATTTTAATGAAACTTTTACAGAAGTTCATTATTTTGCTTATAGTTTCAATCCTCATTCAGTTTTTTAAAATTCAAGATTTTTTTGTTATCGATTAGATGTGTATATCGGAAACGAAAAGAGCTATCGATAATTTGAAACAAACTTGTTCTGCCTAGGGCTTAGGCGAACTTATGTCCCAAATTTGAAGTCTCTAGCTCTTACAGTCTCTGAGATCGACGCGTTCATACATACAGACAGACGGACGGACAGACGGACGGACAGACAGACGGACATGGCTAAATAGACTCGGCTGTTGATGCTGATCAAGAATATGGGGTCGGAGAAGCTTCCTTCTGCCTGTTACATACTTTTGCACAAAACCATTATACCCTTTTTTTACCCATTTCATGGGTTAAGGGTATAAAAATAAAAACGCTCAGCTCTTGGTGATGCAAATTTCTTACAAATTTAATATTTGGAATATAGAATTTATATATAATCGGTACAGTTTTATACGGTTTTAAAATGCCAGGCAAGCGGTTATCGTTCGAAATGAACCAGTTGGTGTATTACAACTCCACCATGGGGAAAACTGTCTCTGAGATTGCAGAAATGTTTGCAATTAGCACGAGAACTGTATACAACGTTTTAAACCGCGTTAAAAACGAGGAAAGGATGGAGGCGAAGCCTTCAACTGGTCGGCCGCTGTCAATAACTCCAAGGGCAGAGCGAATTATGGTCAGAAGGATCAACCAAAACCCAACTATTTCGACCAGAACGCTTGTCAATGAGATGGAGACATATGGTGATTATGTTGCGAAACTGTCAGAAAAGCTATTAAAAGAACCGACTTTCATCTCGAGCTGCTCGAAAAAAACCGTTGTTGTCGGCGGAGCATGTTAGAAGACGTTTAACTTTTGCCAGGATCCACGTGGGACAGCCATATTCATGTTTGGACGACGTGGTATTTTGTGATGAATCCAATATTATGCTTTACTTAAATTATGTACCCAGCAGAGTGTGGCGCAAGCCGTTGACAGCGCTTGAAAACAAAAATATTATACCCACTGTTAAGTTTGGAAAATTGCATCTCGAGCAAAGGAGTTGGAGAATTGTGCTTCATTAAAAATACAATGGATGCCTAACAATATTTAAGTATTTTGAACACACATTTGGTAGCCAGTGCCAATAAATTTGGATTTATTAATGATGGCAAGCCAACTTACATATTTTACCAGGACAATGATGCTGGTGCTGGTTGCAAAGCCCAGAGGTTGCACAGACTAGAGGTCTCACATAGAACATAGAACTCACATCATCCCATACCTAACACAATGGATCCCCCTAGCAAAAAAGAGCGAGAGAGCGGTTTTCAGAGCTCATTACGCTTTCCGAGTATGCCGCGCAGAAAATGCAAGTCATTCCGTGCATGTATGCATGAGTTTGTCCTAGGCCGAGCTTCTCTTTGAGAGAGGGGGTGTGCTTGCGGGGTATGCACATTCTGCCGATTTTGTTTCAGTTGTTGGTTGCTTTCAGCGGCCCGACTATTGTAGGACAAGGGGCGCGCGCGCGGTAAGCAACTAACGGTACAAATTTATAAGTATTTGTATGCGTGTGCACTTGTTTCTTTTTGAGCTGGGCTAGCTCGGTCGAGATTTTTGATATTTTTTATGTGCCCTGCATGTGTGAGTACGTTTATAAGACACTAGCAAACAATTTTGTCAACGCAACGCAAAAAGAGTATTCGTAGTGACCGTAGTAGTTGAATGTGTGACTAGAAAACCTACATGAACGCACACAAACAATACGATCGCGACACAATTGCACTTTGAATACTCTTTTAGAAATCATGTGCATTTTTACACGTTTGTATGGCAGTTGCGTTGACAAAATTGTTTGCTAGTGTCATATAATCAAAAATGAAGAGAGTATTTATGACCAAAAATAGCAAAACTAAAATTTGTTTGGCTTAGAAATTTGTATTTTTTTCTTGGCTCTTGTATGCAGATATTTATATGCGACCAATTGTTATGATAGATATTGGTCGTCGGCATCCTATATATATTTGATATATGTAACTTTTAATGTTCAAAAATATATCATTTATGCATGTTTTCTTAAATCTAGTTATTTAAAAAATGTTTTTTATAGAATAAATATAGATAGTTAAACAATAAATATATATAGCTTGTAACCTTATTGATCAATTATTAGTTTTTAATCGCTAAAAATAGGATTATAATTACGTTTTTCTAAATTTTGTAATAAAAGGGACTTAGAATTTGTCAATAGAATTTCTTTATTCGCATATTAAGCTCCAAATTATTTGCATCTTCATTATTTTGTTTAAAATCAAATACAAAATCGCTCAATTTTGATGTTTGGTTCCAACAAAATGTGTCTGTTATGGGGCTAGGGCTCCGTTATTGTACCTGCGAAAGTGAATATTTTTGCTTATTATTTTAAATTAAAAACAAATTTGCAAGCTTGCACACAATGGACGAAAAAATTTTCAACTGCAATTTGTCACACAAGCATAAGTAAACAAGAAACAGCTGATTCCAAGAACCAATTGTCAATGTAAGCTACTTTGCGCTACTAACACTAAAACACTTTAGCGACTTCAATGTAAATAAATATCGTATATTTTACTTCGTCCAGTCAAACTATTAGCTCGATTGAACTAAGTCAGAACGATTCACTTTAACTTTTAGTCCCATCACTATTTAGCCGCACGTGTTACACTATTTTAATATAAATTATATTGAAGTTTTTACTAAAATGTCGAAATTCTTATCGTACCACAAGTTATTTCCCATACCAGATCCCAAAGAGTTTCTGGGAATGTCTGCTGACAAACAAGAGGGCAATGTTATCATCACGCTGGCCCGCAATGTTGTTGTTATTTTAAACGTATGTTGTTTGACTGGCAATAGCGAAACTTCCACTTACTAATAAATATAAAATTTTGAAGATTAGCACATACAAGCAGTTGTACAGCTGGTCCATTCCAGATAAGTTGTCAGCAAAGGTAATTTATGATCCTAATAGTCAAAAATACGTTGGCGTCTTCGGCAACCACGCGCTTCGTCTCTGGGATCTGGATACGGTAGATGTGGGAAAGAGCAAAAAATTAAAGGTTTTTTCAATGATTTCATATGTAAAATTACAAAGTCAAAAACTACAGTTCTTACACATAGTTCCAAAAAAGCATCGCTCATATGGTAACGGCAGTCGATGAAGCTCATGTTTTATATAGCGACGGCTCCTGCCAACCGCTGTCTAAAGCCTTGGAGTCTCGCAAGGAGCAAAAGGAAAATTTGGTTGAACAATTGGCCCTCGCTGCGAACAAAACGCTAAGCAAGCCAAATGTACATATTCTCCCCAATGGACAAAAGATTCTCACCTACTTTGAGGAAAATCACGCCACGGGAGAAGTATTTCTAATGCGGCGATTTCTGTCAAATTTCCAAAAGCGTGCCTATCTTATAAAGAGAGAAACTGTGCGACTAAACGGCCATGCTGTTCTTGAAGGTGATTCAGGTCCTCAACTCATGACAATTTGTAAGTAGCGAAAGGCATAACTATTTCTACAAAATATATACATACAAAATTTTTTATATTTATTGGTAGTGTTCCAAATTTAAAACTGACATACAAATGTGTTTTCTGCACAAACAGTAAATACAATTATAATGGTTTTGTAGTTTTAAAAAGCTTTATATTTCGCAATGTATAATTATATTCACTAAAAATATTTAAATTAAAGCATGACATAAACGAATTATATGAGTATATACAGTTTGTCAGGAATCTCTTTACAAGCAGTGAAAATTTTTGATATTTTCACTTTACAGATCTACGGTCACACTGGCTGTTTTACATTTTTTTTGTATTATTTTTAATAAATTATTCAGTTAATTATCTCTTAAACCCATTAAACATAACTTAAAAAACATAAACATTAACAGAGAAACAATTCAACTGTAAGACAAGTGTTTACAAACCTTTTTTTTTTCGTTTTTGGTTTTAAACTATAATTTATATATTGTATGTCTATTGGCTTTCATAACCGCTTCCAGTCGCCTTTTCATCGATTTTATTAGATTTTGGACGTATTCCAATGGAATATTTTGCCATTCTTCCAAGATTATCGAACTTCTTATTTTTCGGATGGCGCTTGGCGGTACGTTTTTTCAGATAGGACCACAGATTTTCAATTGGGTTGATGTTTGGGCTTTGGGAAGGTGTATCGAACACCTTTTTACAGTTATAAAGCAGCCAGCACCTGACCATGTGTGCTTTGTGCTTGGGATCATTGTCCTGGTAAAACATCATTAATAAATCCAAATTTGTTGGCACTGGCTACCAAATGTGTGTTCAAAATACTTAAATATTGTTAGGCATCCATTGTATTTTCAATGAAGCACAATTCTCCAACTCCTTTGCTCGAGATGCACCAAACCATCACTGACAATTTTCCAAACTTAACAGTGGGTATAATATTTTTGTTTTCAAGTGCTGTCAACGGCTTGCGCCACACTCTGCTGGGTACATCATTATAGAAAAGCATAGTCTTGGATTCATCACAAAATACCACGTCGTCCCAATATGAATCTGGCTGTCCCACATGAATCCTGGCAAAAACGTCTTTTAACATGCTCCGCCGACAACAACGGTTTTTTTCATGCAGCTCGAGATGAAAAGTCGGTTCTTTTATAGGTTTTTCTGACAGTTTCGCGACATATGATGATTCCACATTCCGTCTTCATCTCATTGGCAAACGTTCTAGTCGAAATAGTTGGATTTTGGTTGATCTTTCTGACCATAATTCGCTCTGCCCTGGGAGTTACTGCCCGCGGTCGAAAAGTTGAAGGCTTCGCCTCCATTCTTCCCTCGTTTTTAACGCGGCTTAGAATGTTGTATACAGTTTTCCTGCTAATTGCAAACATTTCTGCAATCTAAGAGACCGTTTTCCCTATGGTGGAGTTGTAATAAACCAACTGGTTCATGTCGAACGATAACAGCTTGCCTGGCATTTTAAAACCGTCTAAAACTGTACCGATTATATATAAATTCTATATTCCAAATATGAAATTTGTAAGAAAATTGCATCACTAAGAGCTGAGCGTTTTTATTTTTTAAAAAAGTAACTAAATATGCCATTCACAACGAAAACAAACAAAAAAAAAAGTTTGTAAACACTTGTCTTACAGTGGAATTTTGTGCCTTTGTTAGTATTTTTATTGTTAATTTTTTTTTAGTTAATTTACTATATAAGTAACTGAATAATTTATAAAAAATAATAAAAAAAAATTTAAAACAACCACCAGTGTGACTTGACACCAGTGTGTTTACTGCTTGTAAAGAGATTCTTGACAAATTGTACCTTATGTAGAACATTATTACTCTTTTCTTCATATAATGTGCCCAGAAAATAGCACTCCGAGATCGAGTGCTGCAAAACATTCTGTCTACAATTTAGTTCACCTAAAATAAAATAGTCACCATCAGTTTGGATTTGACAGTTTTACAGTTGGAACACTACAACACTACTATTTTACATATTTAGATATATATCCGATATATCAGAGTACGATGCATTTATGTTAAATTCCGTTTGCCACAGGGTCGGACAAGCGTATTTTTATATTAAATTTGGATGAACATTCGCACCAAACTGCACCGGGTCAATTTGTATCTATCCTTGCTGAGTTGAATGTGGAGAGCAAATTGTCGGTATATGGTTTGTCGTGCAACTTTGCTGCCATCTATGGCGCCAACTATGGCCAGGAGGGCGCCTCGCTTCTAGTGTACAATACACAGTTCAAGGTTATCAATGCCAAGCAATATTTTAAGGTCTTCTTCGATTTCTCGCGCTTATGGGCACACGATGAATTCATTCTCCTTGCCATGGGGCAAAATATTGCTGCAGTGCGTTATCGCATGCATAACGAATTGCTGGCGGATATGCTGGGGTCACAAATGACCGAGGCTCACTTGACGCCTATTGAGCTGGATCACATAAACGAAGAGGAATCTCTAGAATCTGCCCTTCAATATAAGGAAAACTACAGTCGCGCACTCAGTACCCACAAGCAGGTTAAGCTGTCAAAACAGTCATTGTCCGGTCTGCCGCCAGCTGATGGCAAAACCTTTCCATTTGAATCGGCTGAAATTTCTCAGCGTGAAGTAAACGAACTTATTACACATCATCTAGATGGTGACGTAGTGCCGGTCGACTACGGACTGGAGAATGTCAATATCATGTTAATGAGCAACTATTTTGATGCCGGACCGCAAAACTTGGCAGTGCAGTCAATAGTAAGGCAACTGGAACGCAGTGGGGCTGGTGAACAGGAGATCACAGAAAAACTGTTAACACTATTTATAAAAACCCAAAACACTGAGCACGTTCTTATATGTGTAAGGCGTTACATGAACATTTCTGAGCACATGCTGGCTTGGTGCTTACGTTATGCGCTGGACAGTACTTTAACTGGTTTAAATAATAGAGAGGCAATACAAACAAATGACTCAGTTGCGCAATCAGCGCTTGAAAATAATAAATTGCTCAATACAGTGCTTGCCTGCAAATTTAATGCAGTTACCATTGAAAACCATTTAAAACAACGATTGGAACTTTCTCATGTTCTGCGGTTGCTTAAATATTTGTATATACTTGCAAGTTCAAAAGATGTGCTGCTCGAGGAACGCCCCAATCAAAATACTGCGCACCTCGGGTATACTACCACAGAATTGCAAGCGTTTCAATGGCTGGGCGCCTTGTTAACCTCACACATTACATTGCTTACCATCTCCAAAGATAAAAATATGTTGCACGTGCTGACGCTATGGTCGGAACTGTTTCAGATTAACACGAATCTTTTGGATTCTATGGCAATTATAGTACCGTTACTTAGCAACATTATTGCTCAAAACAACCCTAAAGATCCATATCCCATCATGTGGTATGGCATTGAGAAGGTTAACCTCTACTAACATTAAACATTATAAAATAAATGTAAACTGACTGTTCATGATTTAACATACAATGTTTAGATATTCCGCTTCGTTTCCCATTATTAGGTAAAATGGCTTTGTGAAATTTTACATATGTTATATACAGAAGGAAGTATCGACAGTAGCTAATTTTAATTGCGTCATAAACTTATCTTTTCAAAAACTTAAATGAGCGATGTGTACCATATACATATACATACATTTATATATTTAGCACCAAAAATTATGTATGACTGCAATATGTTGGGTTTTTGTTATTAATTTTTATTATTAATTTAATTAATAAAATTAAATCACGCTTTTAAAACTGCGCCTGTTGATCCTGTTATACACTGTCTCACAGATAATTTTAAGCAGTGTCTACCAACAAATTTAAATGCTATCTATAAACTAATTATAGAACATTTTTAAAAAATTTCAATGATCGATGATAGATACAAATATTAACTAACAAAATGAATATATGGCCGTAAAAAACCGAGTTTTGCCTGCCGGCTAGGGTTGGGTACTGTAAAAAAGAAACCTAATTTTAGGTCAATGCTTATTTTGATCAGTTACTTTGCCATATATCATCGATTTTCTACCAATGTTTGAACATTTTGTTCATTCGTAGTAAATTTTGTCTATCCCACACTTTGAATGCAACTATCTAACAAGGATTATGGGCAAACAGACCATACCATTAAGCAACGAAAACTCATCCTAACACTAAAATCAGATATTCACATAGTCAAATAGCGGAAATGGTTAATCTGGGCTAATCAACTGTGTACCATAAAATTCGGAACTTCATCCGTGAAAATTGGATTAAAGAATAAGGACTGAATCGCATCAAACCAGATTTTCACCGAACAGGATGATTATCCGGAATCTGGTGTCCTCCATGTTCAATAGGTTAGGAAAGTTTGGCAAGACTAAAGGATTACAGACTAAGTATTAACATCCTTTTATACGTCGAATATGTTACTTTTTTAAGACCGTTAAAAATTAGCATTGATATGTATTTAGTTACTGGCTAACTTTAATTAAATAATTAAAATGTAAACAAAAAATAAATTCGTCTTGTGAACAATTTTAAAAAGTTCCTTTGTTTTATATACAAATCTTGTTATTTCTGTTTCGAGGAGGAGCTATCCATACCAATGTTAAGCTTTTTTTTTCCAATGTACTGAGCAAAAAATTTTTGTTTGGTCCTATAAATGCAATTTTGCGGGACTCTGGTTAGGTCTTACCCGAAAGAAGAGGGCATTAACGATTTTTTTTAAATTTACATTTTTTGTGGGCGACAGCCAACGAAGGTAAATATATTAGCTTTTTCAAGCCGATGTTTTCAGAAATCAGATTTTAAACATAAGCTTTTATATAGGCATATTCAATTTCTTTTAAATTGTCGATAGCTTCATGCAGCTCGAGATGAAAAGTCGGTTCTTTTATAGGTTTTTCTGACAGTTTCGCGACATATGATGATTCCACATTCCGTCTTCATCTCATTGGCAAACGTTCTAGTCGAAATAGTTGGATTTTGGTTGATCTTTCTGACCATAATTCGCTCTGCCCTGGGAGTTACTGCCCGCGGTCGAAAAGTTGAAGGCTTCGCCTCCATTCTTCCCTCGTTTTTAACGCGGCTTAGAATGTTGTATACAGTTTTCCTGCTAATTGCAAACATTTCTGCAATCTAAGAGACCGTTTTCCCTATGGTGGAGTTGTAATAAACCAACTGGTTCATGTCGAACGATAACAGCTTGCCTGGCATTTTAAAACCGTCTAAAACTGTACCGATTATATATAAATTCTATATTCCAAATATGAAATTTGTAAGAAAATTGCATCACTAAGAGCTGAGCGTTTTTATTTTTTAAAAAAGTAACTAAATATGCCATTCACAACGAAAACAAACAAAAAAAAAAGTTTGTAAACACTTGTCTTACAGTGGAATTTTGTGCCTTTGTTAGTATTTTTATTGTTAATTTTTTTTTAGTTAATTTACTATATAAGTAACTGAATAATTTATAAAAAATAATAAAAAAAAATTTAAAACAACCACCAGTGTGACCGTATATCTCTAAAGTGAAAATATCCAAAATGTTTACTGCTTGTAAAGAGATTCTTGACAAATTGTACCTTATGTAGAACATTATTACTCTTTTCTTCATATAATGTGCCCAGAAAATAGCACTCCGAGATCGAGTGCTGCAAAACATTCTGTCTACAATTTAGTTCACCTAAAATAAAATAGTCACCATCAGTTTGGATTTGACAGTTTTACAGTTGGAACACTACAACACTACTATTTTACATATTTAGATATATATCCGATATATCAGAGTACGATGCATTTATGTTAAATTCCGTTTGCCACAGGGTCGGACAAGCGTATTTTTATATTAAATTTGGATGAACATTCGCACCAAACTGCACCGGGTCAATTTGTATCTATCCTTGCTGAGTTGAATGTGGAGAGCAAATTGTCGGTATATGGTTTGTCGTGCAACTTTGCTGCCATCTATGGCGCCAACTATGGCCAGGAGGGCGCCTCGCTTCTAGTGTACAATACACAGTTCAAGGTTATCAATGCCAAGCAATATTTTAAGGTCTTCTTCGATTTCTCGCGCTTATGGGCACACGATGAATTCATTCTCCTTGCCATGGGGCAAAATATTGCTGCAGTGCGTTATCGCATGCATAACGAATTGCTGGCGGATATGCTGGGGTCACAAATGACCGAGGCTCACTTGACGCCTATTGAGCTGGATCACATAAACGAAGAGGAATCTCTAGAATCTGCCCTTCAATATAAGGAAAACTACAGTCGCGCACTCAGTACCCACAAGCAGGTTAAGCTGTCAAAACAGTCATTGTCCGGTCTGCCGCCAGCTGATGGCAAAACCTTTCCATTTGAATCGGCTGAAATTTCTCAGCGTGAAGTAAACGAACTTATTACACATCATCTAGATGGTGACGTAGTGCCGGTCGACTACGGACTGGAGAATGTCAATATCATGTTAATGAGCAACTATTTTGATGCCGGACCGCAAAACTTGGCAGTGCAGTCAATAGTAAGGCAACTGGAACGCAGTAGGGCTGGTGAACAGGAGATCACAGAAAAACTGTTAACACTATTTATAAAAACCCAAAACACTGAGCACGTTCTTATATGTGTAAGGCGTTACATGAACATTTCTGAGCACATGCTGGCTTGGTGCTTACGTTATGCGCTGGACAGTACTTTAACTGGTTTAAATAATAGAGAGGCAATACAAACAAATGACTCAGTTGCGCAATCAGCGCTTGAAAATAATAAATTGCTCAATACAGTGCTTGCCTGCAAATTTAATGCAGTTACCATTGAAAACCATTTAAAACAACGATTGGAACTTTCTCATGTTCTGCGGTTGCTTAAATATTTGTATATACTTGCAAGTTCAAAAGATGTGCTGCTCGAGGAACGCCCCAATCAAAATACTGCGCACCTCGGGTATACTACCACAGAATTGCAAGCGTTTCAATGGCTGGGCGCCTTGTTAACCTCACACATTACATTGCTTACCATCTCCAAAGATAAAAATATGTTGCACGTGCTGACGCTATGGTCGGAACTGTTTCAGATTAACACGAATCTTTTGGATTCTATGGCAATTATAGTACCGTTACTTAGCAACATTATTGCTCAAAACAACCCTAAAGATCCATATCCCATCATGTGGTATGGCATTGAGAAGGTTAACCTCTACTAACATTAAACATTATAAAATAAATGTAAACTGACTGTTCATGATTTAACATACAATGTTTAGATATTCCGCTTCGTTTCCCATTATTAGGTAAAATGGCTTTGTGAAATTTTACATATGTTATATACAGAAGGAAGTATCGACAGTAGCTAATTTTAATTGCGTCATAAACTTATCTTTTCAAAAACTTAAATGAGCGATGTGTACCATATACATATACATACATTTATATATTTAGCACCAAAAATTATGTATGACTGCAATATGTTGGGTTTTTGTTATTAATTTTTATTATTAATTTAATTAATAAAATTAAATCACGCTTTTAAAACTGCGCCTGTTGATCCTGTTATACACTGTCTCACAGATAATTTTAAGCAGTGTCTACCAACAAATTTAAATGCTATCTATAAACTAATTATAGAACATTTTTAAAAAATTTCAATGATCGATGATAGATACAAATATTAACTAACAAAATGAATATATGGCCGTAAAAAACCGAGTTTTGCCTGCCGGCTAGGGTTGGGTACTGTAAAAAAGAAACCTAATTTTAGGTCAATGCTTATTTTGATCAGTTACTTTGCCATATATCATCGATTTTCTACCAATGTTTGAACATTTTGTTCATTCGTAGTAAATTTTGTCTATCCCACACTTTGAATGCAACTATCTAACAAGGATTATGGGCAAACAGACCATACCATTAAGCAACGAAAACTCATCCTAACACTAAAATCAGATATTCACATAGTCAAATAGCGGAAATGGTTAATCTGGGCTAATCAACTGTGTACCATAAAATTCGGAACTTCATCCGTGAAAATTGGATTAAAGAATAAGGACTGAATCGCATCAAACCAGATTTTCACCGAACAGGATGATTATCCGGAATCTGGTGTCCTCCATGTTCAATAGGTTAGGAAAGTTTGGCAAGACTAAAGGATTACAGACTAAGTATTAACATCCTTTTATACGTCGAATATGTTACTTTTTTAAGACCGTTAAAAATTAGCATTGATATGTATTTAGTTACTGGCTAACTTTAATTAAATAATTAAAATGTAAACAAAAAATAAATTCGTCTTGTGAACAATTTTAAAAAGTTCCTTTGTTTTATATACAAATCTTGTTATTTCTGTTTCGAGGAGGAGCTATCCATACCAATGTTAAGCTTTTTTTTTCCAATGTACTGAGCAAAAAATTTTTGTTTGGTCCTATAAATGCAATTTTGCGGGACTCTGGTTAGGTCTTACCCGAAAGAAGAGGGCATTAACGATTTTTTTTAAATTTACATTTTTTGTGGGCGACAGCCAACGAAGGTAAATATATTAGCTTTTTCAAGCCGATGTTTTCAGAAATCAGATTTTAAACATAAGCTTTTATATAGGCATATTCAATTTCTTTTAAATTGTCGATAGCTTTTGCGCTTTTATATATACACCACAACTAATAACAAAAAGTTGAGAACTTATCGCTTGAAGTTTCTGCCAACTAAAATGTTATAAAATAAAAAAAAATGGTATTAATTTTGTTTTTTATACCACAATTTAACGTTTATTAACCACAAGCTGTCCGACCAAAAACAGATAGAAGTACAGTGTGGGATGGTGTCCAGCAAAAATTTTAAATGGCTGCCATGATCTTATTTCGCATTATTTTTCAAAACTTAAAAAGACTTCCATACTTCTTAGGTCGGGTTATGTAAAAAAGTATCATCATTTCAGTTCATAGATTATTTGAGATAGTTACGTATGAACACCTGGGTGCCATAACACCCTGAATTTTAAACCCTTAACCCATGAAATGGGTAAAAAAAAGGATGTAATGGTTTTGTGCAAATGTATGTAACAGGCAGAAGAAACCTTTTTGACCCCATATGAACGCGTCGATCTCAGTAACTACAAAGGCCAGAGACTCCAGATTATGGATATGAGCTCTCCTAATCCCTAGGCATAGCAAGTTTGTTTCAAATTTTCAAAAACTTTTCCGGGTTTCGATATACACATTTAATCGATAACAAGAAACCTTGAATTTCAAAAACTGGGGATTGAAACTATTAACAAAATAATGAAAATCTGTGAAATTTTTAATAAAATCGGTTAAGAAACACTGGAGATATAAAGCCATCGAGCATTGGCACAGTAGTACACGTACATATATGTATGCCTGTTAGCTCGACCGTCTGTATGGTCAAGGGTTAAGGGAATTTTCTAGTCGAGTGAGCTCGACTAGAGCCTTCTTACTTGTTACCTATGATTTTTAGGTATAAATAGGCCAATCCTTCTAATCTAACAAGAAATATGGAAAATAGATGTACTCTCTGCTTCTACTAAGACAACGACCCAAAGCATAAGACGGAAATGGTACAGTACTGGCTCTTCTGGAACTGCCCCTATAAGATAATTCCATCTGGCCAGTCTCCAAATTTAAATGCTATTGAGAATCTGTGTGCTCTGCTGGAATATAACATCTGGAAGCACAGGATATCCAACAAATAGGATCCGAAAAATGCTCTGCTGGATGAGTGAAGCTAAATCAGCCCAGGAACTGCTCGGAAGCTGTTATCTTCCATGAATATTAGGTTAAGGGAAATTGTTAGGGCTGAAGAATATCATTCGAAGTATTAGAATCTTTATTTAAGCTTTTATTCGCCAAATAATTTACACATTAAAGGCTTTCACAACTAAGTTCAGAACTAACAGATTTGTTTTTAATATTTGTCTTATTATTATTATATACATTAACGCAATATTATAAAAAAAAAATTTAATTTTTTAAACGTGATATACCATAAGACAAATCGAAAAAATAAACATGTTTTGCCTAATTTGGACATTATAAAACTTGCAATTTTTTACAAAATTTGAGTTTTTTAGTAAAAAGAAACCAATCCTTCGTTACAAGTTTAGTTATACCCTGCATATCGCAACAAACTAAGACAGGTAAATTTAGGTTAAAGTGCCGAGAAGCTGGGACTGCGGTTAGCTTTCCAGTGTTGGCAAGACAACAAAATAGCAGAAAATAGCCTAGAAACTACCCGGAAGCTGGTATCTTTCATGCATAATAGGCTAAGGGAAGTTAATGAAGCTAAAGGATATATATCAGTGTTTCCCAAAGTGGGCGATAACGCCCCCTTGTGGGCGCTGCAGGTCTCAAGGGGGGCGGTAAGAGACCCAGAAAGAGCCCGTAAGAGTTAAATTGAGACCTAAGCGCCGTTGTATGTTACCTACTGCGCTCAGGTTGGGGGGCGCTAAAAAATATTTATTCTCAAAGTGGGCGGTAGACAAAAAAGTTTGGGAGCCAATGATATATATGTACATAATAAATATTTTACGTTTTTATAAAAATAGCCGTGATCTATTTATTACATATTTTTTTAGATTTTAGGTACATATTTATTTTTAAAGGAAATATTAGTAATAAAATGAGTTAATTTTTATACCAATAACCCATAAAAAAAGAGATTTCAGCATCAAGAGTAGAGTCGATGTAACCATGTCTGTCTGTATGTATGGACGCGTCGATCTCAATAAGTTTTTTATCTAGTTAAAACTATAGTTTGTAAGGCACTTTATGAATTCGTAGTATGTAGGTATAATAAAAGTTTGACAAAAACGAATGTACCAAAAGGATGTACATGCCTTTTGTACATATGTACATATAAGCAAACTGATATTTCAAGTTCTTTATGTACACATGAACATGATCACAATGACTTTCTCTGATGCTGACCGTCAGGCTGTTGGCTTTAGTACTAAGGATACAGGTATATGATACAAGTATACCCATACATGTGCCCAGGTAGCGTTGGACAGGTAAATCTGTCAGTGAAAACCGAAACACAACACACACTTACATTCACAAGTGGTGATGCAGATGAGATAAACTTGTTGTAAACGTACGTTTAGAGATGACGGCGGTGAGGAAACAACGTTTTAAACAACGACCACAACACAGTACCCTTAACAACAGCAACAAAATTTAAGCAGCGTGTTGATTATCAGGTTTGTGCCCTAAACGACGGTAAGATTTTACAGCAAAAAGAACCAGGGATGGGCGAGAAAATGTTTTCACACAAAAAACCACTGTCTATATTCTGCGTATTTTAAAAAAATAATAGTAAAACATTATTAAAAATATAAATATTTGTGTTCTGGGTACTTATTTAAAATGGGTCACCTTTGACACTGTTAGAGAAAATAAAAACATTTTTATATATAATTTTTTTAGCAAAATTACTGGTGACTAAGATAGCATCCTTTTAATTGATTTAACAAAATTTGCGTGATTTTACCATTTGGGAGTCACTGAATCGAAAACTATGGTCATCCAATATTGCCTATGGTTTTCCTTGGATTCTTATGTACTGTTTGAAGAAACACAGTGTAAAGGTATTTTCAATATTGAAAAAAAAACAAAGTCATAAGTCAATATTGATTGAGATAATTTATTTTTAATATATTGTAATATTTAGTTTTATTTATTTGGATGTAAGCTTAAGTTAATCAAAATCGGTTGAGTAGTTCGCGATATATATTTGTCAAAGTCCACCAAGATGAGGTTAAAAAGCAAAATAAGTGAAAAAATTTAATTGTTTTTATTTCATTCATTTTATGTGTTTTGGCAGTAAAATCGATTCTATTAAACTCTCATCCGATTTTATTAATTTTTTTTATATGTTTTCATTATTTTGTTATTGTTTTCAATCCCCATTTATAAATGTTGAAAATATAAGATTTTATTGTCATCGATTACACTACACCAAATTTTAAACAAACTTGTACTGGCTGGGGATTGGGAGAGTTCATATACAAAATCTAATACATACATATGTACATGTTTCATTCTGCCTGTTATATACTTTAGCACAAACCCAATTTTCCATTTTTATACCCTTAACCCATAAAATGGGTAAAAATTTACCCTACCCAGTTACGTTAGAGGTAAAAGGTAAACTATTTGATTTCAGAGTGAATCCCTGGCAAAAAGCTGACCATTGCAGCTGCTGGTCTTGGCTCCGAGGGTCTCTGTGATAGCCGAAGCGAAGTGACTTGCATATCACTTGGCTTACAATCCGACCAATGCCTCAACTTGTGGTAGTTGCCTTGCCGGGACCTAGGTGTACAAATCCGCTTTTGTCCGTTCTTTTAAATTGTTATATATTTTTGTTATTTCTGGTGCCTCACATACTTATGTATATATGTACATAAGAAATACACATGCAGGAGCATACAAAGTTGTGTGTGTGAGCGCAAACTCATTTCTTTTAACGACAAGCGGACTGGCATTTTTTTTTTTAGAATTTATCAGTCAAACGTGTTACCATGCTGGGCGAAACTCGCCTCGCAGCATCTATCGAAAGCAGCTACATAACCAGCTAAAAATGCAATAAAACTGAAGCTGCGACTCTGATTCTGACTCTTTTTATTCAGTCTCCTGTCTCCCTTGTGTAACCAAAGGTAACACTGTCTAAATAAGTGTGTGTCCGTCTGAATAGGAATCTGTCTGTGTGCGTGTTAGTGACTTGGCATTGTTACTGCCAAAAACTCGTCGACAGACCAAAAAAAAAATTGATAAATTGTATCGATTGTTGGCATTGCCTTAGCCGACTTCGGGTTTTTTTTCTTTTGTTCGACTTTAGTGGTTGGCATGTTTGCTTTGGTCGACCATTCTACAGCAGCATCGGCATCTCAGCCAACGCCAAGGGGTACAGTTTCGTTTTAAACTAAAAAGGTATCATTTGTTTTCACTTTTAGTCTGCTTTTTTTCGTGTTAAAGATCATTGGGGCAGCATACATGTGTAATATATATTTATGCTTAATTGCTTATTTTTTTTTTAATTATATTTAGTTCAAATAAAATATAAATATAAAAACAATTGCATCGCTGTTTTCTTGTTGCTTGTTTTAAAATTAGCTTCTTAACTTGTTGGGTATGTACAAAGTGTACAATAACATGCTAAAGTAAATATTAGTAAAGTCGGAACGTCTACTTTGATTTAATTACAGTTACAAAGAGGTAATGTTTTTAAATATACAAGTAAAATTTGTCCTTTCTAATAACATATAGCTTTGTACCGTCCTTTTAATTTAAGATCATTGACATACACTTTAATTCATTTTACCAATTTATATTGTTTTATAGGGAGAATATGTTGTATATATATCCTAATTAAAGCCAAAATTGACTAATTTATATTGTTTTATAGGGAGAATATGTTGTTTATAAATCTTAATTAAAGCCAAAATTGACTTTATCTTCCCAATGGTTTAATCGTAAATTGGAATAATTGTAAGGACGAAAACAGAGATACAACTTTTAAGTTTTAAATCAATAGCGCTCTGAAGATACCTGCCTCGAACAGATTGATGTAGAACCTTTTAAAATATCAGCAGGTATCATCCTATTATATTACAGATATTATTATTAGATTAGATTATTAGATATTACAAATATCGCGAAAATAATTTTTGCTTCCATTGTATAAAGATTGGAGTAGTACGTTTCTTAATTCATTTAATATCAATATTTTATTTACGGATTAGAACAAAGCTTTGAATGAATTTTGCAACCTTCATATATACATATATTCTTTTTGTGTACAAAAATTGTTTATATAAATAAAATATTTTTTTCTTAAATGCAAAAAATTCTTATTTGATATGTACTTTTTTTTATAGCCATAATAAGAAATGAGTAGAAAAAGGGTATAATGGTTTTGTGCAAAAGTATGCAACAGGCAGCAGGAAGCTTGCCCGACCCCATAAAATATATATATTCTTGATCAGCATCAACAACCGAGTCGATATAGCCATATCCGTCTGTCTGTATGTATGAACGCGTCGATCTCAGGAACTACATGTAATCGATAACAATAAAAACTTAAATTGCAACAAATTTGATAATGAGGATAGAAACCATTAACAAAATTTTTGGTTAAATCGCTTGAGAAACACTGGAGATATGAAACCATCTAGCATTGGTATGTCTGTCAGACAGATGGTCGGGCGTCTGTCCGTCTGTATGGTCAAGGGTTAAGGGTATCTTCTAGTCGAGTTTACTCGATTAGGGCCTTACTCGTTTTTAATAAATAAACGGGCGAGATTTTATAATTTATATTCAAAAAACCAGAAATAAAAGAGAATCCTAATGAAAAATTAAGATTTTAAAAACATATTATTTTTACGTCGGTATGAAATTCATACTTAAAGAAAATTAACATTTTCATTTTTTAATATTCCAATATTGTTAAAAGAGGTCTAACCTTTTTTATTTAGTTTAAAAATAAGAGTATTGGTAATAAAAACCATTAAATAACGATATTAATACTTAGTATGCTATCTTTAATCTTAACAACTTCCATTATCTAACAGACCATTTTTGAAATCCTGTTTTTTGTCAATAACATTTTAATCTAGAGATTGGGAAGTGGAATTAGCATGTGGTGTCTGTTCCAGATAGTCCTGTAGTATTCCGGAATTATGCTTTTAGGTAGAAGCATCTCAGACAAAAATTTTAAATTTGGACTTGTACGCTATAACGAAGTACATCCAGAACTACAAATCCTTGTACAAATGGATTTGGACGAACGTCATCCAAGTGCATTTATTTAGTGCGCTTATAAAGAGCTTTTTATGTGGTATTCGGGCATTAAAGTCATGGTTGGCGGAACCCGTCAAAGAATGCTTGAATTATAGATTGGCATCAAGTTGACATCTGGGGCCGCACTGGGCGGCGTCCAGACCTGGCAAGATCCCACTTGGGATCTTAAAGACCCAAATGGCGGCATCCATTACCTGGAACTTAGTCGCAGCTTCATGGATAGGAAGCGTATCAACATATAATGAAATATTTCTTTTTGTTTTTTGAGACAACCCTTGCATATAAACACTCCAATTCTAATAATTTGCTTAGAATAGAGAAAGTCTTAAAAGATGCTGCGAAGAAGTGGCCGCCATTTTAGAAAATCCAGTAAAGGTTTTGCACAGATCTACAAACAGTCTGGAACCGAACCGTGTGAGACGGGTTCCTTGCGGCTTCTTTATTTTGTGGAACCGAACCAAAGCAACTCAAAGAACCCGTGAAGCGAATGTCCTTTCTTCTTTTATTGGGGATTTCAGTCCAAAAAAAAATCTTGTGTCTTGTCTTGAAATCATGTTTGGTGTCATTCTGCCTTTGTCCTCTATCCGATTATCGCCGAGAAGTTTCGAATGATATGATAATCATTTGTGCTATTTGGCGCTGTAAATATTCAGTTTTAAATTGTTTTTGATTTGTTTCAACCGATATACAGCCATCACCACCTTAAGTGGAGCAAGGTAAGCAAAAAAAATTGCAAGTGCTATAATAGCCAATTTGTTTTATGGTATGTCACATTTAAGAAATTACCTTTAATTTTTTTATACCCTTAACCCATGAAATGGGTAAAAAAAAAGGGTATAATGTTTTTGTGCAAATGTATGTAACAGGCAGAAGGAAGCTTCTCCGACCCCATAAAGTATATATATTCTTGATCAGCATCAACAGCCGAGTCGATTTACCCATGTCCGTCTGTCCGTCTGTCTGTCTGTATGTATGAGCGCGTCGATCTCAGAAACTACAAAAGCTAGAGACTCCAGATTTTGGATATGAGCTCTTCTAATCCCTAGGCATGACAAGTTTGTTTCAAATTTTCGATAACTTTTCAGGTTTACGATATACAGATGTAATCGATAACAAAAAATTCTTTAATTTCAAAAAACTGAAAATTTCATTAAAATCGGTTAAGAAACACCGGAGATATGAAGCCATCAAGCATTGGTCCAGAGGTACATGTACATATGTGTATGGTTGTCAGCCCAACCGTCTGTCCGTCTGTATGATCAAGGGTTAAGGGTATCTTCTAGTCGAGCGTACTCGACTAGAGCCTTCTTACTTGTTTAAATATTGCCTTATAATAATTTGCCAAAAACTGAAACTGAAACAGGCCTCAGCTTATTTGGAGTAGACTTAAAAAAGTAATATATTTGGCGTATAAGACCATAAATATGGTGTTAATACTTAGTATGGTATCCTTTAGCCTTAATAACTTTTTTTAACCTATTACTCATGGAAGATACCAGCTTCTGGATAGTTTCTGGACCGATTTTACTCCATTCATCCAGTAGGCCTTTTTTGTTAGATATGTGGTTCTTTCGAATTTTGTTTTCCAGCAGATCCCACAAATTGTTAATAACATTGTCATAACTGGGCCGGTGAAATAGTCACGACGAGGCAGCTCCAGATGAGTCAGGTCTGCACTATTCCGACCTTGTCTTGGTAGAACCGGAAAGAACTCCGGATTCCCAGCTTCTCGGCACATTGCATTAAATTTTTTTTAGGATATTAAGGTACATATTATTGCCCATTGTACTCTATAAAATCACCAAGATCCGGGCACCGGCTGACCATTACATGCCCATACAATGACACTTGCTCCACTGTGCTTGATTGTTGTTTTTAGGTGTTTGGGATTTTGCTCAGTACTAGATCGACGTCACACATAAAATGGTCCGTTTGAGCCATAAATATTGAATTTGAACTCGCCTTCAATATTGACTGTTTGCCAAATCCTGTCCAAATGGATTTTGGGGAATGTCATCCCAGTGCCTTTATTGTTTGCACTTATTGTGTTGTTCTCGGGCATGAAAGTAATGGTTCCGCAGAATCTGGCGAACAGGTTGCACACTATACTCTTTCCTTATTTCATTCTGATCATGTTAATCCAGTTTTGGAGCCTTGTTTTCCTGATGATCCCTCACTCATCCTCTGTGATGAAAATCGTGTTTAGTGCCATTCTGCTCATGTCCCCCATCCGATTTTCACGGATGAAGTGCCAAATATTGTTGTGGACAGTTGTGGGATTCAGATTGACCATTTCAGATATTCGGCGTTCGGTAAATTCATTTAATTCAGTCAAATATTGATTCTGGTGGTTAATATATGTACCTTCCATGGGTTTTTTGGAATTTTTGAAAAATGTTAGGAAATACGGATATGACAGGCATTTAAACTTTTTGCTCGACCGTACTCCGTTTAAGGTGAGGCCTACTGTATGTACTCTTTTTACTTACATTTGCCCAAAAACCATTACACCCTTTTTAAACACCCTTTTTTTAAACAAATTTCAATGGCTTGGGCGAGCGAGAGGTAGTTACTGAACTGGCAACTGTTTGTCAACTGTTTCTTGACTAGTTTAAAAACCTAGAGGGTATAAGTATATTTGGCTGCTTGCTTGTTAATATGCACAAAATCCTCTGCTGAGAGTGACATATATGCATAGAAACATAGCTTGCTCTGATAAACTTGAAAGATAGTTCGGAGGGGGCTCAGCCGATGCCACTTGGCGGGACGAGGATTGCAGATAGCGAACGGACCCACATTTCTGGAGTCAACCAATTCAATACGCTTGTATCGCCGACTTCTAAAGCATTGATTCACACTCTCTCATCATCTTTATCCCCCACCTAATCTTACTACGGGCTGGACATAGGTGTCTCTCAAACCAAGTCAAGAGTTAGCTCGTCTGTGGGCCTGAATTTAAAACTACCACAATCTCTAGCTGTGAGCTCAGTCTCTAACTCTATTGACTTAGCTACGGCTGAGAACCGTAGGGTCAAGACTGCAGTCGTGGAAATCAGTTCCACTGCACTGCACGGTTGGTGAGGACATCCTATCACAACAAAACATGACACATTTTCTGCCCAAGAAGTGCAACTAGGTCAACTGAATACTGGTTGGTTCTGCTGTGAAACCAAAACAAGATTTATGGAAGGTGATATCTACGAGGACGGAACGCGGTGGTGTCCTGATGGTCATCGGATTTGCTGAAGTTTTGAAGGAAGCATCTTGCCGATCCCGCGATTTGTTGGAGGATCTGGCCGAGGATGTGGAGCTGGAAATGGTCCATATGAATTGAAGGAGATGAATGCGGGTCCCCCGCTGTCCTCGCAAGAGATCGATGAAAAGTATAGAAGAGCGGAGGAAAAAGCAACTGGCGGAAACACAGCAGGATAATAATGTTGACACCAGAAGTCTCCGCCACTGGCTATTCCATATAAGCCTTAATCCTGCTCTGGAAGCCTCGATTACGAAACCTAATTCCCAGAGCATGTATCATGGTTAGAAAAATGATTAATTTTACTATTCTTGCAGAATTCCTCACTAGGAACTACATGCCAATTGCCGGAATTGCACAGGGAAATGCCGTTACTATGGTAGTGGTATCTGCCTGTTTCGCTGGCTACTTGGCGTGCCCAGAAAAACTAGTAGACCCCTGCAGGAAAGAGCAGGTACCGGTGATAATCAGGTGCAATACCAATACGCACCACACGACCACAGCAACGACATCATTACCCGAGGTGAGTGCCTTGCATTTGAATTGTCGGAACATCACCGATGTATAGTTAAACATTACCCTGATTAGTCGGTCTCTCACCCCACATCGCAGGAATTGCATGTTTCCTCATGAGAATCATGTATGATCATACGATAAATTAATTCAAATTTAAATTTAATTCGGATAATAGCGTAGCAACTCGTAACTTTAAAAAAAAACAAGTAAGAAGACTCTATTCGAGTAAGCTCGACTAGAAGATACCCTTAACCTTTGACCATTCAGACGGACAGTCGGTCGGGCTGACAGACACACTCATATGAGAAAAATTTCACAGATGTTCATTCTTTTTTTTTTCGATTACACGTGTATATCGTAAGCCGGAAAAGTTATCGAAAATTTGAAACAAACTTGCTATGCCTAGGCATTAGAAGAGCTTATATCCATAATCTGGCGTCGCTGGCCTTTCTAGTTCCTGAGATCGACGCGTTCATACATACGGACGGACAGACAGACGGACATGGCTATATCGAATCGGCTGTTGATTCTGATCAAGAATATATATACTTTATGGGGTCAGAGAAGCCTTCTTCTCCCTGTTACATACATTTTCACAAAATCATTATACCCATTTTTACCCATTTCATAGGTAAGGGTATAAAAATACCTAAATACCAAAGTTAAACGAAACGTAAAAACACAACGCATCGAGCAAAGCATATCCGACCCCATTCTTGATCCGCATGGCGAGCTTAATCGATATAGCCAATCCATCTGCTTCTATGCAAACTAATCCTTCAGTATATTTAAGCTATCGAGCTGAAACTTTAGTGATTGTCTTCTTTTTGTTACAGTTGCTGTATTTGTTAGCAGCCGTACAAATTCAACGTATTGTACTAAATTTTAATAAAAACAAAACGAGCAGGATTTCTTTCAAGTTTTTATAATATACGACATGCCTGACATGTTTTTGTAAATTTTGTTTTAATGATACTTTTTGTTAAAAATCCCATTCTCGATATGTTATACCCAGCTTAAGCACGCATTAATCAAAAGAGCATATGTACATACTTACATCTCACGCGAATAAAATTTAAGCATTGCCTTTGAGACACACGTATATATGTATGTGTGTATTTGTTTATCTCTTTTATTTCCTGCAATACGGCGCACTAGTACGCTACTAGAAAATTGGCAATATACTGGCCATTGGACATCATTTAAACACCTAGTCCACTACTTTCTACAAGGGTAGTTTAGAAGATAGCACATACATATGTGAAGCGAGGGCCAAACACCTGAAAACTGTATGCATACGAAATCAAAATAAGTTTTAAGAGCAAATACAATTTATTTATTTATTATTATATTACTAGTGTAACAGCTAAGGCCCTAACCCATTAACACAATATCTAAGCTTCAAACAACGTCACGGAAAGCTGAAACATAATTTTCTTTAAAGGATTTTATTTATATTGTACATTTATAGCAAAAGCATAAGGATGATTGACAATATGTAATCTCACTAGTCACTTAATAAAAAAAAAAAGTATTGTAATAAAAAAAGTTGACAAGGATAATACAAATAAGCTCTTTAAAAATACAAATTCAGAAAGAAAAAATGTTTTAATTTACAAGATATTTTTTGTTGTGTCAGCCGCCAGTATCAATAAAATTTACATTTGGTTTTGCTGCAAGTTGGCACTTGTAAGCATAATTTTGTTTAATTTGACTATATACAATTTTTTTTCTTTGCACAAATCTTTATAAATTAAAAGCAAAAAATACTTTGCTCTATAATAGTTAAGCCAGTCAAAACTTTTGATGCAGATTTATAGGAAATTATATATTGGATGTATTTTTATTTTGGTGCTCTGTGTGATGTGAGAATTATGTAGACTTATCGATTTTAAGTTATCGTTCTCACAAAAGGTAGCATAGTATATGTTTTTTTGCAATGGTGTCTGTTAATTTGTCTATCTGTATAAACGCAACTTTGTTCAGCCACTTTATAACATGGCAACTGATTTGTGTGTGGCCGTGTTAAATAAATTGTTAATATTGCGGTACTGCGAAATCGATAAGAACGATAACTTAAATAATCTCTGCTTTGAATGTAATTGTATTAGTGTTTGCTCCTTTATAAGCTCAATCAATTAAATAAAAGCCAGTTTACTTACGACCTATTTGTCATCAAAAAACACGACATACATATACCCTAATTATGAACACTGAGCTAATTTTGAGCAGTGTCAAGTAATGAATTTAAAGTGCCATAAAGTTTAAAGAAGGAAACAAACAAAAAATATTTAAATGCAAATTCGTTTTATGATATATCATGTTTGAAATAGGAAATTTGGTTTTTATAAAAATAAAAATTATTATTTAATTAGAATTAGCCAAAACTGACAACATATCAAAAATACAGGACCAAACTTATTTTAAACAGTCTCAATAATATTTAAGTCTGGAGACTGGGCCAAAAGAATTAGCATGTAGCAACAGTTCCAGATAAGCCAGGACTGTGCTATTCCCGACTTATGATTGGGGTCGTTGTCCTAGTGGAAGGACAAGAAAGTACGTCGGATTCCTAGCTTCTCGGCATATTAGAGTAAATTTTCTTTTAGGATACTCTCAAAAATTACCAAGTTCCAGGGACCGTCTAACGACTTACATGTTCACACCATATAATTTGCTCCACCGTGCTCGACTGCTGTATTTAAGTATTTGGGATTCAGTACTGGACTGACGCCACACATAAAAGCGTCTGTGCCAGCCATTAAAGTTGAATTTGGACTCCTCTGTAATAATGAATGTGTTTCAGGGCTCCAAATCCTTGTCCAATTGGGTTTTCTGCAAACGTCATCATAGTGCCTTTATTTCTTGCGCTTATAAAGGGCTTCCTACGAGGTACTCATGGTCATGGTTGCGCAGAACCTGGCACACAGTTTCCACACTACACTTTTTCCATTTCATCCTGAATCTGTTAAGCTAGATTTGCAGCCGACAGCTTCGAGTTTTCGTAATGCTTAGATATATCAACTATTTGGCGTTGGGAATATCCGTTTCAGGATAAGTTTTAGCTGTTCAATGGTAGTTCGTTTGCTCATATTCTTTTTTGGCTTGTTGGATTCAAAATGCAGAAAAAAACTAAACTGACTACGAAGGATTGCTCATTTAATACCGAAAATTTTCCGATTAAGGTAAAAAATCTGAGATTTATAGTACCCAGGTTAAAATAAGTCTTGTCCTGAAATTAGGGTACTTTTTTACAAAACCCGACCCAGCAAGTGGGGAAAACCCAGTTTATTGCGGTTAAATATTGTTTTTTGTGGTTAATATATGTACCAATCATGGGGATTTGGAATTTTTTAAAAATAATGTTTAATTATGGCAGGTAATTGAAATTGTTGCTAGACACTGCTCTAAATAAGGTCTGTCTCACTGTATATGCATAAATATAACAACGACCACCATCTGGTCGTCTTTTGCTTTTGCATATATATTTTATTGTTCATCGCTTATCGTACGTACTGCTGGTCATTATGTACTTTAAATTTAAATTCAATTGACTTCTTATATGATGCCATCAGGCGGCGGCTAAAACGTGCCAAGACTTGCGCTCACGTAGCCAGCCGAAGCGTTTGTCTTTTTTTATACCCTTAACCCATGAAATGGGAAAAAAAAGGGTATAATGTTTTTGTGCAAATGTATGTAACCGGCAGAAGGAGGCTTCTCCGACCCCATAAAGTATATATATTCTTGATCAGCATCAACAGCCGAGTCGATTTAGCCTGTCTGTCCGTCCGTCTGTCTGTATGTATGAACGCGTCGATCTCAGGAACTACAAAAGCTAGAGACTCCAGATGTTGGATATGAACTCTTCTAATCCCTAGGCATAGCAAGTTTGTTTCAAATTTTCGATAACTTTTCAGGTTTACGATATACACATGTAATCGATAACAAAAAATTCTTGAATTTTAAAAAAACTGAGGATTGAAACTATAAGCAAAATAATGAACTTCTGTAAAATCGGTTAAGAAACACCGGAGATATGAAGGCATCAAGCATTGGTCCAGTAGTACATGTACATATGTGTATGTCTGTCAGCCCGACCGTCTGTCCGTCTGTATGATCAAGGGTTAAGGGTATCTTCTAGTCGAGTTTACTCGAATAGAGCCTTCTTACTTGTTTTCTCTCGGTTTTTATACCCTTAACCCATGAAATGTGTAAAAAAGGGTATAATGGTATTGTGCAAAAGTATGTAAAAGGCAGAATGAAGAAGAATTAAGTATATATATATATTAAAGCTGAGTCGATATGTCCGTCTATCTGTCCGTCCGTCCGTCTGTATGTATGAACGCGTCGCTCTCAGGAACTACAAAAGCTAGAGACTCCAGATTGGATATGAGACTTCCGAATCCCTAGGCATAGCAAATTTGTTTCAAATTTTTGATAACTTTTTAGGTTTACTATATACACATGTAATCGATAACAATTTTGAATCTTGAATTTCGAAAACTCGAAAATTGGGATTCAAACTTTTAACAAAATAATGAACTTCTATGAAATTTGTATTCAAATCCGTTAAGAAACACGGAAGAAATTAAACCATTAAGCATTGTTACAGTAGTACACGTACATATGTGTATGTCTGTCAGCCAACTGTTTGTGCGTCTGTATGGTCAAGGATTAAGGGCATCTTCTAGTCGAGCTTACTCGACTAGGGCCTTCTTACTTGTTTTCGTTGTGTTCTGCTATACAGTAGCCTCTATGCTCAGCGTGTTGGCTACGCCTTTGTCTTTTGTCATTTGCGTGGCAATTTTAACGGCCATTTCTTTGCGTTTTTCGTCGTCGTTGTTGCTGTCGCTGTTGCCAAGCATGCGACATTGGTGTATTCGTCTATGTCGTCATTGTTGCTGTAGTTGCTTTTCTGTTGGTTCAATCTTTGCCATAAGAGATTTTTTCCGTACTGACTGGTGACTGTTGTGGACTTTGCGCGACAGCAAATTGTTTGCTTTGCTTTTGTGCAAGTGGGTCTGCATGATGTCTAGATTAAAGTTCCTTCTGTTCTGCCTTCGGAAAAGTAAACCTAGCTTTAGGTTCCCAGATATGAACACGGATTGACCAATGTCTCTTCAAGCTATGTTAATAGTTGTGTTACGGTTAATACAATATGAGCAAATTTATGTTTTGTTATAGCTTAAAGTATTCTAAATGGACGAGCACTAGTCCACACTCATGCCATTTCAATGTATGTACATATTTTTACTAGGCGATGTCGTCGAAGTGGAAGTTTCGCACGCAATGGTAACTAATCAATTAAACAGTCAAATAAATAGACAAGTAAAAATCAGATCAACTATTAAAGAAATTAACAAAATTTGATGTATGTACACTCTAGAAAAAAACGAATAAGTAAATGCAAAAACTATGAATCTCTAATATTTTCATACGTAACCATTCTTTTACCATCCCGAATATATTAAGTCAAGTGTGACCTCGCTTACTTCTTATTCACTCGCATTATAAACAATGTTATAAATAGTAAGAAAATGTATTTATTTTAAACCTAATGATATCCATTGCGCGCTTACCAATCAAATCACAATATTTTGTTTAACTTCTGCATCCACTTTGACAAATGGAATAGGTAATCGTAATTTCAAAAGTGTTGAGCGGCGTTACATTGACGTTACAGTAGTCGTCTAGTTGTGCCATACTTGCATTAAGCCAAACTGGTTTATGTAAGCAAGAAGCCAAATTCAAAAACGCACTTATTACACACCCAATATTCTCTTCTTCGTTCGGTATAATCGGTTAAAACACTCAAATTTGAGTGCTAAACAGGTTTTTGGTTTGGATCATTTTAGCGGACTTTGACCATGGTTAAAGTAGTTATTATGTTTTATTCATTTATATGAATTAAGTCAACGCTACATTTGCAATATTTTTAAATTTATCAGCATAAACAATGTCTATACCAGTTTTTCTAGGCCCATTGGTTCCGTGCTCCTTTGTTGGAATTGCTCCAAAGATAGACAAACATTTGCGAATATGTATACCATAAGCCATTAGGGAAAGACAAAGACAGGAACGCCAAAGATAAACACAACATCAACGAATTTAGTGTTACAGTTAAGTACGTGATTGTCGCTTATTCTCTCAACCTCAACTTGCTCGTCAATGCAAGTTGTTGGCTTTGATTCAAGCTTGCTCTTCTTAATAACCTTGGGTTTTTAGTTTACCACTATTAGAAATTGCTTATTTTTTTACAAAGAGTTTTATAATTTGAGGGCAATGAATACATTTATATTTAATAGTTAAGTCGGTCAAATATTTTAACTTGATCTTCAACAAAGAAAAGACTTATTGCAAAGTTCATACATTCACCAAGACAAAGCTTAAATGGATCGGTGTCAAGTAAAAAATTTTAAGTGCTATTAAGTTTAAGCAAGAAAAAAAATTCAAAATGCTTAAGTGCAAATTTGTTTTATAATATATCATATTCGAAACACCATTTTTAGTTTTTATAAAATATTAAGTAATTAATTAAAATTAGCCAAAAACAGCCAAACATACCCGAAATACAAGTTAGAGCTTATTTGGAGCAGTATTAAAAGAGTAACATATTTGGCGTATGAAAGCTCAAATTAGGATGTTAATACCCAGTACAATATCCTTTAGCCTTAACAACTTCCCTTAACCTATAATTCATGGTAGTTACCAGCTTCCGGGTTGTTTCTGGACTGATTTTGCTTCACTCATCAAGTAGAGGATTTTTGAGATCCTTTTTGTCGGATATGGTATGCTTCAGGATGTCATTTTTCAGCAGATCGCAGAAATGCTCAATAATATTTAAGCCTGAAGACAGGACCGGTAAAATTAGCATGAGGAAGCAGTTCCAGATAAGCCAGGACTGCGCTATTCCCGACTAATGCTTGGTGTTGTTGTCCTGGTGGAACCGGAAATTACGTCGGATCCCGGCACATTGAAATACATTTTTTTTAAGATATTGAGGTACATATTATTGCCCATTGTACTCTCAAAAATCACCAAGATCCAGGCACTGGCTGACGACTTACATGTCCATACTATGAGACTTGCTCCACCGTGCTGGACTGTTGTATTTAAGTGTTTGGGATTCTGCTCAGTACTACTACTACTACTGGATCGACGCCACACATAAAACGGTCCGTTTGAGCCATATATGTTGAATTCGGAATCGCCGTCAAAGTTGACTGTGTGCCAGGAATCCAAATCCTTGTCCAAATGGATTTTGGGGAGCGCCACCCCAGTGCCTTGATTTATTGCACTTATACAAATTTTCTTCTGTGGTCCTTGGGCATGATCCGCTCATTCTCTTTGGTGAAAATCGTGTTTAGTGCTATTCTGGATGAAGCTGCAAATGATGTTATTCAGAGTTGAGGTGCTCAGATTGACCACTACAGTTATTCGGCTCTGTGAAAATCTGTTTTTGAAGTGTTCCAGGAAAAGTTTTAGCTGATCAATGGTCGTCCGTTTGCCCATAGTCCTAAACGGCATATTGGACCCCAGATTTCGAAAAAAAAAACTAATCTGACTGCGAAGGATTGGTCTATGTATACCGTAAAAATTCCATTTTTGCTAAAAATTCAATTTTGGGTAAAAAATCTGATTTTTATGGCACGCAGGTGTCCATAACATAACGCCTTGACCTGAAACTGGGTTTATTTTTTACAAAACCCAACCTAGCAAGTGGGGATACCCCAGTATATTGGGGTTAAATATGCATTTTGGTGGTCAATATATGAACCCACCATGGGTTTTTGAAATTTTTTTTTAAATATTGGGAAATAAGGATATGGCATGCAATTGAAATTGTTGCTTGACACTGATCCATTTAAGCTTTGTCTCATTGCATCTCACATTTATAAGTGCATATTATAAAAGTACACATAGCTGCTTTGAATTTATTTTTGTGTAATTTATACACTTAACCCATGAAATTAATAAACAAGTAAGAAAACTCAAGTCGAGTAAGCTTGACTAGAAGATACCCTTAACCCTTGGCCGTACAGATGGACAGATGGTCAGGCTGACAGACATACACATATGGCTGTATACTTCTGTACCAATGCTTTATAGTTTTATATCTCCGGTGTTTCTTAACCGATTTTAATGATTTTACAGAAGTTCATTATTTTGCTTATAGTTTCAATCCTCATTTTCAGTTATTTGAAATTCAAGATTTTTTGTTTTTTGTCGATTACATGTGTATATCGTAAACCGGAAAAGTTATCGAAAATTTGAAACAAACTTGCTATGCCTAGGGATTAGGAGAGTTCATATCCAAAATCTGGAGTCTCTAGCTTTTGTAGTTCCTGAGATTGACGCGTTCATACATACAGACAGACGGACGGACAGACAGACGGACGGACAGACAGACGGGCATGGCTAAATCGACTCGGCTGTTGATGCTGATCAAGAATATATATTCTTTATGGGGTCGGAGAAGCCTCCTTCTGCCTGTTACATACTTTTGAACAAAACCATTATACCCTTTTTTTTACCCATTTCATGCGTTAAGGGTATAATGGTTTTGTGCATAAGTATAACAGGCCTTATGAAGTATATAAGTATGTAACAGGCAGAAGAAAGCTTCTCCGACCTTATGAAGTACAGATAGTCTTGCTTAGTGTCAACAGCCGATTCGAAATAGCCATGTCCGTCCGTCCGTATGTATGAACGCGTCGACCAGGAACTACAAAAGCGAGATACTCTAGTACTCTAGATACTCTATTCAAGTTTATTTCAAAATTTCGAAAGGTTTTCAGGTTTACGTTATACACATGTAATCGGTAACAAAAAAATCTCACATTTCGAAAACTTGCAAATGGGAATTAAAACTATGACCAAAATAATGAACACTGGGAAGTTTTTATTAAAATCGGTTCAGAAACACCGGAGATATGAAGCCATCAAGCATTGGTACAGTAATACACGTACATCTGTGTATGTCCGTAAGCCCGATCGTTTGTCCGTATGCATGGTCAAGCATTAAGGGTATGTTCTAGTCGATCTGACTCGACTAGAGCTTTCTTATAAGATATCGAAAATTTGCTATGCCTAGGGGTTAGAAAAGCTCATATCCAAAATCTGAAGGCTCTAGCTTATGTAGTTCCTGAGAGCGACGCGTTCATATATGCAGACAGACGGATGGACAGACAGAAAGACTCGGCTGTTGATGCTGATCAAGAATATATATACTTAATGGGGTCGGAAAAGCTTTCTTCCGTTTTACCTTTTTTTTACCCATTTCATGGGTTAAGGGTAAAAAAAAAGAGGCAATACGCAACACTAAACATCTGTAGTTAGTTTTAAGCGATACAATTTTGATAGTCCAACAATCAATTGGTTACCAATCGATGCAGAGGGCAGCAATTGACTTCCTAACACATAAATCCATAAACAGTATACAGTGAATCAAATGACTGTAGCCAAACTGAAGAAAATGCATAAGCCTACGCCTTGCCAATGTTAAACGTATATAATAGTATTTCGACGGCTATTCGTAGACTCTGCGTTGGTGGTCAGTTACTGAGGGTAGACAGCGCCTTAAGAACAAAACCGTACACATACTATAAATACATGTATCAATCCATTGTGATATTATGTACATACATATGTATATGCACATGACTGTGTGGACTTTCATATGAATGTATATTGTGCTTCACTAATACAATCGCAAGTCGTACACACAAATATACTTGTCTACCTGTACCTTTCATTTGGCGGCAAATCATAACCTCGTGAAGCGCTGAAAAGAAAAAAACCCGAAAATCAGGTAACGAATTCAGCTCAGCTCTGCAGCGACGCCCATGCTAAAGCCGAAGTTTCATGCACAGTATATCTGAGCGATCGGATCATCATCGTTGTCTTTGTTGTCGTCAGTGTGGGCCACACCAACGCAAAAGTGGTTCACATTCAGCTAAACAAAACACACACATGTTCACTTTTGCACAGGTAGTTATTTGTATACATGTCTGACGTCGACGTTGACGTCGCTGCCATCTCAAGAAGTTGATCAGAAGCCCGTTTGTCGCATTTCCACCAAAACTGAATTTAGTTTTGAAACGTTTGGCGGCGTTGAAGGTGTGTGCATAAAAATATTGTGGTGCCTGAGCTCTGCTAGCTACCATAGCATACAATACAGAGCTCCTCTGTATGGAATCAAAGTCGGATTGAGAACTAAAAATGTATTTAATTTTTATTTGTCTCTGCGGTCTGTATCAACCATATTTTGTTTGTCAAGCAAAAAAAGTAGTCATTTCGAAAGTGATTCGCAGTGTAAGTGCAGTTAACGTGTGTCGTTACCCATTATACTTACATGTGTACATATGTACATATATAAAACATATATATTCAGCATATATATTACTTACATAAATAGTATATGAAAGAGTATAACTGTCAAGCAACTCAAACGAAATGTTTCAGAGCAATCAACAGCTGCAAATATTTACAAGCGCCGATTAATTCTTCAGGTATGTCATTTGCATTCACAGCTGTTAAATATGTTTATTTAACAACGGGCATATTCGGTTACTAAGCAATCAACAAACTTTTTTAGAAATATTAAATCTCTCGTCATGATCATCATTATCGAATTCATTACTCATGCATGGACAGTTTATGTGTGCATGTGGCAAACGTGAAATAAGAAATATATTTTTATATATATGTATACAGATTTGTATATTTAAATGTTAATTTTTGAAACGTTTACCAAACAGCCTAGCAGACACAACATATACATATTTTACATAACCCAACTTAGCCGGTGGCGAAACCCCAATTTTTTTCCGTCGTATTTTTATTTTGGTAGTTAATATCATACCATCGGTCATTGAAATTTTTGAAAAATAATATATAATTAATTTATGGCAGGCAATTAAAATTGTTGCTAGGTACTGTTCAAAATAAGTTTTGAGACAGTGTATTTGGAATACAAATCTTGTTCAACCTAAATATTTGCGTCGTCTGTCGGATTATTATTGAGAACTGCATCGTGGACATAAAGTAGACTGGTTGGGGTTTGTTTGTGATATAAAGGCGACGATGAATAGAATATGTTTTTTTTATGAAGTCAAATTTGATATATTCAAACCTAAAGTTGAAAAAATACGAAAAAATATTATTTGTAAGCTTAACAAAACCGATATTGCCATAATAACTACTGATTTAGATTGAAAGTACATTAGATATGGGTAATCCTACTCATCAAAGAAACTGTAATTTTCGTTCATGAAGATATAAACCTAAAAGTCAATAGTTATTAAATAATTCAAATGCAGTCGTCACAAAAACATTTAAAACAGTTCCCAATTGCGTTGATCTAAAGTAGACCCCATTTGAAATTAACTTTTAATCTTCTGTTCAAGCAAAAACAGAAAAGTAACTCCTTATGAGGACATGCGTACTATATCTCTTTAGAGCTTATTTTACGTGACTATACGTGATGCTAAACATTTTTCAGCCGCCGTGTTATTAGCATCGTAATTTAGTTTAATTTAATTTTTTAAGACTCTGGGTTTAAGTGTGTCGAAGAAACTCGCGTTCATTCAGACGAACGGATGGACAGACAGACAGCTTATATAAATATATTTGCATATCTGTTTATCTTCGGTATCTGAGTATAAACCGAAGTGTGGATAATTTAATACCACATAATCCCACCAAAGTTAAAACAAATCAATCAAATGAATTATTACATGCCGTTTTGTATGTTTTGCAGACTTCTTAACATTATTCGCCCCTTTATTTTGCTAAGATTTTTACAATGAGCTTTAGAGGCACATAATTGTGGGAACCTTATGTTACGGAAGTCTTGCAAGCAGTAGACAGACATGGATAAGGCCAGTCTGCCATTCACTTGTCTTACTTACATTTTGCGCTATAATGCCAATGCACTCAAGCAGACAAAAAACCCAAACAACCACCGAGCTCAGTTTGGCTAAGTCCATTCCGTCGTCGTCTCGTTTTCGTTCCAGTTACAGGTTCTTGACCAACCGAAACAATAAGAAGAGAAACAAGAACAATCCCAAATCAACGATTTTGCTTCTGCTAAGATGTTTGGTTTTGGTCGTTAGCATAATTGTTGATCGGCGTAGCGTGCATATTTTTGAAAATATTTTGGTAGAAAAATACAATTCTTACGTTGCGCATACTAATAAACCTAATCTAAAGCGGCAGAGTAATCAGGCAGAAGAAATCTTCTTCGACGATGAACGAGATTTTGGCTATAGATCCCTAGACAAGTTTTTCAAATTTTCAATATCTTTTCAGGTATAATATAAATATGTATATTAAAATAAATCCTTTATTTTAAAAATTTGAAACATTTACAAAATATTGAAAATCTGTGAAATTGTTAGTAAAGTCTGTTGAGAAACACTAGAGATATGAAATCATCAATCATTGGTACAGTAGTACATGTATATGTGTGTCAGCCTTGTTTTTTGTTTACCTTAAACCCATGAATGGGGTAAAAAAAAGGGTATACTAGTTTGTGGAATAGTATGTAACAGGTAGAATACATACAATATATATATAAATATATATATATGCTTGATCAGCATTAACAGCCATGTCTATTTGTTTAGAAACCTTGCGCTCGCTTCCTTATTATACCCTAAGCCATTGAAATGTGTTAAGAAGTGTATAATGGTTTTGGGTAAAATAATGAAGCATATCCGACCCATAAAGTATACATATTCTTGATAAGCATCAACAGCTGAGTTGATATAGCCATGTCCGTCTGTCTGTCCGAGTATATGTATGAAAGTGTCGATTTCAGTAACCAAAAATCACCTACGAAAAATTTCTACACTTAACACTCGTTTAAGCGCGGCCAAGTCTAAAAGTTGTAGAAGTTGGAGAGCGAGTACACAAAATATCCCTTTTAATTATTGAGGAAATGTTTGAAATTTATTATTGGCGCTCAAGCTATGAAGACCAAAAGAGCCAGCACTGTGTTGCTCAAAACAAAAGGAGCAAACAAACTTTCATATTATCAAGCCGTAGAAGAATCAATGGCGAGCTGATTAAGCTTGCTCTGATTAGTTAAAATAAGCTTTAAAAAAATTCTCTATTTTTACGAAAGAAAACAGCTTGAACAAAGAAAACAGCTATATATATATATATATCTGTAAGTAAAATATTCTTCTATAGGTCGGTTAAATTAAAAGTCGACAAAAGTATTATTTAGAGTGTGCTTCCTAATATTAATTAAGAAGTAAAAAATAAAAGCAGCTGTAATATCATATTATAAATTGTAACAAAGAAACAAGCCAATAGGCTATTGTGCAAGATTATACCGCAATGAGGGTGCTATGTTGTCTTTGGTTATCTAGCTGTATGAGTGATAAATAACGTCATAAAGCTAGCTTACCGAAGTTAATATAAGTGTCTGCTCTACGTACAACAGAATATTACTAAATATATATAAATTTGTATATAATATAAAACAAAAACCAAAAAGAATCCAACAGGAATTTCAATGCATAACCTTACTTTATGAGTTTTAATACTATGATACCGATGGTATCATGGTATATTGGTTTTGTGCATAGTCCGTCTTGGAGTATGTTCGTATGACACTTTCAGATGTCTTTTTTTATTTATTATTTTATGACAAATCCTCAAAATTTCTACATTTTTAATAGGAATATACTATATCTTTTTTTCGTTTTTAAGCTAGAATCCACATTTTATGCCAAGTTATGTTATAACCTCCCTCAGATAACTGCAATATCTCAATTAATACTTACTCGGCGTACTCGACTAGTAGATACTGCTTAATGATTTAACTTACATTTTTTACATCTCTGGTGTTTCTCAACCGATTTCACACATTTTTATTATTTTGTAAATGTTTTTCATTTTCATTTTCAAATATACAAAATTCAAAATTTTACTGCCTAGGGATTAGGAGAGTTAAAATGTAAAATCTGGAGTCTATCTATCTGACCCGGCCATGGGTTTCTTGATGTCGACGGACTGACATTCATAAATATTTTGATCTGCATCGCACAAAGCCCCTTTTAGCAAATTATATGAATATGCATACATTTGTTCAGTACAGTTTCAGCTTAAGAAACAATAAGTCAAAAAGCTCTAGGTCAAGTAAGACTAAATAAAACCTTAACCATTGCCCTTACACATAAGGTTTTACATGCACTACTGTACCAATAATAGATGATCAACTTCAACCTTCATATCTTCGGTGTCAGGGCTCCAAACATTGTGATGCAGGTTATTGGGGAATGTGAGTAATTATCTTCACACCAAATTTGGCTTTATTCTAACTGTAAAGATTTGGGAGCTATGTGTATTAATAGGTTTTGAAGTTTCGACCTTATCGATTTGTGGGGTCAGACCTCCAGTTTAGACATTTTATCAGACCCAACCATAGATTTGCAGTCTCAAGCTTTACAGTTGTCGAAAAAAATTGCATTTATGTATACAGACTGAACAATATAGTGATAGTATCAGAGTATAAAATTTATGGCAACAATATAAGAATAAGATAGTAAAAATAATAATTCGAAATTCCGATAGCAATAATAATTAGCAAAATAAGTTAAATAAATATATATATTAAACAATACAAATATATCGCATGCAGCTTAAAAGAATAAATAAATTATTTATAAAATGCGACCATATTTTTCAAAAGAATGAAATATAATAATATAAAGAAAAAAAGATCTATGAAAAACAATAAGGTGAACTTTATTATAGTAGGCTAAGTCATATAATTAAAGGAAAAATTTTAGAAATCGAAGGAATGGATTTGTCTATTGGTAATAGTATTGTAAATTACGTTAAAACGAAAAGCAAACTAGATTATATTTCATTTCAAAATAAAGAATGTTTAACAGTTTAGGTATAATAGTTCATCCTATTAATATTACTATGCTATTTTTGTTGATAATTGCATTTTTAATCGTCAATGGTAGAGAATATTTGTCAAATACGATGCTGGAATTTTGGGTTGAAAAAGAAATTAGTTACCATTGTACAGAGTGAGTGCACCTTGGTAAATGGCACAAAAATAGAAAATAAATTTTGCGGTGATGCTGTTCTGACTGCAACCAACTTAATCAATTGAATTCAAAGTTAACTGCACAATACCATTCGAAATGTGGCACGGTAAAAAACCTTATCTAAAATACCTCAAAATTTGTTGTTAACTGTATATAAGTTCATAATAAAAATAAAAAGATAAAAACAGTTTTTTAATGGAACGTCAAGAGAAAAGAAAAGAAAGATATACATATGTATGTATATGAAAATTCGTCAAGGAGTGTCTACGAAAGTCAAAGTGTATGTAAATCAATTAATGGACTTAAACAAGCAGCTAGATGCTGACTTGATGTGTTTGACTATGCACTAAAAAAGTTTGAAATTGTAAGTTTGCCCGTGGATCGCTGAATATACAGTGTCAAACACCTTATTTGGTTCAGTGAATGAATGCAAAATTTTGAATCTGGACTCATCATCCTTGTCCAAGTAGATTTTGATGAAGATCATTCTAGTGCCTTTAGTTTCACTCATAAAGTGCTTCTTACGAGGTATTTGGGCATGGAAGTCATGGAAGTCAGAACCCTGCGCATCGTTTTCACACTGCACTCTTTTTCATTTCACCCTGCATCTTATGAGACAGTTTTAGGGCCGATAGCTTCGGATTTTCCCTTATTTTTCTGATAATCTTTGGCTCATCTTTGGTGCCGTTCTGCCCTTGTCCTCAACAAGCCAACAAGGACAAGGGCAGAACAAAACTGGCTACAAAAGATTGGGGTATTTATACTCCAAATATTCAAAATTTAGTTCAAAAGTTAGGGCTTTATGGCACGCAGGTGTCCATAGTGTAACCAAATAGAATAAGCCTAAAAAAACTAAAACTAGGGTACTTTTTCCACATAACCCGACCTAGCCGGTGGGAAAACCCCAATTCATTGCTGTCAAATATTAATTTTGGTGGTCAATATATGTACCTATGGGCTTTTGCAATTTTTGAAAAATAAGATTATGGCAAGTATTTAAATTTTTTGCTCGACACTGCTCACTTTAAGGTGTAACATATTGTATATCATGGGGAATCTCAATACTCAGTTCTTAATAAGATATATATATAAATATATGGTGCATCCTTTTGAAGTTAAATTGGTTGTCCGATGTACATTATGTTATGTACACGTCCAGACATAGCTACTGCGGCTGATATTTTAAGTCAAGCAACAGAATAAAAAATAACGCAGTGTTTGAAGAGAATTCTTAGTATTTTAAAGGTACCACTGATATAAAATTATAAAGTGTTAAAGAGGTACTGAACATTTACATGTTTCACCCTGTTAAAGGGGGAAAATAATCCTTATTTGTGCATATTAGAACACGTCATAGTAAGAAAAAGTATCCCATATTCCTATTTTTAACTATTTGCTTAAATTTTTGTATAGCAAAGTAAGATGTTCCAGTTTTGTTTGACGCATACTGTAGAAACAAGTCAAACAAGACGGCTCTAGTCGAGTAGACTCGCCTAGAAGATACCCTTAACCCTTGACCTAACACTTACGGTCTTGCCTGTATTAATGCAATACTGCTTGCAGATTTAGGTTCAATCTTTTATATCTCCGGTGTTTAACAAACGACTTTAATAAACATTTTACAGATTATCTTTTTTATATAGTTTTAATTTCTAAGGTTCAAGATTTAAATAATATCGATTAAATGTGTATATTTTAAGCCGGAAAAGTTATCGAAAGTATAATATACTTTTTCAGTTCGTAGGGCGTGGAATCTTATATATCTACCCAAAACCTAAAGTCTTTAGCTCCTTTACATTATGAGATTGACGATTTCTTACAAACAGACAGACATGGCTATATTGACTTACCTGTTGATGTCGATCAATAAAAAATATGTATCTATATTATGGGGTGGGAGATGCTTTCATCTGCCTGTAACGCACTTGTGCACTTAATCATTTACCGACCTAAAGTGTATAGATGCCAACGGGAAAGTTTCCCTAATCCGCCGCGAGGCGATCTTTTCGCTTCGTATGGTGAATGACGTAAGACGAACGCAAAGCGTCATTTTTTTTTGCAGGCCTAGCGAGTAAGCTCGACTAGAAGATACCCTTAACGCTTTATCATACAGACGTACAGATGGTCGGGCTGACAGACACACTCATATGAACGTGTACCAATGCTTGATGGTTTCATATCTCCGGTGTTTCTAAACCGATTTTAATAAATTTCACAGATTTTCATTGTTTTGATAATAGTTTCAATCCCCATTTTTAAGATTTCGATTCGGAAAAGTTATCGAAAATTTGAAACAAACTTGCTATGCCAAGGGGTTAAGGGTAAAAATTGTGCATAAACATCTATGAACATTATATCCTAATAAAAAAAAGGTTGATCAAATCAATATTATTAATATTAAAAGGAAATTCTAAGCAATACAAAATTATACTTACTTGAAAAAATGTACAGCTAGATATTCGGATTTTTGCTTGTAAGATAAAGTACATTCTCCTTCAAAATGATGACAGAGTATATTTCCAGCAATCTCTGATTTTGAATATACGAGTAAGTATATACATGTCTACTATCCGATTATATATAATATAACATAATAAAAATATATTTCTGTTACCAGCAGCTATCTATTTTACGGTCATATTTGTAATATATGTATAGGGGTATTTCGATCGATTCGTCTGAACATAGTTTTTAGAAAATAAAAACTCACATTAAAGCTTGCGAATTTAATTGTTGTGGAAGTAAACAGATTTCTTTATTATTATAAATTTTTGTATAGTTTTGCTTTGTTGTCGTTCTGTTCGAAGACTTATTCATGGCAATGTTTGGAGGTTTTAAGTTTGAATAGCATACCATTAATAACAGTAATCTTTAGTTAAGGATTTGTGTTGCTTTGTTTTTCATTTAAAATATCGCTTTAGAATTAGTGCCAAAATATCAAATTATATAGTTAATATTGAGCGTTAAATCTTAAAGATTATTTAATTTGCTTACTAAGTGGTTGCTTTGACAATCTAGTTTTATAAGAGCTTTCCCCAAAGTGCAATTAAGATTTAAGGTGTAACAAATAAATGATAAAAACTCCATTTATAAACTTATATATTAAACTTATTTTTTTATTTTTTATACTCAGATTCCAAAGAAATTCAATTTCCGTCATGCCATTCGTTGTATATTGTTCTAAGTGTGCGTAACTCAAATTGTCGAGATTGGCGCCACGCTCACAACTAGTGGTAATGATATTTTTTTATGCATACAATATGTGGATGCTGCTGCTACATCATCCAAAGTCTAAAAATATCAAAAAAATTTGTGGAAAGCTGGTCCGTATAAACTGATTGGTGCACAGCATAGCGTGCGGTTACGAATATCACAAGACTCATTTCTTAAGATGGTACACACAATTCAAAATGGCCTATGGTGTGCATAAAATATGGTGTGAATAGAAAGTATTTAGAGGAAAATGTAGAATGCATTTTTTTCCTGATTGAAACTCCAAATCTAATTTGGTTAATGAATTTAGTAGAATAGGTTTTTTATAATTTGCTTATAATTTATATGATTATATTTAAGTTTTTTAAATTCAAGATGTTATTGTTATTGATTACATGTGTATATCGTAAACCGGAAAAGTTTAATTAAATTAATTAAGTTCATTTAGAACAAACTTGTTTTACCTGGGCCTTAGGAGAGAGCTCATATCCAAAATCTGGAATCTCTGAATAACTGAATAACTTATAAAAAATAATACAACAAATTTAAAACAACAGACAGTGTGACCGTATATCTCTAAAGTGAAAATATAAAAAATTTTCAATGAATGAAAGCCATATCTTGACAAACTGTACTCATTGTGTATATAATAAAATGTTTGTTAACTTAGTTTTTGGAAGAAAGTTTTTCTTTGTTTTAATTTTTGGTTGATTTATTTCGATATTCTAAAAGATGGCAATTGAAGCGTTGGAAAAATTGTTATGTACGACAAACTCCACTGAGCATAGGAAATTGCACTGTAAACTTTTGTGTTTGTGGTGAAGTAGACTTTTTTATTAATTCATTAATTTTTTTGTGATTTTCTTCCACTTTATTCAAATTTGAAATATAAATTACAAAATTTGCTCACGTTCTATTTCTAACCTTAAAAAAATAATTTATAAAAGAGACTATAGTCGACAATTTGACTACCACATTATATTACCGATTGTATTCAAAATTTACGATGGTTTTTTTATCTGTATCATGTATGTCGAAAACTTTAGAATAAAATAGTTTATACATACATTAAAATAACGCATAGGCTAAAATTTTAAAACATTTTGAATGATTCTCTGTGTTGTTGTATTGTCCTTAGTGGGAGACGAGACAGAAGTAATTGTCAAAAAAGGCAGAGACTGAAGTTAGAAGGTAATAAACAGTAATTTTATTCTATAAAAATACTTAGTTGGGAATACATTTTAATGTATGTACAAAAAGTTTATAAGGCCATTTACTTTCCACGCACTTACTATTATACTTTTTTTTTAACTTTTAATATGGCTAGCTCCACCGCAAAAACTTTTGAAATTAAATCTAAATTGTATAGATGTGTGGATATTGCAAAGCTTTATGGAGCTTTACAAATTTTGCTACCTAAGTTCATTAGGAATATTGTCGATTTTAAAATTTGAGGGACATTGATGTGCAAATGGTAGTGGTGCTCTTATCGGTTTTAATTTCACGCTATGATTTTTTGGTCCAATTTATTTTGAATAAGTGAAGTTGTTTTTTGATTGGATAGCTATTGTGTATGTATGTAGGTACATATGTATTATCAGGCACATCTGCCCGCACGGACACAAAGCATGGAATGTTTTACACACGTGCCAATGCAAGATAAACAGCAGCATTTAATGCCAATGGCATCAACTAGAATCGGCATTTATAAAAATAAACACATACGAACACTATGCATTTGTATGGGAACTTTTTATACATTTAGTAGTTCAATCTGGCTGATGTCGACAAATAATTTTATTGTAACAAAAAGAACACATTGACCGCAAAGTGAGTGACTAGTTGTCATTGAAACAAACATGGCTACATCGACTCAGTTCGCGATGCTGATGAGAATATATTTAGTAGAGCCTAGTTAGCATCCTTAAAGGAAATATAGTATAAGCAATGAATTGTAAAATTGAGCAGTGAATAAATAGATATTTTAAGTCGATTAACATTTTATAATTTTAAGTGTAAAAAGCTATTTTTTTTTTTTTTAATTTAAAAATATATAAAAAACAAAAAAGAAAGACGGCATGCAACTGTCTTCTTATATGGTACAGTATGTGCATAGGATGGTAGTAAAGAAAGACCCAAATTAGACGAGTTCGCCGAAAGCTACCACAAAGAAGCATTTTTACTAGGTATTGTGGTGAACGGTGGAAGCAATACAGCACATATACCGCTGTCGTTTACTAACTCGGATCATTCAAAAGTGGTAAGAACTTAAAAGTCGGAGTGCCTCGAAGATCTTATTTTCCAATTGACCAGCAAGATCGTAGTTTTGATAAATCTTAAATAAAACATTAGTTTAAAAAACTTAAAACAAAAAATGCATTATAATAGGTATGTTATTTCTTCTTAGATTTTTAAAGCATTTTTTTATTTTCTTAGTTATACACATGACAAGTGAATTATAATTTTTCATGCATGCATGTGCATTAGCATATCTGACCACATGAAGTAAACGAATTTTTTATTAGAATCGTGAATAAAATTTCTATAACAATGTCCATTTGTTTCGAAGTAAACTAGTCAATCACTTCTTGAGCTACCTAGCTAAAACTTTGTTCTAGGGTTCTATTATTTGCAGTTTATTGCAGACATCTATATCATATAACTGCCAACAAATACAAGGGCTTTTACAAGACTTTACTATGAAAACAAATCAAGGAGGCTTTGTTAGCTGGTTAAAACATGCAACAAATCCGCTTTAAATAAAAAACTAGTTGATAAAAGATGCATAAAATTATGAGATGGGTGGACAGGGCATGGAAAAAATATCAAATAAAAAACAGCCACACATATGTATAATACACAAAAAACTGAGAGCAAATTCACACTCACACAATATGTATAGGTATGCGACAGAGCTTTAATGCCCAAAAACCAAAAAAGAATCTCTTTATAAGCGCAAGAAAAAAATATACTAGGATGACTTCGCCAAAATCCAATTGGACAAGGATTAGGAGTACTGGAACACAGCCATTTTTTCAGTCGAGTCAAAATTAAACATTCATGACCCAGACGTACAGAACTATATGAGGAGACAGTTCAATACTGAGCTGAATCCCAAGCACTTAAAGCCAATCTTGGAATAGTACAGTCCTGGCTTTTCTGGAATTGCCTTAGGATGATAATTCAACCGGCCCAGTCTCCAGATTTAAATTTTATTGAAAATAACATTCGGAGGCGAAGTATATTAACCAAACACGATTTCAAAAATGTTGGATAAAATAAGTCCAGAATATACCCGAAACTGGCATATTCTATGAATAATAGGTCAAGGGAAGTTGCTAAGGTTAAAGGATATCATACTTAGAATAAACATTCCATTTTATGTTTTATACGAAAATATTGTACTTTTTTATGTCTGTCTGACACAAGTTATGAACTATACTTTGGATATGTTTTGTCTAATTTAAATGAAGTAATAAATATTTCAATAAAGACATAAAGTTACTTTTTCAAATGTGATAACACTCGACAAATTGGCGTTTAAGCATTTTGCGCTTTTTGCCTAAATTTAATAGCACTTTAAATTTTGTTCTTGGCACTGTTCAAACTGAGCTGTAAGGCACTGTATAAGTGCTTAAATAACTTGCGCTTATTAGACATTTTCTCCTTTCCCACAATAGATGGGCCGCTAAATGATACAGGTTACCTGGGTCACATACATATAAGGGTTTGATGTCTGTTCTTTTAAATAACATTTTACACCGTGTTCAACTACACTATAGCCCGGCAATATGTGAAACACTTTTATATATATTATATGTTCAGTACTCTACCTTCGGTATCAAAGTATTACGACGAGCTCAATTTTAAACTCTGATTTCAGATTCAAAGTAAATGAAACACAATACGCTTTTAAGATATACGAATGTTTACATTAACAATAAAATCTTAAATGTCAGAAAATTTTTTAGAAACTTTAACAAACAATTTAAAGTCTGCAAAATTTTCATTGGAAGATATCAAAAAAATGTTCTCGACTAGAGCGCTCTTGTTTTTTTTTTTGTTTGTGGCCCTAATTTATTAAATTTATAGTATTAGTAGTCTTATTCAACTGGACATGCCGTTAAAAAACAAATTAATATTAATTTTTTTAAATACTGTATAATTCGTATAACTACATATTTTGCTATTGAGCCCAAAGAAATTAACAAGTGCATTTTATTTAGCACCGTTTCTGCGATCTATATTTTTTTTCAAGATACTACAAAATAATATGCAAATGCTAGCTTTTGGTGCCCGAAGCGCCATCTAGATTCTTTAGGTGTTTGCGTAATATTCATATATACCCTTGGCTTCCAAATGCGCTTTGACACTATGGAATCACTTGTAGAAAAAAAAATAAATAAGAAAAAAAGTTTTACCGCCTTTACTGTTGAAAAATAGTATATATATATCATATAACTAAACAAACTAAGAAACCCAAACGGATCTTGGCTTGCATTATGAGAAATCGTTAAAGTGAGTTGGTCCACGGTGTCTAAAGCAGCACAGTTTGTGCGACGGTAAAACGCTGAGTTATGTGCGTGGACGTTCTTATTATGTTGTGGAACAAGCATTTATGCATTATCTTTTTAAGTTCCAATCTTGAAAGCAAAGTTGGGAGTTTGTTAAATTTTATTTGAAAACAAGACTGCCTAAGGTAACAGTTAAATCGTAAAAAAATATGCATAGACCCTATAATATGTATAACTACTGATTTTGACTTAAGTGCATTACTCCGAAATCTACCTGAGATTGTCTACAAAATAACGGCGGGCAGCTTAACGAATTATACTGTATTTAAAACATTTGCGCACGATGTCGAAAGTTTTTTTTGCTTTCTTTTTATACTCGGTCATTTTCTAACTTTTCTTTTGGACCCAATGCGACTTGCTTGAGTGATTAAGTACATTATAATTTGTAATACATTTAATTTTTCAATCTATTTGCAATACAATTATTTTATTTGAGTTCCCGCATTTTAACCTTCATAGTAAATTCCTCTAAAAATTTCGTTTTTGTTTTTTCATTTGTTGTTTTCGTCTTGTCACCTATGTAAAGTAAATAGTGTTGCATAGTAATGATTTTCATGTTTATTAGAGAATCTCGCTAATCCTATGTTTAACTCTTGTGTTTTTTATTCTGTAATTTTCATATTTTTATGATATTTTTACCCATTTGGTAATGTGCAGCTATCTATTGATAATACACAGTATTGCTATTACATTTTACTCGTTTACATTTTTGCGCTTTTGTGTTTGTTGTTTTTTTTAAAACAATTGAACTTAATGTATTTAACTCGAAAATCAGAATAAAAGGATTTTATGTTAAGAATACAGTTATTTGATTAGTATATCTTGTCTACAATTATGCCATTTTTAGTTTTTAAGTTAGACTAAATATAACTTAAATCAGCTTTTTCAGCATTATGCATATTCAGAATGATGCCTCCACCAGGTAGGTACCATCCATTGGCTGATTGTTTTGCCTGTTTTGAACATTACTGGCGGCTGGAATGTACTTTCCGCATGCCTGTGGAGCAAATCACAAAATATACAAAACCAAAAACACATTAGGCAAATCGCAAGTAATTTTAAGTATTTTGGGAACAATATTTTTTAAACATATATGTAAATAAAAGTAGCTTTCATTATTTTCAAATTGCGAAAGTGAGAACTGTTTGCATATATTGCATATCCTCGAAAACCAGATTTTTCAATTCTTCATTCCAAAACTTTTTTTGATAGCTCAATACAAATCAAAAGTATAATCGAGAGTTTTAAAAATTCTGATGTAAGCTTAAGCAACAAACAATACATAAGAAACAGTTCTTACTTGTTCAGAACCAAAAGCATGTTACAGCATGTAACTCAAAATTTTATGCAATGTCCTTTTATTACAACAGCTTTTTAAATTTGTTTTGTCCCAACAGAATCCTGGTATTTACCAATAATATCTTTACATACTTCTAGTTATTTTAATATTAGTGGTATCTTCAATTAAACAACAGTTTTTCATGCAATATTGTTGCACCAAACTAATAATTACAGCAATAATGTTCATGTTAGGTGTGCATGTCATAAAACTCTGAATACAAAATATTATATTTGGTGTAAATAGACCAATCTTTCGTAGCCTGATTAGTCATATTTGGATCTCGGTTGAAAGAAGTCAACAACAACCATGTGAAAAACCATAAAAAAAGCGAACCAAATAAGTGAAAAAAAGCACTAGGATGATGTTCACCAAAACCCACGTGAACAAGTTTTTAGAGTACTGACACATAGTCATATTTGCTCATGAGTCCAAATTCAACATATTTGGTTCGGGCGGACCAAATGATGTGACGATAATCCAATCCTAAGCTGGATCCCAAACATTTAAAGAGAAAAGCTCGGCAACAGAAGTGTTATGGTATGGGCATCTATCAACAGCTGATGTCGCGAATTTGCTGCTTAAGCAAAAAATACTATACAGAGCCGAGAAGCTGGGAATCCGATGTAGTTTCCGGTTTCCTAAGACAATAGTCCAAACCATAAGTCCGGATTAGTACGGTTCTGAAACTGCCCCCATATAATAATTCCACCGGCCAAGTCTCCAGATTTAAATATTATTGAATTTCTGGGCGTTGTGTGCAAATAACATCCGGAAGCACAGCATATCCAACAAACATGATCTTCCATGAATAAAAGGTTAGGGGAAACAGTGAACTATTTTTTGGATTTTAGCTGACGTCATCGGCTGACGACTTACTTGCCTATACCATGAAACTTTCCCCGCCGTGCTTGCTGTTGGCTTTAAATGTTTGGGATCCAGTTCAGTATTAGACTGTAGTACTTTTGTCCATCCGTTTCAAAAATGTTGAATTTGGACTCGTCTGCAGAATTGACTGTGTGCCAAGAATACAAATCCTTGTCCAAATGGATTTTGGCGAACGTCATTTATTTTCTTCGCTTATAAAGGCTTGTTACAAGGTACCCGGGCATGATCTCATGTTTGCGAAAAACCCGGAGCACAGATTCCATCCTGCACTCTTTTTCTATTTCATCATGCACCTCTTAAGTTAGTTTTGTTATCGATATCTTAGGTTTTTCTTATTTTCCGCAGTTCGGTGAAAAACTAACTTGGTGCTATTCTATTTTTTTTCTCTGTTCCATGTTCGTTGACGTAGTTCCAAATGATATAGTACAGTCGTGACCATTTAAGCTATTTAAACTAAATAACTATTTTTTAAGTGTTCCAAGACGAGTTTGGTTGCTTAATGGTAGTCCGTTTGCCAATAATCCTTGTTGGCTTGTTGCACCCGAGACGCGGAAAATTACTTAACCTGGCTATTTATACCAAAAATATTCAAATTAAGGGAAAAAATCGGGGTTTTATGACACGCAGGTGTTTATAATGTAGCTGTCTAAAATGAGCCATGAACTAAAATTGGGGGAACATAACCCAACTTAGCAGGTGGAGAAATCCTAGTGTATTAGAGCTATATATTCATTTTGGAGCTAAATATATGTATATATCGGAAATTGGAAGTTTGGAAAAATAATGTATAATATAATTATTGCAGGCAATTAATATGGTTGCTATATACACAATAAGCTGTGAGATACTGTATATGTATATATATAAATATATATACGCTTAAAGTTTTTGTGATAACAGTGCTTTTTTGATTAATAATATTATTATTTATTATCTTTGAGTGTGTTCTCGGTTGTTGGAAAGGTTCGTTAAAAACATAAACAAAAGTAACAATCAACTAAAAATTTAATTTGACACCCACCTGTCAAATACTGACTCACAGTTACAATCTTGCATACATCCGCACACACTGCACAAAACAGATTTACAGTTGGTATCTTACCTGATAGCGCTGGGAACAGCAGCGCCCGCAGCAGGATTGCAAAAGACCCGTAGCGCTGTTTGTCGAGTGGGCAGGACTTGCCATAGGCGAAGGCGACCCCGGTCGCTTTGGTTGGCCGTTATATGGTATTTCTAACTCGACAAATTCACGATCCTTTAAAATTGAGCGTGAGTACCAGAACAATGTTACAAATAGAAACATAGAAAAAAATATTTGGGTTTATTTAAAAGATTTTTAAGCATGATTGTACACACACAAAACACAGGTTTACAGTTGATACACATATGTTCAGTAATAATAAACACATATAAAATAAAATAACAATCAAAACAGTTAAGTTGAGGGAGGGAATAAAAGGCATTCGGCACCTAAGCAATGCCAATTTTACACTAACATATGAATAGTTCAACTAGACAGGTGACCAATGCAAAGGTCAGTCTCTTAGCGCGACGTGCAAAAAGAATAAAAATTGTGGTAGGAGCAAGCATGGGCGAATTTTTTCTGATACAATCGCGGTTTATCGTTATGTTATATGCGTTGTATAATACTTCTGTGTGAGACAAAAGTTATACATTTTTTACATGCTACATAAACATACAGCTGCGATTTTGAATATAGAACCACCAAGCTGATTTTTTTAACAGGCAAAAAAACGAACATAAAGTTTTGGAATTTTTTTTTAAAGTAGCTTGGTGGTGGTCAAATTTGCAACTGTATAAAGCTTAGCTTATAATTTACCTGGACAGAACATGTAATTTATTCTAAGCACTTGCAAGTTGTGTTAATATTCATTTCGGCATAGAACAAGGCATCCTAGATCTTAATTATTACCGCGAGCTTTCGCCATTGATTATTTGTTAAAATTTTGTTTAAATTAATCTTCGGCGTCCCGAAGAAACAATTCGCTTTTGTTACATCTAAAGTTTACAGTTATAACCGCAGCTTCATTAAATTTGTAATGCCCTAAGAGACTTTTTGTGGCAAAAAAGACTGTTGGTTTCGTAAATGTGTCTCTTGACACATCTAAAACCAAAGACATTGAATAAAGCATTTACATTGAGGTCGCTAGTGTTTTGCCTCAAGGTCTTTGAAATCTTTAGTTTACCATACATCGTTTATGTGCCAATGAATGTACTTGGTAACGTTAGCAACTTTTTGCCTCTCTTACTTTAAGGCGAATTCAGTGTGCATGCAGTATAACTTAATAATATATTGTCAAAAAACCAATTATAGGCGGTAGCTTATCAAAATAGTAGTATCAGCATACAATATGTTCAAAGTTGTCAATTCGGTAAAACAGCAAAAAATTCAAAATTAAATCTCCCAAAACACGTCAGTAAATCTTTTCCTGAAACGACATTTAAAGCACCACATGACTGGAGTTCTATGGGCATTGGTTATTTAAATGATGAGAGTGCCGTTATCAGTTTTATTAGTCCTAGATTTCCTTACAAAAAACACTTTTTTATTTTAATTTTCTAAGAAAAACACGACGATTTAAATATTGTCTTTTAAATAAATTAAGCTTAAGATACGATTTTTCACAAGTATTACCAAATTAAATTATTATACTATATTACCAAGAGTATTATATTTAATAACCATCTGCCGACTTTTTGAGTGTGTCTGTCAGCCCGACCGTCTGTTCGTCTGTATCATCAAAGGTTACGGGTATCTTCTAGTCGAGCTTATTCGACTCTTGGTAGATCTACGTTTCATGAAAACGTGCTAGCACGGTGAAATCATAGATTTACAAAGATGTTGAAGATGAGATGTTATCAATTTCTCAAAAATCTTAGGGATAGCAGGCAACATGAAGATACCTCTATAGTTTTCAGCATTAGATTTGTTTCCTTTTCTATCTATCTACCACTACTAACTTGCTAGAATTCACATCATTTGTTAACAAGGGCTTCGAAGAAAAATGCAAACACGGATTTCAGTAAGGCTTCTGACACTGTAAGTCATAACCTTTTAATTTAAAAACTTCAGCTTTTGGGCTTTCCCAATAATCTTATTCTTTGGATTAAAGATTATTTAACCTTTAGAACTATATTTAAATAATAATTAACCAACCACTTGATCGGATTGAATGGGTTGAGGATTTGGGTATATTAATGGACCCAAACATATATCTTCAATTACAAATCGTGCATCGGGTGCCTTGGGGTTCATTATGCGCTGGTCGAAGGACATCGACGATTTTTGTTAAGAAGGCAAAAACTCTGTATGTGCCTCTTGTACGACAAATTCTCGAATATGTATCTTGCATATGGTATCCCAATTATTAGATTCATCAGGATAGAATAGAGTCTTCCCTCCCTTTCTAACCGTAGAACAATGTTTGCAATATCCTTTTTCCCTAACCCCTTTCGGATCTTATGTGCAACATATAGCGATCTTTCCTACTTAATACATAGTGCCATTCCCATTTGTTCTCTTAAAAAACTAGTTTAGTCATTTGTCTACCTGTTCGCAATCTTCGTAACCGTACGTGAGGTTGGTTGCTTTGTGCTAGGGTCCGGCGTGCACAATCTGGTGTTTGGTATCGTTGGGTCACTTGAATGTACTGACCTTTAGTCCATCTATGTCCAATAATAATATGAAGACCATATCTAAAGAGTTGGAATTTTTTTAACTGGTTCGTATATACCTCCTTCCTCAGCAAACTTTGTGTACGTTGAACATTCGTCTTCTGCTCATTCTATTTAGTTCTTTGGCGATTTCAACATTTCTGAAACAAATTTGATTTCCAGTCCTGAATCATGTGCATTGACCCCCGCGGCTTCTAATGAATGTCATTGAATCAACACGGTCACCAACTCACTAAATATTATGCTTGATTTGTTTTTAGCAAAGCTCGCTCCTCCTCGGCTTGTTCCTCTTACTGGTTTGCATGATCCAGTTTTCCAGTCCTTAAAAACCAATTTTATAAAAATCACCTAATTATGTGCAAAATACAGTTTTAACAAGATCCCAAGCGGTTTTCTGATTTTGTTTACGCAATACAAATGTCATCAGAGTCTTATCTAAAATATTTTTCGACGAACCGACAGCTAACTAGATGAGCAATTGCCAAACTTTTTGCTACATTTTTTGAAACTACATAGACTTCACGTCACCCAGTCGTTTTGCTATACCCGTATCATGTAAATGGATTCAACAGCGTTTCGGACGAAAAATTACAAAGAGTTATCAACTAAGTGACTTCAAGACATTACGCCCATTTTCTGCCCGGTACCCGATGACGTTCCAAGTTGTGTTCTTAGGTATAGGCATACATTTTATAGCTTGTCTGTAAAGCTTTGTTCTTTTCCGAAAATTTGGAAAGTCTTTTATTATTCCTCTATATAAAAAAGAAAAAAAAAGAAATGTTCAGAGCTATCGGGGTATATCCAAACTGTCTGTTATTCCAAATATATTTCAAATAGCTTTAAATCACTCACGGGTGTTGATATATGCTGCTGATATAAAGCTATGTAACTCGCCTAGGATTTCTCAGTCTGCCCAAAAACTAAATTTGTTATCTTTCAATTGTAGTAAATGTAAAGTAATGTCTTTTTATAGAAACATACCCTTCCGTAGCACTTATATTCTTGATAATGAAACATTAAATTTCATTGAGAGTCTCTGTGAATCCATTGCGTTATGCATATTCTCTGTTGCTAATCGATCATCTGATATCTTGCGATTTATTAAGCGTCAAAAGAATATATGATAATGCTTATATTACACTAACCTACCTACCTAGTGACTTTTATAAATAATTATCCTTCTTTTTCTAATCGCTGAACAATGCTCGGTGTTGTCCTTTGACACAAACTTACTTGATGAAATTCTGAATTAGTCAGCCAAATAAGTTTTGCAGCTCCGAACAGACATACTAGAAATTTGCTACCCATTTCTTTCCAAACTTGTAATACTAACTAAACCATCCATAACCCTCTACGGATCTGACGTGGATTCGAATATCTTCCAGAGATTTTAAGCTGGAGTTACCAAATTTATTTTGAAGATGGCTAGTGACTTCCCCCAAAAATCTGCATCAAAAGTTTGGACGCCCACACCTGACGTTGCCAGTCAGTGACATACCTTAAGATCGGCATTAAGAGTTTGGATGCCACGACCAAACCTGCCGCCTCAGTTCCCCGCCATTTTAAAGCGCGGATTCCAGTATCTTAATAGTTTTTTTCAACTAGAGTCACGAAATTTATCTTAAGACCTGCGTTAAATTATTCGATGCCGAATCCACCCGCCAGTTAGAATTGTTAATTCCCATATCTTTCTGTTAAGTTGTCAATCCCCTAAATGTATATTGTTATCGATGTATTCGATAAGCTGCTGAACTTATCGCTTAAAAAAATTAGTCTCTCCTTAACAACCAACCGTTGTCTTTTGTTCTTTAGCGCACTCGCCAACATTTTCGCAGTTTTTTATTAAAGTAACAAATTTTGTGGAATGATAGTATGTTACATTCACCCAAAAGTATGCATCAGTTGTTTATATGCCACGCCTACATCTGCCGCCTTCAACCCCCATCATTTTAAAGCGCGGATGCTCGTATTTATCACAGATTTTAAGATATAGTCACCAAATTCACATCTACATTTAAGTAATTTGTAAATCAACGTAATGAACTTTAAATTTTTTTATGTGATATAACATTATCACAAATAAAAAATTATAGTTTCTCTAAATTTTATCAAATCAAATAAGCTGTAAGCCGCTGTATACTTTATTTGGTCGGATATGCTTCCATAGCTCATTTTGAACAGTGTAAACAAACAATGTAAACTAGGAAACAAACGCAAAATGGTAATGCGCGAATTTTTCTTACGTTATATCACGTTTAGAAAAGGAACTGTACTTTTTGTTAAAATATTAAAAAAAATTTTAAAATTATCTAAAAACTAAATGCATATCCTAAATATAGGTCAAAGCTTATTTTGAAGCCTTTAAAAAGTTACACATTTGGCGAATAAAAACTTAAATAAAGATGTAAATACTTAGTATGATATCCTTTAGTCTTATCAACTTCCCTTAACCTGTTACTCGTGAAAAATATCAGTTTCTGGAAAGTTTATGGGCAGATTTTCTTCCACTCATTTGCTAGAGCATTTTTTGTTAGATATGCTGTAATTCCGGGTGTTATTTTCAGGTACAAATTTTAAATAACGTTTAAATTTAATGACTAGGCCGGTTGAATTAATATGTGGAGGCAGTTTCAAGTAGGACAGGACTGTACTGTTGTCTTGGTAGAACTGGAAATCACGTCGGATTCTCAGCTTCTCGTTCTTCATGTGTACATTTTCCTTAATAATATTTTTTAATTATACCTAAGCTATCGGAACTTGGTGTTATTCCCATTGTACTATCAAAAACACCAAGTACCGTTAGCTTAAGTATAATTAAAAAATATTATTAAGGAAAATTAACTTAAGCTATCGGAACTTGGTGTTATTCTAATTGTACTATCATTTCGATAGCTAAGAGTTTTTCCTTATTGTTTTGATAACTTTCCGCTCTTCATATTCGGTTAATTGGTGCTATTATGTTATGTAGACATAGCTCCGAATGATATAATAGTAGTAAGAGTGATATAGTCGATGACCCCGGATTGAGGTTTTTAAAGTTTATATCAGTTTTTGAAGAGTTTTAGGACAAGTTTTGTTGTTCAATGGTAGTACGTTTGCCCATAGTCCTTGTTGGCTTGTTGCACCGAGATGCAGAAAATAACTTAACATATTCAAAAATAGGTACAAATTAGGGGTTTTATGGCATGCAGGAGTTCAAAATAAGCCTCAATTCCAGCTCTGTATCTATTTTTATTTGTATTTATTTATGTTGTATCCTTTTTTATGTTAAGACTTAAGCCCTAAAATATTAGAAAAAAGATGAAGTCACAAGATTTCTGAGAATTGGCACATAAAATCTTAGACAACCGTTGAATTCTAGTTGCTGTCGATATATGCGTTTAATACGCTGGCATCAATGTTATTAACATTTCTATTGCCTTAAAAGTTCTGAGCAAAGGATCAATTTTTTTGATAAAAACGATATTAAACTAACAAGTAGACCAAATTACCAAAGAAAAAATAACAAAGCACACACGTGTCCAATTAGTAAGTAACCTAAAACTATCAAAAACTATTCATTGAGTATACGCACCGTTGTCTTTTCGAGACACCGCAATAAATGGTGATGCTGTAGCTCAAAGATATCCTCATCCCGATAACTATCATCTAACTCAATGCCCGACTCTTGCGCTGCCCAGCGCGCCTCAGCCGCCTTCTTCTTATTAACGAATGCCGCTCCAGACGAAGCTTTTGCAATACGTATGCGTGCTAGCCGAGCTTTCTGCATTCATCAAAAGAGATCGTCAGTTTGTTAAAAGTATTTTAGCTGTTTTCTTTTTGGGTAAATTCACTTACCCGCTGTGCTTTGCGCTTATCCGCACGCTGGTTTTGATGATATATTCTACTAAAGTTCGATACAATAACAGGTACAGGTAAGGCGATAACCAACACTCCACTGAGCGAACAAACACCTCCAACTATTTTGCCAGCAATTGTTTCGGGAACCATGTCACCATAGCTATAAAATATTAACAAAGGAGATTAATTCATTCGATGTATTTTACTTAAAATTATAATGGTATACATTTTTTAGAAAACTGTAAGTGAGTAACACTTCTTAGTTGTTATACCCTAAACACATTAAATAGATTAAAATGGAAAAAATGGTTTTGTGCAAATGTATGTAATAGACATTAAAAAACTCTCCGATCCCATTAAATGTTAATTTTTCATTGCGCCATTCTTGTTTTTTCATAAATGTCTCCTTTGCTCTTGTAAATGTAGTAATATAAGCCAACAGGCTAGATTATCCCGTAAGCATATTTTTTTCAAACGGATTTTATCCGTCCCAGAAATTTTAACAAAATTGTCTTAAATCACTAAGCAAATATTCGAAATAGAGGTCTCAAACACGGTTGATTTCTCAGCATCCCATAATAAAAAAAATAGATTTTAAAAAAGTAACATATTTATTCATGTATAAAAACATAAACAAGGATTTTAATACATAGTATGATATTTTTAGCCTTAACAACATCCCTTAACCTATTATTCATAGAAGTTACCAGCTTCCGGGTAATTTCTGGATGGATATGCTATGATTTCGGATTCTCTTCAGGTCAAGGCTTATTTGGAATAGTTATGTAATGGACTGCACCTGGGCATTTAAGTGCCATAAAACTCAAATATTTTACCCAAAATTGAATATTTACGTTATAAATAGACCAATCCTTCGTAGACAGTTTATTTTTTTCGACATCGGGGGCGCAACAGGCCATGCAGGACTATGGGCGAACGGACTACCATTGAACAGCTAAAACCCATCCTGGAACACTCCAAAAACGGATATTCCCAACGCTAAATAGCTGAAATGGTCAATCTGAGCACCTCAACTGTGAATAACATAATTTGCGACTCCATCCACCAAACACGATTTTCCCCACAGAGGATGAGCAAGGGATCATCAGGAAAACAAGGTAAACTTGAAGCTATCGTCTCCAAAACTGAATCAACAATGGCAGGATGAAATAAGGAAAGAGTACTGTGTGTTCGCCAGGTTCTGCGGAACCTTGACTTTCATGCCCGAGAACCACGGAAGAAACTTTTAATATGTGCAACAAATAAAGACACTGGAGTGACGTTTCCCAAAACTCATTTGGACAAGGATTTGGATTCTTGGCACACAGTCAACTTTGAAGGCAAGTCAACATTTATGGCTCAAAATGACCATTTTATGTGTTGCTTTGGTCCAGTACAAGGCAGAATCCCAAACACTTAAATACAACAGTCAAGCACGGTGGAGCAAGTGTCTTGGTATGGGCATGTCAGCCGGTGCCCGGATCTTGGTGATTTTTAAAGTACAATGGGCAGTAATATGTACCTCAATGCCCTAAAATGGAATCATAAACAAAAAAATCTTGAATTTTGAAAATTTAAAAATGGAAATTGAAAACAATAACAAAATAATGAAAATCTGTAAAATTTGTTAATCGGTTGAGAAACGTCGGACATATGAAATATTGAAGTTAAATTATCAAGCATCGATACAGTAGTGCAGGTATGACCGTATGTATTAGGTCAAGGGTTAAGGGTACCCTCTAGTCTCTTGCTTTTTTTGTGTATTTGGGCTTTTACGCGATCGCTCTTTTAATTTTCTGTTTGTGCTCTCAGGTCAAATAACTGTTTATTGTGCGTGGACTCTTAAACTCTCTAAGCTCGTTTCGGTCATCGCGATCACGCCGGTACTTATTATTTATATTGTTAGTAGTAAATATTGTGTATTTTATTTGTAAACTTTTTAGAGTGGTCCCAATTTTATTTATCACCTTTTATATACTATTTTTCCTTTCCAAACTAATTAGTGCGGTGTATCTTTTACATAAATAATCAATTACATATATTATATATATTTCAATATTGTTTTTTTTTTATAAACTGCCAGGTCCGTGCTAAGTTAAAAATGTGGAAAAGTGAAAAAATTGGCTGCTGAATGTGTCCAAATAAGGCACATGAAAAATGTGAAGCCTAAACTACAGACCACAAAATCTTGTTAGGAACGGAAAAGGATATTGCAGGCTTTCTGAAGACCCAACTTGTCTTTGAATGGACAAACTTGATTAAAAATATAATAGTAATTCAAAATCACTTGTACCATATCCCTAACTCCAGCAAGATGCTTGATGAAAACACAATATCCTCCCATGTATGTGGTTCCTTCTAATCCCGATCTGTTGGCTTGTTGACTTAGTTTAAGTCCGTGACTACAGATCCAATAGGGAAGCACTACAGGATATTATAAAAAGATTTGTAGCAGCTTTTTCAAAAAAAAAATATTTTCTTCACGGCTACCCCCAAATTTAACATCGGACGATGTTTTATTTGCTTGGTAATGTTCGACAATCATAATAGTTGAAGCAGGTCAATATATCAAGTGCCACTTTTTAATGTGCTTCCGATTTATTCTTGGGTAGAATCACAAAGTATGATTACCAGCTTCTGGGCACATTCGACTAAAATTTTCTTTTAGGATATTGAGGTGCATATTATTGCCCAGTGTACTTTAAAAAATCACCAAGATCCGGGTTCTTATGTGCTACAAATAACGATCTTTCCTATTTAATACATAATGCTATTTCTATTTGCTTTCTAAAAAAATTAGTCTAGTCTCATTTGTCTACTTATTCGCGATCTTCGCAACAGCACGCTACGCGGTGCGCCCCTCAGTCGGACGGGCGGGAGGTGGGTTGCTTGTGCTAGGGTCCGCGCGTTAACAAGCCGGTGCTTGTTATCGTTGGACCACTTGAATGTACTGACCGTTAGTACATAATACATCGTTTCCACAATGCACTCTTTTCCAATTCATCCTGTACCTGTTGAGCCAGTTTTGAAGCCAATAGCTTCGGGTTTTCCATAATGTAACAGCCCAAGTGTCCATAATTAAACATAACTGCTACTTGATCTAGCAAGTGGGGAAACCACAGTTTATCGCCGCCAAATATTGATTTTGGTGGTGGGTATATATACCTACCAAGGGTTTTTGAAAATATTGAAAAATAATGGGTAATTAGCTTATGGCTGGTAATTAAATTTGTTGCTAGACAGTGCTCAAAATAAGGTCTGTTACACTGTATATACGGATGTCAAAATAATTTGGTGCATGAAGGAAGTAAATCATGCCCAAAAACTACCCGAAATTTGTTTTTTTTCTTTGAATAATGGGTATTTTCTTTAAACTAAGTATTGAAATTCCATTTACACGAATTAATTTATTTTTTATTTTTATGACACATAGAAATTAAGCGTAGACCGGCAGAAACAGCTGTTTCATTTTTTACGTTTTTAACTAATTATTTAATAATTAATACCTAAAACATTTATCCTTAAAACAAATACCAAAAGAAATGCTTGCAGTTATTAAACTTCAATAATTTCAACTGAATTTAAAAAGTATTTTACAGATTTTCATTATTTTGTTTATGGATTCAATTCCCACTTTTTCGAAATTCAAGATTTTATTTATATCGATCAATGGAGAGCAAATTTTAGGAGTCTCTAGCTTTCATTGTCACGGACGGGCAGACGGACATGGCTATATCGACTTATTTGTTAATGCTGATTAAGAATTTATATACTTTATGGAGACGTTTTTATCTGCCTGTTACATATATATATATTTGAATTGCCTGTTAGAAGTGAATTGCTAAAGAATGTATTATTCTTTATACGACACGAAAGAGTGTGTGGTGATCGAATTTCGACCACTGAACAAACACTAGTACGTTTTAAATATACTTACCCCAATGTCGTCATGGTGACAATAGTATACCAGAAGGCCGCTGGTATCGATGTGAAGTTTGTGCCATTTACATTCTTCTCGGCATAGAACATAACAGTGGCAAATATTATGATAGCCATGGCCAAGGAGAATACCAGAAAGCCCAGCTCACTGGCGCACGACTTAAGAGTATAGCCGAGAATGCGTAGACCCTGTGAATGGCGCGAAAATTTAAAGATGCGAAAGACGCGAAACACGCGCAGCGTGACAAAGGCGCCGCTGACGTCATCGTTATCCGTAATTCCCAAACCAATGTAATAGGGCATGATAGCGACAACATCGATAATGCTCATCACGCTGCGTACAAATTTGCAGCGATCAGGCGCAGCAAAAAGGCGCAGCAAATACTCGGCGGTAAATATCATCACACAAGCAGTATCCAGGCAAAAGAAAACAATTTTGTAACGTTCACCACAGGGAAGAGTGCCGGCCCGTCCGGGGCGATGGCCGCAGGGCACCGTCTCTACCACATTAGCCATGACTGAGACGGCTATAAAAAAACCGGTAACGTAATAGAATACCAGCGCACTGGTCGATGTGTGTGGGTTTTCAAAGGCACGCCACATTTTCTGACGTATGTTAGTTAGCTGTTGCAGATTTTGATCGCCATTCTCTGACAGCTTGTCGTCCATGAGTCGTTCGGCATTTTCACGTTTGCGATCGCGGTAGTCCTCATAGCAGCAGTCACCTATCACATCCGGCAGGATGCCAAAGAAGGCCAACTCCTCATCGTAGCTGGTGAGACATTCGTGTTTTGGATAATGCAATTTTCCAGTTCGATAATAATTAAGTATGTGTCTAAATATGTCCGGATCTCTGTCAAAGAAATACTCTTTGCAGTCCTCGTCGTAAAAAAACTCGCGCTCATTTGACCCCAGCAGCGTATCCGGATATTTTTCGAGGGTATTGCGCCAGGTCTCAAAGCGACGGCCGGATACATTTATAAGGAGTTTCTCGTCGTCTGTTTTGCGGCGATCTTTGGGCATTGGAGGGGGTGGCAATGGATGCGTTGCTATCGGTACCCACCCGATGGCCGCCGCCCGTGCAAAGGGCAGCCAAGCGGCGACCGAGGCCATGCTGTGTGGTGGAATGTTTTACTGTTTCGAAATTAATACGCGATGAATGATGAACAATTTGGAGGTATTCGTCGGTGAGTACAGGTTTTTATTTTTTGCTCTCTCTCTCTCTCTTTCTCTCTTTTACCCTATTTGTTTGTCTAATGCCACGTAATCTATTAAATTTTTTATTTGGCTCTCTTGCCCTTCCACTTCTAGGCAGCTTATCTATTTCTTAAGCGAATTATGTTTTGGCAGAGTATAGCTTTTTATACATTTTTATTTTATCAATTTTATATTTTTTTTATTTATGTTAATGTTTTACATATTGTTTTATTATTGTTGTAATTTAGAGCCGTTTATTGCTTCAATATATTGCTATCATTTTCGTTCAATTTTAACGCTGGAGGATATGAAAATGTAATTTGACTATGCGCTGAGGTACTGGAATTTGTTAAAAAACAAAAAGGGAAAACGTTAAGCTTTAGTACGTGACATATAAAAGATTCAAAACAATATTCATATATACGTTGGGTAGGGGGAAGGGAAGTTGTTTGTTTTGCTGATCGGTTTATTGGGAGACGCTGCTAGCGATATTTCCACTTAATTTCGTAGCTCTAGCCAACAAGTTTGTATATTTTTATTATTATTCCTGCTCGTTGCTCTAGCTCTGAGAATTAGGCTGTCGATAGCACTATCTGCACTATCGATGGGTTGCCGCTATAGTCTCACACTATTGATAGTGCCGCCCATAGACACATAGTTTTACAATCACCAAAAAAATAAAGGAGGCGCTTATTCATTTGTGGCGTCTTTTCAAATTAGTGCAAACATTACGATTATATCTAAATTAGTAAATAATTCAATCAGGTATATAGCACTGTGCAACACATAAAATTCTAACTTAGAATTAATATTTGATATAAAGAGAACTAGCATTTCTACATAATTTTTGTTAAATTCAAATTTAAGCAATTCCGCATGTATTTCAAATTAAATAATTTTTTTGTAACTTTAGCAAATTTACAAGACTACGAAAATAAAACCACACAACAAATCCAAAAAAAAATTATATTGTTTCTCAAAATTGTAGAAATGCTCAAAAATATGACATTTTGGACCAAATAAAGTTCACCTCAACTTTTTTGCATGAGGGTATATCACCGAATTGTTCTATTATTTTTGACTATTTTAAGTTTACCTTAACATTTCCGAATTGTTTTCTTCTATCATATAAATCGTTCTACGGGTAAATATAAAGAAAATTTAAATGCAACGTCAACGATGCTTTTATTTTAATACCCTTAGCTCATGAAATTGGTAAAAAGGTTTTGTGCAAAAGCTATTAATAGTCAAAAGGAAGCTTCTCCGACTCCATAAAATATATATATTCCTTATCAGACTCAACAGCCGAGTCGATATAGACATGATAATTAGCACACGAGCGCAAACATAAAGAAGTAAGAAGGCTCTAGTCGAGTAAGCTCGACTAGAAGATACCTTTAACCCTTGACCATACGGACAGTCGGTCCGTCTGATAGACATACACATATATATCTTCGATGTTTTTCAAGTTTTCGTTATTTTAGATTTTTTTGTTATCGATACAAATAAAAGCGGATGTTTTCAATGTATTGGTGTTTTTTTAATTGTATTGGTATTGCTCCCTCGTAAGATCTTTTTGGGAAACCCAGAACTAGACACACCAAAACCGCATGTACTTGTTTATTTATTTATTAGTACATTTTAATGAAGTAACTTATTCGATTAGGTAATTAACATAAAAGCCGAACTACCCTTATTTGTCATAAACAAAAATAATTACGTAAGTAAGTGGCATCAAATTTTAGGCACATGGATCGCAATTAAAATAAGCACATATCATTGCCGACAATTTCTTAAGCTATTTGAACAATCAAAAGGGAAACCAGTCTTCGAATAAGTTATTTCCAGCACTACCACAAACGTATCAGTTACACGTTTGTCAAGAAATTGTTTTCATTCAGTGAAAAATTTTGATATTTTCACTTTAGAGATATACGGTCACACTGGCCGTTGCCTAAACTTTTTTTTTATTTTTTTTTTTATAAATTATACAGTTAATTATTTCTTAAACCCATTAAACAGAACTTAAAAAACATAAACATTAACAAAGAAACATTAAAAATACTAACAAAGGCACAAAATTCAACTGTCAAACAAGTGTTGGCGTCTTCCATTTTTGGTGTATTTTCGCTGTGAAATTCGTATGAAAAGGGCATAAGCTCCAAGGGCACAGCGAATTATAGTCAGAAGGATCGATAAAAGTCCAAAATTTTTTGGCCAGATCGCTTGCCAATGAGATGAAGTATGATTGTGGAATCACCATATCTCGCGAATGTGCCCAAAAAAAAAACGGGTATTCACAGCGCCAAATAGCTCAAACTGTGCACATCATTCGGTGTTTTGCCGCGAAAATCGGATAGACGACCTGGGCGGAATGGCATCAAACTAGACTTTTTTTTGTCGATAATGAAGTGCGACAGATCAGATCAGGAAAAAATTGTGAACGGTAAAATGGGTAAATAGTGGACTGTGAAAAACTATGCGCCAGGTTCTGCGTCAAGCACGGCTGAGGAAGTGGAATTGTATGGGCATGTACCTCGGCACTCGACGTCGGAAACGTGGCTACATTTAAACTATCAATGTGTACATCAATATACTTATAGCAAATTTAAACCCAAGTGTCGATAAACTGGGAATCCGACGTAATTTTCGGTCATGCTAAGACGACCAGAAGTATAAGTGAGGTCCTGGTTTATCTGGAACTGCCCCCACATGCTAATTCCATCGGCCAAAAAACGACCTAAAAAATGCACTGCTGGATAATTAGAGCAAAATAAGTCCAGAAACTATCCTGAAACTATTATGAATAATATATTAAGGGAAGGTGTTAAGACTAAAGAATATCATCCAAATATAAATATCCTTATATGTGTGGATATCCGAAAAATATTTTACTTTCTTTTATAGTTTTTAGCTAAAAAACGCAATATTTTAACACAAACAAAAAATCCTATTAAAATGTGATATATTGAACATAAACCAAATGGAGTTTTAATATCTTTCGTTATTTTCCTAGTTTGAACATTAAAGCCTTTTAGAATTTTCCACGAAACAGTCTAAAATGAGCTGTGAGGCTCAGTATTTAATACATACATTTGGCGAACGTAAATTTTTCCGATGTTTTAAGGCAAAAACATCGTAGTATTGATACAATCGAAGTTTTAATAAAACATGTTAAATTTACCCATTTCATATGGTAAGGATATAACAAGTAAGGCTCTCACTGATTAAGCTCGCTAGAATATACCCTTAGTCCTTCACCTTACATATACCTCCACTAATGCAAAAATGCTTGACGAACACGGAAAAGTTATCGAATCTTTACCTTTCTTGCACCGACATATTGTACATAGATATGCCAAAGTGGAAATTTCCTTAATCCGCCGCGTGGCGATCTTTCGTTTCGTACGGGGAATGACGCCAGCCGAACGCAAAGCGTCACTCTTTTTTTTGCAGGCCTAGCGTGTCACTACAAAAAAAGGAAGTCATTCTGTCGCAGACTTAGCAGCGAATTGATCTCTAAAAATAAGAATATTTTGGGTAAATAGACACATTCTTCGTAGTCATTCTATTCTTAATCTCAGCTGCAACAAGTCAACAAGGACTATGGGCAATCGGACTACCTTTAAACAACGGAACTCATCCTGAAAAACGGATATTCACACCACCAAATAATTCTAATGGTCAATCTGAGCAACACATCATTCAGCGTTTCGACCGCAAAAATCGAATAGAGGACAAGGGCACAATAACACTAAGCAAGATTTTCACAATTTTTCGAACGGGATTAGCGGATACCCAGGAAAAACCGGAAAAATCCTAAGCTATCGGGCCCAAAGCTGACTCAACTTGTGCATGGTAAAATGGGGAAAAATGGCGTTCTGCGGAACCATGACTTTAATGCCCACGAACCTAGTAAGAAGTTGGACACGGATTTGAAGTACTGAAAAACAGTCAAGTTTGTAAACGAGTCCAAATTCAACATATTTGGTTCGGGCGGCCGAAATTATGTGTGGCTACAGTACAATACTGAGCTGGATCCCAAACTCTTAAATGTAACAGACAAGTACGACGGAGGTAAACTTGTATTTATAGAAATGATAATATGTACATCGATATTCTAAGGAGAAAATGTACTCCAAAATGCCAAGAAATTAGGAATCCGACATACTTTCTGGTTTTACCAAGACAACGACCCGAGGCAATAAGTTCGGTGTAGTTCAGTCCTGGCTTATTTGGAACTACCCCCCCATAAAAGTTCAACCGACACTTCTCCACATTTTAATGTTTTTGAGAGTTTGTGGGCTCTGCTGAAAAATAATATCCGGAATCACAGCACATGAAACAAACATGATCTAAAAAAATACGCAAAATAAGTCCATAAACTACCCTGAAGCTGGTATTTTTCAGTGCGTTTGGAAACGCAAGAGGCCGCCGCAGTCAAAAACCGGATTCAACGCTTCAAAAGATAATGCATTTGTGCGATTTACGCCAATACAGCTTACATGGTGTAACATTTGATGGTTTTAATAACATATTTGGAAGAAAGACCAATGAATAATAAGTTAAAGGAAGTTTTATGGCTAAAGGATGTCATACTCAGGATTAATATCCGTATTTTAGGTTTGCTGTGCCAAATATGAAAATATTTTTGGCCCAAATAACATATTTAGATTTAGAAAATAATGTAATGTTTTGCGGGAAATATTCCTAGCGGATTGCCATTCAGCGTTTAGTATTTAGCGTTTGGTAAGCCGGCGACGGAAATTTGCGAAATCTGGACGTCCCAAGTATTTAGATATTACCTTCTTACCGACTATTCGTACGGGTTGTGCAAAGTCCCCTAAATACTCGCTTAATCAATTTTCTACCTCTCCGACCTCTTAGTGGCTTAATCACAGCGCTGGACAGCCAATAATACTGTTCAAACATCGCAAAGTAAGGCGACATCCCGGTTGCAGAGAACACTGCGCTAGGCAACGCCATAGTTATCTTGTGCAGCTTCACGTCTCGCATTATCTGGTCAGTCCCCATGTGCGATCGGCTCACAGCCATATGGTTCACCCATTCCGACGCGTTCGACTGTGAAGGCAATAAAAATTGTACCAAACCTGTACCAGCTGTAATTCAGGAATCTGGAATCGCCTTAACATTTCTAGGATCCTTTTGCAGTGCTCCGTCACCATGATGTACCCTTAGTACCTAAGAGAGGTCTTCTTGTTGGATTTGCTTTTTTGCGCTTCTATAATTAAAGCTCCGTATAGTTCTGACAGGTCCGAAAATTTACTAGCAGATCTTCCGAAGTCGTTGGAGTACGGCTTTTTTGATATGCTCAATCGCAACTCCCTGTAAGTTTTTTCTTAATCCTCGCTCATCGTACTCAAAGAATTTAGTCATTACCGATTCCAGTTTCGCCTGTTGATGCGTTTTCTGATATGCCCCTACTTGGGTGCAATCGAAACTTCTTCCGTTATTAAGATATGTAGAGATTTAACCTTTCGCTCACAACAGTGTACCGATAATCATTATTATCTAGCTGCACTGTAGTTCTGTTTAAACATCTGTGCATTACTTTACACACGATGTACGAGCATCTTCTATAAGGGACCTTTAGATCTTATTAAGCACATTTTTGTATCTGTATATATTAAAAATCAAGTGAATACGCTGCAGCTGGAAACTGGTTATAAAAAGGGCTTTGATGCGTCGTCAATGGGTGCGGCCTTTAAACATTTTGTGATGCACATCTTTGAGAGACGTCCAACTTTATTGCTGCCAAATATGTTGACTCCAGCTTAAAAGTTGTAGGAGATAAGAAAATTTTAGTTATTGAAGGGGTGGCTGTAGGAGGAGGGAGGGCGTACCTTCTAAAAGGACAATCGCTAGCTAACTATCAACGGAAATGAGAAGATATAGATGTACAAGTTAAATAATGTTAATTTTATTTTATACATGAAATAGAAATCGACACCTTATTTGCGAAATTGTTTACTTGAACGGATGTCGGGTAGTCAGTGGACAGCAAAGCTTAACGACCCAAACTCAGAGTTTCCCGCGAGCGTCAGCGGTTTCATCATTATAAGAGTTTTCATTATTTGCTAAATTGTAGTCTTAAAGTCAGTATAAAATAGCCTTCAAATAAACTGGATGTACCGTCAACCCATCAGTACGAAGTGTCTTTCTTTTCGTAACTCACAACAATGCCAGACGCATTGTGTGCAATACACTTATTATTAACTCAATTGCATTTTTTAATGCAATACTAAATCAACAAGGCTTCGTAGAAGCAATAACATAATACTAATAAGGATAATAAACTTATTAATTTACACATATACATATGTAGATATGGATTGGATCTATCTTTTCACCAAATGTAGTGGTACTACGTCAAAAACTTGGCATTTCCAATCTCAAATTACTAGATTTTAAAGGTTTGTATAAAAAATATGTAATTAAAAAAAAAAATTTGATTTTTAAGTGTACATACGTAATTCGGAAAAAATTAAACTAATGTATCGATTACGCTACTGTTATTAAGGTAAATTTTTTTCGGTATCGGACGACGATTGAGGTTTAAATACTTGTTCTCTGACTAAATCCGCGTTTTAATATTGAGCGTTTCCATTTTGTACCTTTATATGCAGCACGTTAACTTTGTTTACATTTTTCTTTATATATAAGCAGACCAGCAAACCACCCATCTAAAATGTCTGTTTTTTGTTGTTTAAAGCTTTTGTTAACAATAAACATTCGAATATTTTAATCTAGCTGACCTGTGTTGATGGCATAAAACGAAACTATTGAAAATTTGTAAACAAATGAATAAACCTATAGCGCAGCCAAATAAAAGGAAGTGGCCAATATGCGTTTATTATTTTCTTAACGGTAAGAAAAGTTCACTAAACCTGTTTTCATCATGCTGCTTAGACTTTTTTGAATACATTTACATATATATTTGTAAAAATAAATTATGAACTAATTGAATTTATTTCAGAAACGTTACTAATTTTTTTTACCAATTGTTTTCTTATTTTTATTTAACATATTTATCCACTCTTGTTAAACTTAATATATAGATCAACACACTTAATAAGAATTTATTTAAGTAGTTGAAATAAAAAAATTAGCATATTTATAAAACTATTTTGATTGAGTGCTATCAACGCACAGTAAAAACGGCCAGAAACAGTTAAATGTTTGTTTTGCAAAAAAAAGCATACAGTTCGTTTGGATTGTTCTTTATTCCAAAATTGCCAGTTTTTTTACAACTCTTGTGCTCGAGTCCCCAAAATCGGTGGGTAAAGAGTTTATAGCTTCCACCTAAAATCTGATTCACAATGAATGCAATAGTTTTGATGAGTCCCACTGCAACAAACTATTTTCGATCGCGCACACCCATCTCATTATTAGTGCTTTTAATATCTTATTAGGGTATTTTAACTTTTTTTTTATACATTATTAAAAACATGCACAAATCTGAGTAATCTAATTCTTCGAAGAAGTTTCCATCCGTTTTAATGGAAAATTAGCAATAATATGCTCGGAGTATGCAGTGATCGACTATTGATTATCGCTTATGACATTATCGTGTTACGGAATACGTTAGATTTAGGCTGACAGAGAGTGGTTGATCTTTTTAAATGAAAGTAAAAAAAACCTTACGTCAACATATAATTCTAATGACTATGCAAGTCAATATATCTTTCTTCTTTTTTTTGTATACATAAATTTGTATGAGTTTGAAAGCGGCTTTGTTGTTCCGCCAAAAAGTAACCCAAGGAAGATAGTCAAATAACTGATTGGGCCTAGCTGCTGCTTGTTCATTTTGGCAATTCTGTGTAATCTTTCTCTAATATAGACGACCTTCATTGTCGCACAAAGAGACCACCGTTATTTTTTGTTGAATGGATTTTTGTTAGTGATGCTGTTTGCTGCACATTGCACGCTGCTGTTGTTATCATGCACGCACCGAAGTTAAACTGTGTTTCCTTAATATATATATATATATATTGTTTGCTTAATATAAAAATTACTTTTGTCAACGAATGATTTGTCTTCAATTGCTTGGTTTTAAGTTGTGTTGACACGAAGTTAGAAATACTATAGTCTCGTTGTACAACAACAAAACTTCATTCGCGAGGATACACACATTTTCATAATCAAAAAGCTAACAAATGTTGCCACACAAACACTTTCACGCATACTTCCAAAAAAAGTCAGACACACAGACCCTACACCTACACACTTGCTATTAAAAAAAATACGCTTACACAGCTAGACGCAAATAACTTGTAAGATTTACTTTCCTTTTGATCATCAATATGAAACAGTTAGTTAACTTATATTTTACAAAGTATTATGTCTTTTTTGACTTCGTAGTGTCTGTGGTCATTGTTATGCCACACACTCTATGCACTTACATTTACATTCACATACGTATGTATGTAATCTGTGTAAGACGTGTGTGTAGTTTACACTTTTAAACTTGTCCTCGTTTAAATTTTTCCACGCTACCCGCACATTTTTCTGTTGCTGTTGGCCTTTGTTAAAACACTATTCTTTGTACACTTTTTAAAGCTTTTTTGCTTAAAATTTCGAATTTTTGGTGCTAAACACACACGATTTCCAAAGGCCCTTTGCGTTCAAATGTTCTCAACAAACTAACAGAATGAAAATAAGTAAAAGAGCGGCATCGCTTGTAGTGCTTTTACATAGACTTCGCTACCTCTTTTTCTCTCTTCATTACGTCTAAGGTTGGCAATCCGGGGCTAACGCACTCTCTCGGCGCCGATGCACTGCTTCCTTGCGCAAGTGGCGGTCGCTGTTATTGATATTTCCACAAAATATACAGTGGGTCGTCGTATTAATATTGTTTATAAAAAGGTTGATAGGATTTTTATCTTTTTGGCAATCAACTGATGCTGTAAAAGTTTTCTTTTATGCTTGCATGATATTTGATATATGTTTTAGTATAAATATAAAACGTTATGGTATCTCTTTGTATTGAGCACTAGTCAGAAACAGCTTGAACTAATTGCCTCGGTCAGGTCCTACATAACAGTTAGATCAAAACTAGTTATGTATATTAGATTAAAAACTGTAAACAGGGGCAAACGTGTCAAAAGTGTCGCTGCTCGGCATTACTGTAGTTCTAATTGTAGAAGTAAGAAAATAATTTAAGACAAGCAGAGCTTAAGAACTGACTATCGACTGAACTGGCGGGTTATATAATATTTAGTAGTACATACATATGTATGTAGATTGTATATTCATTTACAAAGTTGCGAAAATAATAATAGCATCACCAAGCTACTATTTTTTACTGGCAAAATAAAATAAAAATGTTTAATTAAAAGTATGTGTTAAATAAGATTGTAATTGTAAGATAATATTGTAATTGTAACATCATTAAAGGTTTAAGGGTATATTGGTTTTGTGCAATAGCCTATATACATACATAGTATCTTATCGTGTGCCTGTCCGTACGAACGCAACTTTTTTCGAAAAGTTGAGAAATTACGCCCGTTGGGCTTGGAACAAATTTCCCACATTTTAACAACTGGAGTCCTCAAATTTGGTGAGAAGTGAGCAAATTGCTTGACTCGACTAATAAAATGTTATTTCCCCAGCCGCCCCCGTACTCTATTTTTGCAAGCATCCCTTAACACACGTTTTTATATTGGTATCAGACTTTCACGTTTTTACCTGGTATATTATTGTATTTTGAGATAAGTGGTAAAAATGTAAAAACATGTTAAAGATTTTTTACTTCTTATAAATAATGTTTAAATCATTCATGAATAAATAGGCCAATATTGTTTAGTAATTATCTGTAAAATGCATAGTTTTATTATTTTTTTTTTAATTTTCAAGAAACAGTGTTAATACATGGCTAAGTAATCAATAATGCTTTTGACCTAATGTCAAGTCAAAAAGTAGCTCTGCGTCAGCAGTGCTAGTGTAGAAAGTTCAGTTGGTCCATTCCAAAATACTGATTTTTGTATCTTTTATAGGGTCTTTCAATAAGGGCGGGTAGATGTTGAAATGGAATAAAACAAGCTGTGTGTGAGGTATTAACTTAATTTTTTTTTGTATTTGAAAGGCCCATGTACGACATTAATTATGAAATATGACAATATTCAGTCGACTGTGAGGGGCCACCACGTCTACCGTAAAATGGGCGCAATGCGCGCAACGTGCTGTCCGTGCTGTTTAATCGTGTAACAATCCATGATGATTTGGCATGAGCAACTTAATAATAAAAAAAAAATAGTGAACAGCTGTAGCTAAAACAAAATGGCCGCCACGTGCCGCCAAAATCTACCCGCGCCAATTGAAACACCCTGTATTAAAAATATAACATACCCTCTCATTCAGGCTTTTACGCAGAGTTAAGTCGAACGCGTAACATGTATTGAACCAGAAAACGTATATATTGAAAAATGTGGACGCAGAACGTCAAAAATTTGCAATTTTATTCAGTACATACAAATTTTTTATAAATAATTTGTTGGTAAAAATTTGGTTATATAATATCCTAAAGCCACAATTTGTAAGCTTCAAAATCAAATTTGTGTCTTTACTCTTCTGCGAGATGCATACTCAAAAATTCATATTTTTTTAAATCTCAAAGAAATTTTTAGCTAAATTGGGTATCCAATTTGATTTCGGTGTATACAACTTCTTTAACGGCGATCATAGAAAAGATCATAGAAAAAGATAAGCAATTGAAAACGTTGCAGTTGGACGCAACCGATAGCGGAATACTTTGATCCCAATATAATAACGGGTGTTATAGAATGTTCCTGCAAAGAGGGACAAGATATGGGAATCCGCATTTTAAAAGTGCGGGGGCCTGGTAGCAGCAGGTCAGGGCATGGTATCGAATGTTTTATGCAGATTTTCGGAGGAAGTCACTAGGTATCATCACATAAAAATATGTGACTCCTACTCGAAAACTGTGGAATATACGGGCAGTTCCGTTTTATAAAAAGTAGGGATCGTAGGTGGCGGCTGCTGTAGAAGTAACATCCAAACTGTTAATGCAGATTTTTAGGGGATGTCAATGACCATCTTCTTACCAAATTTGGTGACTCTTGTTGTTAAAATTTTAAAAGTTTTCAGTTAATAAAACTTCTCAATTTAAACACTTTTGCTGTTGAAAAATTTGACCAAGATATTCGAAAAGTTTGAAGCTTTCACGCCGTTGAAAAAAAGTTGCGTACTTACGGACAGACACTATAACGGACATTGCACAAAACCAATATACTCTTTACCTTCAGTGTCAGAGTATGAAAATATCAAAATACTCTTTATACTCTACTACTACTACTACTTTATACTCATATCAACCTTTGCCACTCTGCATCTAATGCAAGCATATTTAAATGGAATGAGAGTGCAAAAGCGCACGTTAGGCAGTATACTTTGTTTACAATTATACGATAACTTCCGATTTATCGACAACACTTTTGAATCACGAAAATTTTAAATTGGGGATTGAAACATTAACAAAAAAATTACAATCTGTGCCATTTTTATTAAAATTAAAATCGGTTGAACAACACCGAGAGTATAAAAGATTAAAATTAAATCATTAAGCATTAGTACAGGAGTGCAGGTAGGATCGTATGTGTTAGGACATGCGTAAAGGGTATCTCCTAGTTGATATTCATCGACTAGAGATTTCTTCGTTTATTTTTGTGTTTTAAAAATGGTAGAAAAAATGGTAAGTCTCTTGTTGAAAAGGTTCGATTAGGAGACATCCTAAATCCTACACCCTATACGTACGGCCTTGCCTGCACTACTACACCAACGCTTGAACGCTAAACTTACATTTTCTAGATTTACGGTGTGTCTCAACCGAAATTTTTTTAAAACGTTGCAGTTGCACGTACCGAATGCGAGATACTCTGGAACGGGTGTTAATGAGTAAGTTCGGTGGCGGTGAGGTGGCATTTGTTTTGACTTTGGACTTGCATTTTGGGGGATGTCATTAGCCGTGTATGTATGGCGACACAATGCAAACGCTTAAGGGCAACGGTCAAGCACGGCGGAGGAAGTGTCATTGTAGGAGTATGTATGCGGGCAGCCGAAACTGAAATTGTACAATGTACACAAAATTCTCGAGTAGTAGTAACCGACACAGTTTTCAGGTTCAAATGTTATTGAAAATCCGGAATAACAGAATATCCAACAAAAAGGTCAAAGAAAATCATAAAAATTGCGGTTGGATTTTTTACTTTTACCTTTGGATAGGATAAATTTTAGGCTTTAGTCGTTCGTGAGTGCTAGTATTCTCAAATCCATTACCCTTCAGTTAAGATATGGTTTTCAGTTTTATCCATATTAAAAACTTAAATAGGCAACACCATATACAAAATCTTGTTTGATATTGTGGCGAAAATCATTTAAAAACGTTCACAATGATGTGTGGTTCCAAGTTCTGAAAAGATTGCTATCTTGACACACATTTCCTTTAACGCATTTCTTATAAATATCTCATTATTTCTATCGCAACCTTATTGCTATCACAACCTTAAATACTGGAAATATATTAGAAAATAATTTTCTTTTGAATTTCCAACTACAGTTTGATTTTTGTAGACAGCAATTTATAATACAGTGAGAATACTCAACAAGTGAATTTGGGGAAAAGAAAAATCGGTACCAAATATTGCATAAAGCTCTAAACCTTTATACAATATACATATATATGTTCATATGTTACATATTGTCGATATAAATTTTAGTGAAGAGTCCCTTGAACATTTAAGATAGATATTATGTGTATTCGCTTGTCAATTGCGATTTTGGGTCGGCGCCCATTTAATTTACTGACGCAGCGACGATTCGGCAATGTGCAAATTTTAAGACAGTCCGTTAAAAATCATGAGCCCAATGATTTAGAAAAGCGGTTCTTGGTTTGGAGTGGCAAGTACAAAACTACAGCTGATGTACCATGCTTTGTAAGGCATGTAAATGAAGAAATAATGTGTAACGTGTAATAATTTTTTGAACAGTTTATTTTAATTCACTTGCAGCCAGGAAGAAATGGAACGCTGCCGCAATAAGATGCGCATTCGATTGGCAAATTTAATGATTGGCTTGACTATTATCGGATGTGGTATTATGATTTATAGTGGCAAACAGGCAGCTAAGAGAGGCGAATCGGTGACGAAACAAAATCTCGAGTGGCACAATCAGTTTAAAGAGACACCTAATTCCTCTCGTGTGGAAGCAGGCAAATGATCATCGATCAAGAATATAACTACACAAAAAAAAATCAGAAAACCTATAATGTATGCAAATGAAATAAGTAATGACCGAATGTTATAGTTTAAAAAGTGAAATATTAATTTAATGCCTTTAGTGGTTGTAATTTCATTGAAATATAATTCTGTAAATTTTGTAAAATTAAATTTCGATCAAAAAATGCGAGAATGTCATATTTGGACTAAAGTCAAGATAAATAGGCTATTCACACGCGAATTATAACATTTAAAAACAACATTGCATTTATACATTATGCATTATACAAAAACGAAAGCGGAAAGCAACTAGCAGTTAAAAAAAGAAAAATATTTTAAATCTTCAACTACTAGTTATGGGCAGTTAGGGCCACAAGAAAAATTAAATAGTTATGGTTTTCTCACCAATTTTTTTTCCGGATTAACTGCAAATGATGAAAAATACAAGAATCTAATGGATAAGTCGCTGTTAAAAGGTGTGCCGAACTAGTAAGTGTGCTGAAAATGCCTAAGTATAAAGCTGGTAGTCCAAACAGTTGGCTTTAGATGAGGAGGACTCCAAGCTGTTAGCTCCATATGGAAATATAGTTTCAATACAAGGATAACTTTTTTGAGCCTTTCTAAACAAAGAGGGCGCATTCAAGAATGTCATCCTAGAAGTAATCACTGAGGCGCGAAAGGACTTGCTCGTCGAAAGACAATATTCGAAATAGACAACCAACAAGAAATACAAATTAAGTAATTTTAAATAAGACATATATATAAATATTTCCTTTTTTAAATGTTAAGTATTTTTTCTATATTCAGAGTGAATACAATTTTTTACCCCTATTTGATTTGCCGAAAGATTAAAATAATTAAAATTTAAAAACATTGCAGATAAGTCCGTGCAACATAGGTATGGTTAGATTGGCTATAACCAATTTTAAAGAGATATGAAGAACAGATCTTCATCTTATGCAACTTTGTCAGGAGTATATCGTAGTTTGCCATGTCAAAAGTAATGTAATTTCATCTACATATATCTATGTTTTCTTTTATACCTTCATTATCTTTATAAGAGAACCTATTAAATTTGTTCTGCCATTAGTTGCTCAAAAACTGTTAATAAGGGCAGAGTATAAATTCTTCATTTGGGATTGTTGTAATTTTTGCCACATTCCACTCGTCTAGATTATTTAACTTACTGTGGCAAAAATAATAATACCATTAAATAATTTTTTTTACTAGCTTAAATTTTCTAAAATGTTCATAAAATAAATTTTTATTCATTCTTACGAAGAATTCATAAGTTGAGCTATTGTTTTATTTGCATGTCTTAAGAACATTTTATTTTGAATATTCCCTATTCCTCTTCATTGTTTATTGGACATTTTACTTTCCAACTTAACGCTGAAAAATTGGCGCCAAGCGTTATCAATCATAATATTTACTTTACTTCTACTTGTTTCCGAAACAAACAAGTAGTCCGTTTTGTTTTGTTTTGCTTCTTTTAAGCCTTTTTCCTGATCGCTATTGTACGTGTTATATCTAAACAAAGAATTTTTTGTCAACTTAACTCTCGGGTCTGCCGTGGTACACACTTATTGTATGGTTGTAGTTTAGCACAAAATAGACGTCTGGGTTAATAAGGCTATAAGTGAAGTAAATAATATGGTCGTTGCTTATGTATTTACAAATTTTAACGCATTTCGCACAAAAAACAGGTTCAAGGTATGATGTTCTGTTAAAGAGTTGGTATTTAAAACCAGTTAGTATAACGTCAGTATATAGATCCAATGAGCAGTCTGATTTAAATATATTTAATTAAACTATCTTTTTACATACTATTTTTAAGTAAGTCTAATTAAAACAAATATAGTAACTCCGCCAGCATGACCAAAACGAACAGAGCGCAGCATCTTTAAGCTTTATTGGACATACCACTAAATTCGGAGACAAACTTTGTTTCAGACACGCATTCAGCAGCACATTTGCCTTGCTCTTGAGACCGTACTTTACTTTAAATCCTAAAAACCTTTGGCTGTTTGCTTTTTTTTTTATATTAAGGGGCAGGAAAATATTCATTTCCATATAGTTTTTAAACCTGACAAAATTTATTGGGTCTCCATGCAGTCTCAGGTCGTTTCACACGCTTGCATTCTCCTCTGCAGTTTGACATCTGTCGCAGTGTTCGCGACGTCGCTTTGTTTTCGCGCTTTCTCACCTACAAGAAGCAGGCTACAGAACTCAAATGTAAAACATATTCGGCGACGATCAACTAAAATAACGAAATGGGATCGGTGATTCTTCATTTTGTCTAATAAATACAATCACCGACCTATACGTAGATGTGACAAAGTGGAAATTTCCCTAATCCACCACCTGGCGATCTTTTGTCTTCGAAAGCGTTACGCTTTTTTGCGGGCGTACGCTAGGCCTGCAAAAAAACGTGACGTTTTGCGTTCGGCTGGCGCCATTCACCAAAGATCGCCACGTGGATTAGGGAAATTTTCACTTATAATAGGTCGGTGGTAAAACCTATAACCCATCTTTTGGGTAGTTTTATCCAGCAGAGCATTTTAAAGGTCCTTTTTATTGGATATGCTATGCTTCCGGATGTTGTTTTCATGTTGGTGCAGTTCCAGTCTTCACTGCTCCCGACTTATGCTTGGGGTCGTTGTCAACCCGGAAAGAACGTCGGATTTCCAGCTTCTCGGCACATTGGAGTATATTTTTTTGTAGGATATTGAGGTACATATTATTGCCGATTGTACTCTTAAAAATCACCAAGTTCCGGGCACCGGGTGACGACTTATATGACCATACATGACACTTGCTCCACCATGATTGAGTGTTGTATTTAAGTGCTTGGGATTCTGCTCAGTACTGGACTTACGCCACACACCGTCCGTTCAAGCAATAAATTTTGAATTTGGACTCATCTGCAAATATAACTGTGTTCTAGAACTCTATATCCTTGTCCAAATGAATTTTGCGGAACGTCATCCCTGTGCCTTTTTTTACGTTTATAAAAGGCTTCTTCCGTGGTACACGGGCATTGAAGTCACGGTTCCGCAGAATTGGGCAAACAGCTTTTTCCTCATTTCATCCTGCACCTGTTGAGCCAGTTTTTAAACCGATAGCTCCGGGTTTGCCCATGTTTTCCTGATGATCCTTTGCTCAGTCCATGCCATTCTGCCCTCGTCCCCCATCCGATTTTCCCGTATAAAGTGCCAAATGATGTGGTACACAGTTGTGGCCCCCAGATTGGCCCTTTCAGCTATTGGCGATTTATTACAGATTCATACATAATATGTCTTGTTGTATTCATTTATTGGAAACATTTCCAATAATCTTGTAAAAAACATGGTACTAATAATATTACATTAAGCTTTTTTTATTCAACCCTGTATATACTTATATTTTTTTCTGGCTGCTTTAAAATTCGAATGGCGAAAATAGAAAATCATATTGATCTGCAATCTCCAATCCAATACAATCTCCACGCTTGAATATAGAGATTTTTAATCAAATGGCTTTGTCTGTTAGCCGTATGAAAGAGCTAGGAAATCAATTAAATATTGATAAAACTATGTATGTTTTCTTTACAGTTACCAAATTCAGTAAAAGCAAAGCTTTTTACAGCCCTTTAACAACTACATTTTAATACCACCCCGTACTAATTCTTGCAACGATTTTACTTAAATTTAATTCTGCTGGTTAAAAAAGTTATTCACTTTAGCAGAATAATTGTATTATGAAAGTAAAAGGGAAATAGTTTTATTTATTTACTATTAACATACTATACCAGGCACCATAATATTAAAAACACAATATTATGTAACTTGACAATAAGAATATATCTAATACAGATCAATCAAGAAGATAATAACTGCGAAAGCTTAACTGATGAGTAAACTTCTAATCAATATCTGCAACGTTTCCTAATCCAGTTTGATGAAAATTTCCCTCATCAATGTATTCACTCATTTTTGATGCATTTGTGTTTTTACTCTCGCGCTCAATTATATTTTCTGCGGTGCTGCTCGTGCTCCAAGTGCAAACAACCGTTTTTGCCTTCCGTGCTCTCTCAGTTTGGTGTCGGTTGCGGTTAGCTTATTCCGTTGTTGTTGCGTTTTCGGTCATCGCTCTCGATGTTTTTTGTCTTGTCTTGTTTTTTGTTTTTGTTTTGTCTTGTAATCAGCAATTGTTGTGTAGTCAACTTGCAAACAGCTAGTTTAAAGTGGACCCAGTTTTTTTGTATTTTCATAAAAACTATTTCAATTTACAATTTTTCAATTTCTAAAACTATCTACTTTTGTTATCTCACCACCAATATTTAATTAACTATACTATTTTTAAAGTTCACTTTCGTTTGTCTTTGTATTATCTATCTATCTGCTCTTCTAGAAACTGCCAGGTCCGACCCTATACTAAAATGGGCTTTATTAGTTGTTGGATGTGTCCAAATGTGGCACATGAAAAATGTGCTGGATTAACTGGCAGAATATCTGACCTATTGGCCACTACTAACCTTGAGTGGCCTTGTTGGTCGTGCTTGGAGCGAAAAAAGGATATTGCGGGTTTGATTTTCGTACAGCTTAAAAAACTGTGTGAAAATGTCTGAACACGTTCCAAGCAAAGTTGATCCAAAAAAAATGACTTAAAATCACCTTCGGTCCCTCCTCTAAATTCGGTCAAGATGCAAAGTGAAAATGAAACTTCTCCCATGACAGTTGTGTGCTCTAATCCCGATCATTTGGTTTCTGCGGAGGTTAGTAGTGTTCAGTTAATTCAACAACACAAACCTGACATACCAACGGAACCTAACATCCCCATATTCGTGCAAAAAAAAAATTTGTCGCAGTCCGACCAAAAAACAAGTAAGAAGGCTCTAGTCGAGTAAGCTCGACTAGAAGATACCCTTAACCCTTGATCATTCAGACGGACAGACGGTCGGGCTGACAGACATAAACATATGTACATGTACTACTGGACCAATGCTTGATAGTTTTATATCTCCGGTGTTTCTTAACCGATGTTAATGAAAATTTCACAGAAGTTCATTATTTTGTTCATAGTTTCAATCCTCATTTTCAGTTTTTTGAAATTCAAGATTTTTTTGTTATCGATTACATGTGTATATCGTAAACCGGAAAAGCTATCGAAAATTTGAAACAAACTTGTCATGCCTAGAGATTAGGACAGCTCATATCCAAAATCTGGAGTATCTAGCTTTTGTAGTTTCTGAGATCGACTGCTCATACATACAGACGGACGGCCAGACAGACAGACGGCTATATCGACTTGGCTGTTGATGCTGATCAAGAATATATATACTTTATGAGTCGGAGAAGCTTCCTTCTGCCTGTTACATACATTTGCACAAAACCATTATACCCTTTTTTTTTACCCATTTCATGGGTTAAGGGTATAAAAATCGATCTCCGATTGTACCTCCCCCCCCAGTAGTTGTATCGAAAACTCTTCCCGTTTCTGATAGTGCAAAAAACGAACAACTTCTTTATTACTTGGCTAAAAGAGCAGGTGGCTCTATAGATATAGAATTTGTTGCTGTAAAATTAAATATTAACGGTATTGGGATTTTCATTACTTGTTCGTACATACCCCCATCCTCTGATGACTCTATCTACAATGCTCATTTCCAATCGCAATATCCTTGTCAATATTGCTGAAGTTACATGGATTTTTTGTCCCGACTCTGGCGCACTGACCCCCTCGGCTCAGAATGAATTTTTGATTAATTTACTTGGGGTTTCATTGAATCAAATCAATGATATTCCAAACTCTCTTAATTAAATGCTTGATCTGGTTTTTGTTTTGGATCTATCCTCCTCATCCTTTACCCGATCACAACCCATTTCTTATCCAGAAGATTTATACCACCCAACGTTGGAAGTGTTGATCACTTTACCCTGCCGGGTGACATGACCCAGTAGAAAACCTTTAAGCCGAGTTCGACAATTTCGGAAAAACGATTTTCCAAAACTTACTAGACTTTTTTTCCTGACTGACTGGTCTCTCCTCTGTGGGTCTGACAATTTGAATGTGGCAATCGGTATTTATTATAACATTTTAAATTCATTATTTGATGTATGTGTCCCTTATGGAAATCCAACAACTCTACAAGAGTTTTAGAAAATTAAGCTCACAGATAGCATGTTCTGCATATTTGATTGCTCGTTCCAATTTTTCAGTCCTGAATAACCAATGTTATAGGAAATACCTGTCGAGGAGTATATTACAGTTTCAGCAGGATCCTAAACGGTTTTTTCGTTAATACGAAACGAAAGTCATCAACAGTTCCATCCAATATATTCTTCGAGGAAATGAAAGCCAACTCAGATCAGGCCATTGCCGATCTATTTGCTAAATTTTTCCAAACGACTTACAGCCCTTCTGTTCAACCAGTCGTCAAGCCTTACCCCTATCGGCTTAATAGCTGAAATTGTATTTTTATACCAGAAATCAGAGAGTTCACTACTTTGTGAACTTCAGGATATTAAGCCCATATTTTCGCCAGGACCTAATGGAGTACCAAGCTGTGTGCTTAAGTACTGTGCACAGAGTCTTCTAAAACCTTTGCATAAACTGTTCAATTTGTTAGTGAAGTTATGCTCTTTCCCAAAAATTTGGAAAGAGTCATATATTATTCCTTTGCATAAAAAAGGAAACAAATCTAATGCTAAAAACTATAGAGGTATCTCCAAGTTGTCTGCTGTCCCTAAGATTTTTGTGAAATTGACAACCTCTCATCTTCAACATCTTTGTAAATCTATGAGTTCACCGTGCCAGCACGGATTCATGAAACCACTACTAACTTGCTAGAATTCACATAATTTATCAAAAACGGTGTCAAAGGCTTTGAAGAAAAGATGCAAACTGATGTTATTTACACTGATTTCAGTAAGGCTTTCGACACTGTAAGTCATAATCTTTTAATTTATAAACTTCAACTATTGGGCTTTCCCAATAATCTTATTCTTTGGATTAAAGATTATTTAACCTTTAGAACTCAGAGGGTATATTAAAATGGCTCAGTTTCTCAAGCGGTTCAGGTCACTTCTGGTGTTCCTCAAGGAAAACATCTTGGACCGTTAATATTAACACTTTTTTTAAACGACCTTTCGTCCGTAATAAAGCACTCTCGAGTGTTGATGTATGCTGATGATGTAAAATTATGCATGTCGGCTACATCTCTACTGTCTGCTCATAAACTGCAAAGTGACTTAGACAATTTACAACCTTGGTGCAGAAAAAATTTATTGCATCTCAATTGCAGTAAATGTAAAGTTATGTCTTTTTATAAATGAATGCCTTTTTTCCGACCGATTCCCAAATATGGATCTTGTATATGGTATACAGGATTCATCAAGATAGAATAGAATCGGTGCAAAAACAATTTCTGCTCTTTGCACTTCGGGGTCTTAATTGGGATAATACAATTAACTTACCTTCCTACCAGAGTAGACTTGTACTAATAAATCTTCCCTCTCTCTCTAACCGTAGAACAATGCTCGCAATAACCTTTTTCCATAAATTAATAAATAATGAAATTGATTCTTCTTTACTAATCAACCAAATTAACTTTGCAGTTCCTATTAGAAATACTAGAAGTCTTGTACCTATAGCTCTTCAACCTTGTTACACTAACTATGCCATCCATAACGCCTTTCGGATCTTATGTGCAACATATAACGATCTTGTGTCATTTGTTCACTTGTTCTCGATCTTCGTGGGGTGTGGAGGTGGGGTGCTTGGTTTCGGTGGGTCACTTGAATGTGCTGACCGTTAGTACATCTACGTCCAATAATAGAAAAAATTTATTTAACAACAAATTCTAAGCAATTTATTTTCTCTTTCTTCATTATCTGACGATCTTACATGACAATGCGATTTGTTGTTTTTTTTTTTATTTAATATAGGAAAACGATTTTTTTTAATGTAATAAGCTTACGACGCAGCAAATTTTAACTACATCAAATGAAAATCAACAATTTAAAACCTTTCTTACAGCTTATTTTAGACTGTCGAGCAACAACTATAAATAGTTGCCCTAAACTTATTACACATTATTTAAAAAAAAAAATTCTTTAACCGGTGGTAATTCATATATTTAGAACCAGATAAACGGAACAAACACGACCCAAAAACCTGAGATAACTTCTAAGATAAAATTCTTTTACAATATATGCAGTCAAATATAACTGACCAGAAGGTTGATAACCCGCTTGTTGGAACTAATTATTAATTAATTAATTGGAATAATATCGTTTGCTTGGGGGTATTTGTTGCGCTTACGAATTTGGATTATCTTTTTCATTCTCAAGGGCCATGTTCCTGAAAATCTATATTTGCATATGTTCCAGGATGCCTTATAGCAAAACACCAATGCTAAATAATGTGGTTTCTTTAGGATACCCTTAAAGATTGTATACAATAAATTCGGCTTTTTCCATTACATTGGCAGCCGGTATCATCGTTAATGGTAAATGGTTGGTTTCACCCTGAGACATAATTTCTCCAAAACCAAAGTCCGACGCATTCGCCAAATAGTTTTTCAATAACGGGGTACATAGCTATTAACTTAAGGTACAACTTAAATTGTTGGTGCCCCTATATCCATTAATAATAATTAAGTTGAATTCCTTACAATATTGTAAGCTAATCTGCTCAGATTGGCAGGTCTGTTGAATTTCTTCTTCCTTTGCATTAACAACCGAATTTTACACTTATTTAGGCTCCCGAAAAATTTTCCTGAGTTTTATAAGTTAATTGTTAATGCTTAGGACCTGTAAATCTAACTGTGTCACGATGTGCTGGTTTTTGATATTGAGGTTTCGTGTTTATTGTTACGTTGTACTGAGGAGACTGCTGGTTGTATTGAAAAAATGGCAGGTTCAATTAAGCCGGGCACTATTATTTTAAGCTTAGTCTGAAGCGTGATAAAATGCTAATGTCCTTCGGTTTCTGTGGATAAGACTGGGAAGCCCGAATTCCTGATGTATTGATACCCTTGTTTGTGTTTAGATTGATTAAAGCAGCTTCTATTGTTCTGTTGTTGTCGTTGTGCCTTAAGCACAAAGCACAATTGATTGCAAATAAGTTTCTTATGTAATTAGCTTCAACTTTTTTATCCAAAGCAGGATCTGAGCCTGAGATATAGAGGGAGACGGGGAGAGCAAAAGAGAGAATAAGGAGAAAAAAAAGTTTTTACTTACGAAATCTTGATAATAGTTTATTTATTATTATTGTTTGCGAAATATCAGGCATTGGTACAGTAGTTGGGGTATGTCCATATGTGTTAGGGTGTATCTTTTAGCCGAGCTTTGTTAAATCTCAATTTCTGTTACACATCTCGTAAATATTGGTTTCAGTTTAAAGTGAACTAGTTCACTTGTCCAAACTCTATTATCACATACTCTTTAACTGCCGTGCAAAAAATAAAATATGCCACGCTTTACCATTCATTTATTATTTTATTATTTACATAATAATATAAAAACAGATTTTACAGTCGTACCTTCAACGATTATAGCTTTGATAACAAACTGCCTCTTAAGTTCTACAGTAACTGTTAATGTGTTTCTGAAGGGAAGTGTTCAGAAGAATCCTACGATACGATGCGATGCGATAGGAGAGTAACTAGCACTCTTTGGTGTTGCTAAAGACTGACTTTATTCATGAAAGAGGTACAATATTTATAGGTAGAATTAGCTAAGTTTGGTATGTTTCATTCCCACGGTGCATCTCAGGTGCAGTGGGTTTCCATGGTGCATGCCAGCTGCAGTGGGTTCTCGAGTTTCCAGCCACTGCTCGCTTATGCCGAAATAAGTTACGCAAACACTGGGTTGACAGTCTGCGCATGTTGTGTAGTCAGCGGAATTTGTGTAGTCAGCAAGTTGTGTCGCTAAGAGTTATGTGATCCATTATGTGGAATGTAGTGATGTACTGAATTCAAGGTTACTATAGCTAACAATTATGTGTTGGTTCATATACTTGGTTTATGAGTGTCTGTTGGCTTATATGGACATTAACATTCTCCCGGCCGTTGAATAGGTGATTCAACCATCATCTATATCCAGTGTGAATCGTCTCGGGGATGCGGATGGCACGGCTGCTGTGGCATTCTCGATTCCTGTGGCTGTTGATTGCGAAGTCCAGATGCGCTTCTTTCGTAGTGCATAGATAGCTAACACTAAAATGGAAATGGATACCACCAGAGCAGCATAGGCGGCGATGTGATGATGTTGTACTAAACTGATTTGGTCGGGCAATTCTTGTTTGTTTAATGCCTTCAGGTTGAGCTGCAAGTCGTTCAGATCCTTCTCATCTTGTCCATTGTCGTCTAATAGGTTGAGGTTTGTTACCGGTCCTTGAGTGGTGTCTGGCTTAAATGTGTTGCCAAAGTGAGCATAGCCCGTTTTTACTTGACTAATGATGATGTTGAAGGTACTTATACTGATTTCTGAGTTGCGTGCAGTACAACCTGATGACAGCGACAGTAGTCCGATGTCCTGTAGTTGTATAGTGGATGGCGTTCCGTTGCATACGGCTTGTAGTTCCATTGTAGAATGTGTTGCAAAGATCCAATTGTTTGGATGGTGTGTTTTTGTCCATACCATCTTGGTTGTTCGGTGAGTTACCTGACACATAGTTGATGTTTTATTGTTGAAGAGTTGAAATTCACATCGATTGTTGACGTTAAACATAGCTTGATGGTCAAAGCATATATATTCGTCATTTGGCAATGTACGGCAGCGTTGCAGATCATCACTTATGAGTCCCATGAATTGATCCCTGTGGTGGTTCACCGCAATAATAGGTGTCTTAAGCTCAAATAATCGCCAGTTGTTTGCGTCCCACATCGGAATTGGTACAATGTTGAACAGTTCTAATATTGATGTTGGCACTAATGGCATTGTTATTCTAAATATTACATGAGTGTCAGTAACTGTTCCTTCGGCTCGCATTATTCTGTACAAGTGAATAGTGTTGGATGATGTCACTGGTACCATTTGATCTGGCGGCAAATGATCCCTTATTTGATCCAATTGTTCCTTCAGCTGATCGGGAGAAATTAATGTTGGGCTTATGGTCCGGTGATGAATTCCAGTTAGCACATCCATTATTTCTGATTGCATGCGTTGAAGGGTAGCTGCTAACAATGTCAATTGGGTTGTTAACGCCAGGTAATTCTCTGTGAGACGCGCACCAGTTGCAAATACATTGGTTTGGCTGATGATAGCAATTTGCTTCTCAAGTAGTTGCAGCCGCCTGTCCGATGCAGATTTTGTCTTCTTGACAATATTAATGGTTGAGTCAAGGACTGAAGTTTGATTTTTCAGTAATGTCAGTAAAAACTCTTCGTTGGTTTTTACCTTCTCTATCACGTGGGTCATCTTTTTAGCGTAGTCTGAGTCTAGTACTCCAAATAGACTACTCGCAATGTTGCCCACTGCATCGAATGGGGATCGGCGCTTGCGTGCATGTTGCATGAGTGGATTTGCCAATTGTAATTCGTTCAGTACGTGACGAAAGTGCAGGGAGATGGACTCACATACGTGGTTGTTATTCAGTCCTGGGCATATGTGTTCGTATTCGTTTATTCCTGAATCGAATGTTTTTATATCCTGCCAGTATGGGTCCAATTCGTAATATGCCACAATGGTCCACTCAGATACTGCTCTCTTGGTTGTTCCAATTTTTTCATAGTAAATTCCAGGTTTTGAATCAAACCGTGTAACGGATACTGAATCTGTCAATATCAGGGGTAGCATGCAGAGCAGGATTAACAAAGATGAATTGATTGTCGGCGACATCAGTTGTCTTCGGTGAGCGGGTGGCGTTGAGCTGTTTGCTGATGCTACAGTTGGATTTTGTTACTCCATTGAAGAATTTTCCAAATGTAGCAGTGTGTTGTGCCTTTTTTGGCACTTGAAGCAAGTAAAATGACTTGGGCACGACTTTGCCATGTGATCTCCTTTGAAGCAGTTGACGCACAATTTTTGTCGTTGAGTCCAGTTTAGTCGCTCCGTGACTGTCTTGGCGCGGAAATCGTCGCACCGAAATATCGGATGAGTAGATTTCTTGCAATAGGGGCACTCCTTCCTTGTAGTTGAGGAAGATGCACATGTTGCTCCCGTTAAGCCTCTTTTGGCTCTGTTGTGTGCTTCTCTAGACGGGTTTTCTCCGCAAGCTAAAACCCGAACTCTTTGTTCGAGAAACTGGAGCATGGTCTCCAGTTTCTGTATTTGCTTCGAGTTGTTTAATGATTGCTCGTACAGCGTCCTATTTGTGTTGTCAAGCTTGCTCTGAATGATCGTGATTAGTATTGGGTCCCACGTTGAGATGTCCAAGCCAAGTCCCTTGAGAGATGCGAAGGACTCCAGAGTGACTATGTAAAGCTCCTTGAGCGACTTTGCACTGTCATTGATGGTTTGTTGCATCACAAATCGGTTCATAACCGTTGATGCTATATCTCTTGGATTGTCGTATGCATCAACCAAGATGTTCCATGCGTGATGGTAGTTGACCTCCTTTAAGTCTATTTGGCGGATTAATCTCTCTGCCTCACCGATCAGGCTGGTTTTAAGGTACCACATTTTCCGAATTGTAGGGATGTTGGTATTGTGGACCATGGACGTAAACAAATCGAAGAATTGTGTCCATTTTAAGATATCCCCATAAAATTTGGGAATTGTTATGCGAGGCAAGTTTACGTCATTCGTGGACTGCACCTTGTAGCTTGATGCTAGTGCCTCCTGTACATCTCTTTCTGCTTGTAGATACTCCGATGAATTGTATCCATTTTCTTCTGGGTTTTCAGCTTCCTCATAAAGCCGAAAGTGGACTTCTTGAATTTGGGTCCATAGATTTTTGATGAGCTCCAACGCTGAATGCTCGATAGGGGTATCTTGGTGCAGTGTGCGATATAGTGATGCGATCATTGCACTTTGTCGTCGGCACAACGCCCTCACCTTGGGATCCAGGGTTGGTTGCTGCCGTTGTCCATCGCCGCTCTCAGAATTCCTGCTTGTGGATTGCTGTATGGTGTCAGCGTCCCTTTTGATTACTTGTTCGAACTTCAGAACTGTTTTTTGTATGTCATTATAGAATGCGAAGTACTCATGATCTTGCGATAGTTCGCCAGATTTTCTTATGATGACATCGTTTTCCTGGACACTAATCCACTTTTCGTCGAGAGAATCAGCCTTACTTTTATGATATCCGGCCTTTGCTTTTCGCTCAGCTGAATCCTTTTTGTAGTTCGATATCAGCCTTTGAATTTGATTGCTGATGTCTTGCTGGGCATCGAGTAACTCATCGATGGTAGCTGATGCCATTTTGACTGATGTTTGTCGCTTGTTGGACTTTATGAACGTGCTGTGATCGTCTGTTTAACGAACGCACGCTTGGATCCTGATATGTCGCCTACTGCAATGCAGGATCATAGACTAACACAAATATAGTGAATTGTGTTAGCCAGGGTTTGAATGTCGCCGCTTGATGGGCTATGTTCCTGTGCTGTAATCGTCTGATTGGTCGCCTAGTTGGCAACTGCGATATTAGCCAGGGTTTGAACTTCCTTTTGGATGTCGGTGTTCAGTGTAGATGTGATTATCCTAGTTATCCTGACTGGTGTCCTTTGGCGCCTAGTTGACAACTTTAGATAATCACGTCGGGGTCACCAAATGTTAATGTGTTTCTGAAGGGAAGTGTTCAGAAGAATCCTACGATACGATGCGATGCGATAGGAGAGTAACTAGCACTCTTTGGTGTTGCTAAAGACTGACTTTATTCGTGAAAGAGGTACAATATTTATAGATAGAATTAGCTAAGTTTGGTATGTTTCATTCCCACGGTGCATCTCAGGTGCAGTGGGTTTCCATGGTGCATGCCAGCTGCAGTGGGTTCTCGAGTTTCCAGCCACTGCTCGCTTATGCCGAAATAAGTTACGCAAACACTGGGTTGGCTGACAGTCTGCGCATGTTGTGTAGTCAGCGGAATTTGTGTAGTCAGCAAGATGTGTCGCTAAGAGTTATGTGATCCATTATGTGGAATGTAGTGATGTACTGAATTCAAGGTTACTATAGCTAACAATTATGTGTTGGTTCATATACTTGGTTTATGAGTGTCTGTTGGCTTATATGGACATTAACAAGTAACATTAAACAATTTTTTTAATGGCTATGTCACTCTCTCTGCTATTTACAGTTTGTCAAGAATCTCTTTACATGCAGTAAAAATTTTTGATATTTTCACTTCTACGGTTACACTGGCTGTTATTTTAATTAATTTTTTATAAGTTATTCAGTTAATTATCTTGTAAACCCATTAAACAGAACTTTTTTTAATGGACTTAAGAGATAATTAACTGAATAACTTATAAAAAATAATTATACAAAATTTAAAACAACAGCAGTAACCGTATATCTCTACAGTTAAAATATCAATAATTTTTACTGCATGTAAAGAGATTCTTGACAAACTGTATATGAGTGTTTACTTTGCATACGTGTGTTTTCATATTATAGGTGTGAGTTTGTGTTCACAAAATTGAACTTAAACCCGCCTCAATTTTATGGCAGTGTTTTTATACCCTTAGCCCATGAAATGGGTAAAAAAATGGTATAATGTTTTTGTGCAAATGTATGTAACAGGCAGAAGGAAGCTTCTCCGACCCCATAAGGAATATATATTCTTGATCAGCATCAACAGCCGAGTCGATTTACCCATGTCCGTCTGTCTGTATGTATGAGCGCGTCGATCTCAGAAACTACAAAAGCTAGAGACTCCCGATTTTGGATATGAGCTTGTTTTTTGTTTGTTTTAAATTTTCGATAACTTTTCAGGCTTACGATATACACATGTAATCGATAACAAAAATTCTTTAATTTCAAAAAACTGAAAATGAGGATTGAAACTATAAGCAAAATAATGAACTTCTGTAAATTTCATTAAGATCGGTTAAGAAACACCGGAGATATGAAGCCATCAAGCATTGGTCCATTAGTACATGTACATATGTGTATGGCTGTCAGCCCGACCGTCTGTCCGTCTGAATGATCAAAGGTTAAGGGTATCTTCTAGTCGAGCGTACTCGACTAGAGCCTTCTTACTTGTTTATATTAGATTCATATTTTTGAGTTAGTTACTTATTTCAATTTAAAAATGGTTTAAAAAAAAATTTACAGATATTTTTTAATAAATAAATTAAGTAATATCGAAACAAGATATGTATAATAATATACGATATCGTAATATATTGTTACTGCTTGTTAAACATGACCAACGAGTAGGTATATGACATGACAAAGTATTTTTAACACGCTGCTACCACCCATACAACATACATATATTGTCTCAGCTGATATTTTTAGCTTTGTTTAATATCATCGGAAAAGTAAGAAAAAATCACAAGCTATCGGTCCCAAAACTGTCTCAAAAGGTGCAGGATAAAATGAAGAAGAAGTGAAGAGCCCAGAAACTACCCGGACGCTGGTATCTTACATGATTAATAGGTTAAGGGAAGTTGTTAAAACTAAGGGATATTATACTAAGTATTAACATCCTTTTAAGCTTTTATACGCCAAATGTGTTACTATTTTAACACTGCCCAAATTAGCTGTGACCTAAAATTTAGATATGTTTTCAGTTTTTGTATTATTTATAGAATATTTAAAAATTGAATTTTTATTTTTAAATGTAATTTATTATGAGACAAACGGTCGCTGAAACATTTTTCGTTTTGCCTTGTTGGGATATTGTAGTAGTTGCAAATTTATGATAGTTGCTGGCTGTAAGACAGTGTATGTGGATAGCCGGCGTCGAAAGCTTCGTTTATACTACAAAAAACAATAACCTGAACATTAATATACTTACCAAAAATTGACACCAAAGTGCCGATATGCTTGGAATCGGACGTAGTTTCGGCTGTACTAGGAAACTGATACCTAGAACTACCCACACATGATAATTGCACCGGCTCAGTTTTCAGATTTAAATGTTTTTGATAAATTGATAAGTGTTAAAAAAAAATAATAAATTAAAGCAGAGCATAATGAATAAAAAGGATCTTAAAAATTTTGTGCAAATAAGACCAGAAACTACACGGAAGTTGGAAACTTCCATGAATAATAGATTAAAGGATATATGTACCTTCCATGAATAATATATTAAGGGAAGTTGGTCATGCAAAAAAATATCATACGAAGTATTTACGTTCTTATTAAATCTTCTATACGCCAAATATTTTACTATTTTACGACTCCCAAAAATTCAGCTAATTAATTAAGTTATCGAAATATTAAAAAAAAATAAGTTTAGCATGGTATACCAAAAGATAAATTGGCGGTTAAGCATCATACGATTTTTGCATAGGTACAACTTTATAACACTTACAATTTTTTTGCGACACTGGGAAAAATTAGCTTTGAAACCCAATATATATACATATATTTTTTTTTTTTGCCCTATCAAATTACGTATATTCACATATTCACATATATTATTGCCAAGTTTTTAGTGAAGTTGGTTTCATGTTCGTAAACTATTGTATAATTCGTTTGCAATAACACAGGAAGAGATAATCAAGTGTTTTGAGTGGAACGTAGAAATTGAAACATATGTATATTTACTATTTAGTGCCAAAAATCACAGCTATGTTGACCTGCATGTAGATTTTTGTTCATCACAAAAATAAGCGCGCATTTAAACGAAGAGGTGATTTATTATCGATGGTAGTAAATAAATTTATTTTTTATGCGTATACATTATTATTCGGTAACTCAATACGTCTAGGAGCATGGATAACATTTATCAATTAACGCAAGCACAACTTGTGGGAAGAATTCAGTCTGTTTACTGCAAAAATTTTGTGTAAGTACGTACTAATGGCATACAATATTTTCTATTATATGGAAGAGACAAAAAAGCCTATACATATGCCCTTTTCTGCACGTGCATAAGCATATGAACACATTTACAACTTGTAAACCCGTTGATTGTCGCAATAAAAAGTTTTAAAAAAACCCCTTGTGCTAAATTCAATGTACATATTTAATAAAACATATTAATATTATATGTTAAAAATTGTTATCACTGCGGACGGCAGTCCAACCTGGTGCTTAACTTTATATTCCCTTAATCTTGATATGGGTAAAGGTATAATATTTTTGTGCACAATTGTTAAACCAAGGAATAAATGGACCAATCCTTCGTAGTCAGTTAAGTTTTTTCTGCATCTGGAATGCAACAAGTCAAATAGGACTATGGGAAAATGGCCTACCTCTAAACAACTTCATCCGGGAAAACTTCAAAAACGGATATATACAACGCCAAATAGCTCAAAGTGTCAATCTGGGTTAATCAACTACGTATCACATCATTAGATGCTTCATCCGCGGATGAATCGGATGAGGGACAAGGGCAGAATGGCACCAAACTAGATTTTCCCTGAACAAGATGAGCGGAGGATCATCAGAAAAATGGTAAATCCGAAGTCCAAAACTTACTCAACAGGTCAAGGATGAAATGGGTAGAGAGTGTAAAATGAAAGGTGATTATAAGCGCAAACTTAAAAGCACTAAGATGATGTTCGCCAAAACCCATTTGGACAAGGATTTGAAACACATTCGCACCCCGTCTTTCATCCAAAAGCTCGGCCGAGGACACACTCATGCATACAAACACGCTCGCATACGCACGCATACATACAAGAAGGCTAGATACAGAGACTCGAGTCGGTTCTGTTCTGTCAGCCTTCCTTCACCAATGCCAGCAACAGAATGACTTGTATTTTCTGCGCGGCATACTCGGAAAGCGTAATGATCTCTGCAAACCGCTCTCGCGCTCTCTTTTGTCTAAGTTGGCACTTAAATATTTTGAGTTTGTTTCCATGCTTTAACTTTATAGCACTTAACATTTTTTTACTTGACTCTTTTCAAATTATGGTCTGATTCACTATATATATATATTTTTAATAAGCATAAATAGCCGTGTTCATATATGAATGAATGTCTGTCTGTCCGTCTGTATGTATGATCACGTCGATCTAAGAAACTACAACTGGATATGAGCTCTCCTAACCCCCTAGTCAGAACAAGTTTGTTTCAAATGTGCGATTACTTTTTCGGCTTACGATATTTTCATGTCAGATATGGTAATTAAAACAATAGTTATGTAATGAAATTCTGTAAAATATTCATTAAAATTGGTTGAGAATCACCGTAGATATAAAAGATTAAAGTTAATCATCAAGCCTTGGTACAGTTGTGCATGTATAAGGTCAAGGGTTAAGGGTATCTTCTAGTCGAGTTTACTCGACTTATCAACAAAATTATTTTTAGATCAAAATTACTTAACTCTTAGAAAGAAAAACGTCCACATTAGTCTTGGAGCCCGATGAAGTTCATGTCACTTCTGGTGTCCGCCAAGGATATTACCTTGACTCTTTTTTATTTGCGTTGTTTATAAATCACTTCTGAATTATACTAAAAAGTATACTTCAATATATACTTTTATAAAGAAAGATTTGATAAACAAGAATAATTACGATTAATTCATAATGTAAAATGTATAATAGCACATTTTGTTTCTTTCGCATGCTTATACCACGTTTGTTTGTTTTTTTGTCCATAAAAAAAGGTGGTTGGTGGTACTATTTTAAAGTTTAAAGTTGTAAATTCATGATCAGTCCGTCCGTCATCGCAGAAATCATAGGTGGCAGATTTTAGATATGAGCTCTTCTACCCACTCTATAACGATAACAAAATAATCTTAAAATTCGAAACCCTGAAAAGATGTTGGAAACTATAGAAAAAATAAAGCACTTCAGCGAAATTGATTAAAATAGGTTGAGATACACCGGAGATATGAATGATTAAAGTTGAATCAAGCCTTTTGGAGTAATGCAAGGTCTTAAGGGCTTAATCATCTCGTCAAGCTAACTCGACTAGAGTTTTGTTACTTGTTTTATCTGCATAGAGCCAAAGCAAATTGTTCTGGCTGAGCAAGATCGACTTCGTAAATTATCCATTCAGCGACAAGCGTAAAAGTTTTGTCATTATTCATTATTATGATATTTAATATTTGAAATTGTAATTTTGCAAAATAACAACAATGGAAAAACGTTCAATCCTATGCTGTTAATTTGGAATCTCTGATCAGATTTTTCTGTTTTTTCTCGCTATAAGGTAATTTCAGTTGACGTAGCTTCATATATAATGAAAGAATCAAATGTTTGCTTTTAAATTCTAAATTGTTTAATTTAACTCTGACAATTAACACATATTCAGCATTTAAATTAATGCTTCCTAGTGGTAAATTTATTTTATTATCAAAATAATTAAAAAAAAAAAAATAAAAAACTGAATTGAAAGTTCAAATTCATAGTCACAAAAATGTATCAATAATTGTTGAGCTTTTATATGCTTTTGTTACTTGATCTGTAACTCATGTTGACTTTTTTAGTTCTGATTTTATAAATGTATTTACTGAAATTTTTCAGATCATATTCGGAAATTACATATTTCCCGGGAGAGTACTTAAATGTCTTGACAGGACCAAATGGATCTGGAAAGTCCACAATTGTATCTGCAATCATACTAGGCTTGGGAGGAGAACCACAGTTGCTAGATCGCTCCTCTAGTATCTCGGATTACATCAATAGCAATAACAGAACTGCAACAGTTATAATCACAATTTACGGAAAAGAAAATGGTTCTACAGAAGCATTCAAGCGCATAATAGAGGACAACGGACATTCCCGATATTTTGTAAATTCAAAGGAACTATCAAAATCCAAATTCTTGAATATTATTGCAACTTATAATATTCAAGTAAGTAATTTATGCCAGTTTCTACCACAGGATCGAGTTCAGGTAGCATGTAATATAATATGTCCCTGTATTCAAGTCGATATAGTCATAGCCTTCTATCCGTCCGTTTATAAATTATAACAATATACTCTTGACATAATATTATATATCTGAAAATTATTATTAATATCAGAATTGACTCAGTAACAAGTATATTCTCACACACACTCGTACAAAAATAAACTATCACTGTACGGTATGTTTTATATCCTGCTAATGTAGCTGTGGTTCTTTGTCGAAGAGCCAATTAACAAACGGTTGTCTTGCTGGTGTCTATAACCTCCAAGGGGCAAATCACATTCTATATTTTTTTACATTGACACCGTTAGGTATTGGCGTTCCAAAAAAAACTGCATTACAAAATTTGGAACAGACTCCCTGCATTTTAAGAACCACCTAAACCATGGAATATATAGTTTTAAGGCTAGGAACCAAAATAGGTTATAATATCTTGCAAAAACCTGCATCAAAAATCTAGGTCATGTCCATTTCTGACAGTTATAGCAAAAGTAACCGAATTTGATAGAAATATAGCTGGTGACATCCTCCAAAGATCTACATCAATTTGATTGCCATAATAGTTTTTGAGCTAGTCTTCAAATTTTTGGGGAAGGTAGCTATAACATCCCCGTAAGATCTGCACCAAAATAAATACCAACTTCACACCACCCCAGCCAAGCTAGTCGTCCCCCGTTGCAAGACGTTAACACCCTTCTTTATATTGCAGTCAGAGTATTCCGCAGGCGACTGCAGCCTGATACAGCTAGATTCACTAAATTTGGTTCCAAGATAGCTTGAAAGCTGATTAGCTTACATTAAAAATCAAATAAAATTTTGATTCCAAGGTCGTTTTCCTCCGCTCCTAAAAAACCGCACTATTGTTCTTCAATGACCGAGAAAAGTATTTTTTCCAATTTTTAACATTGCTTAAAGGTTGAGCACAGCTACTACTTAATGTTTTTAACTGATAAGCTTAATCCGGTAATAGAGTGTCTAATTTCTTGTAAACGAATATCCAGTTCGTTATAGATAAACGTTAGTGCTGACCAAAAACATCACACGATCTAATAATACTGGATGTTAAAAGATTAGAGAACATAATAGAAAAAAATAATCGAAAAAAAATCGTCGATAGAAAATTCAAGAACATTCTAGCAACGGGTGTGGGCGAGAATTATTAGCTATAGAGGTAAATAGAGAACAAAACGCACAAAAATGTTACCATTTTTTATAAAAAAAAATTAGCGTTATGAAATATTCTTTTAAGAAAGGTGAACCTTATGGTTTAGAAAAAAGATCGTAGCTTGCAGTACAAAGTTGTACAAAGTTTTTTTTTTATTTATGACAACTTTTTTTCCCAAAATAACGTATCCCTCTCCTGAATGTGTTGTTTTGTAATTTTGAATATACCTTTTTATATCCTTAACCCAAGAAATAGGTAAAAAGGGGTATGGTTTGGTGCAAAAACATGTAAAACAGTCACAAGGAAGTATCTTGAAGGAGCTAAAGTCTCTAGATTTAGCATATGAACTCTCTTAATCTCTAGGCATATTTCGATACCTTTGGGATTTCCAAATTAACAAAAAAATAACCAACTGTGAAATTTTTAAATCGGTTGAGAAACATTGTAGATATGAAAGATATTAGTTAATCAAGCATTGGTACAGTAAATTTTTTGAATAATGGTAATTTTAATGAAAACTTTTTGTTTACTTATGACGATCAGAAATTAACAGTAAATAATCCATACTCCTGCAAACTGTTGTGAAAAACTATATTTTTTATTGCCTATACAGGACTTCTCTAAAATGAATCCACAAGAGCTTTTAATAAACACAATAACCTCTGTGTGCGACAATCAGCTCTTAAAACACTTTAATGAGTTAAAAGAAATGCGCAAATCACAGAAAAGCGCTCGTATTGACAAAGAGCGCGAGCAAGATAATCTTCAAAAAGAGATAAAAATACTAGAAATGTAAGCTATATTGTTATTTAAATTTCATTGACTGACTCGTACATATGGTAAAAAATTAAAAACAAATTTTTTTAGGTTACAGGTTTCAGTCAATCAACATAAGGAGCGCCAATTAATACAACAAAAGTTAAACATTTATAAGGCAAGGAAATTATTCGATGAAATTAACATGGGATATACAAAGATTGATGATTATAAAAGTAAAATGGAAAGAGCAAAAGCCAATTGTGAAACTGTTATGAAAATTTATGACATTAATAAAAAGGCTCAAGAAGGTATATCGAAAATTGGTTCTATTCTACAAAAAACGATTTTTGCGCAAGTAAGTACTGATTGAACATGAAACCTTTATGTATTTTTAACCTTTAGCTCTGTTATTATTAGATTCAGCTTATAATAAAAGCAATGGCTGATAAAGATGATTTAATATCTCAACTGGACACCATCAAGCATAACATTAATGAGCGCAAATGTGATTTGGAGGTTTGTTTTTAATTAGTAAGCTGCTGCGAATATAATTTTACACAATTATGTGTCTTGCAGAGAAAAATTCAACAGTCAACTAGAAGTACAAACGAGGTGGATAAAATAAAGTATTTGATTAAAATGAAAACATACGAATCACAGCAATTTAGTAACGACAACATTAAACTATTAACTGCTGAATTAGAAAACTTAAAAATAAGAATAAAAGAGAATCGCGAGACAGCAATGAACAAGTATAATAAGCGCAGAGAACTTGAAACTATACTAAACGATGAAAAAATTCCAGAAATTTCAGCACTTACCCACAAGTTAGAGAGATCGCAAAATTTTAAAATTCAAAAGATTGAAGTAATATGCATGTTATTTTTTATGTTAAATGTTAAAAAATGTTTAAATACTTTTAGGAGCTGCGTATTCGAAATCCTGACGTGTTCAATGCCATGAGTTGGGTAGCCAAAAACAGACATTTATATAAATGTAAAGTATATGATCCGATGGTGGTTGAAGTAAGTAATCTTATATTTTCTCCAGAACTCAGGAATTGGGTAACAAAGATTAATGCATAGTCATCAGAACTAACAGCTGACACAAAGTAAACTGGCTGAACTGCTCTTTCCGTTGTATTTTTTTTATTTCATACACATTTAACAATCAAAAAAGCTCTAGTCGAGTAAGCTCAAATAATAGATACCTTAACCTTTGACCATACAGACGGACAGACTCATAAACATACCTTCCCTACTGTACTGCTTGATTTCATATCTCCGGAGTTTTTTAATCGATTTGAATCAATATATTGCGTTAATATAATAGTTAGCCAAATACTGAAAACATACAAAAAAAAAAATAGGTGATAGCTTATTTAAGATAGTCTTAAAAAGTAACACATTAGACGAATAAAAGCTTAAATAAGGCTGATAACACTTAATATGATATCATTTAGCCTTAACCACTTCTCTTAACCTATTATTAATGGAAGATACCATCTTCTGGGTAGCTTCTGGACTGATTTTGATTCACTTATCCAGCATTTTTGAGGATGTAATTTTCCAGCAGAACCTACAAGTTTTCAATAATATATATATATCTGCAGACTGGGCCGGAGGAAATATCATGTAGGGGCAGTTCCCGATAAACCAGGACTGCAGTATTTCCGACTTATGCCTGGGGTCGGTAAACAAAATTATAGCACCCAGGTGTTCAAAACATAACTATTCAAAATAAGCGATGACCTGAAATTAGGGTACTTTCGTAAATAACACGACCGGTGGGTAAACCCCAAATCATTGGGGTCAAATATTCACTTTGGTGGTCAATATACAATGTATGTACCTAATTGGATTATTTGGAATTTTTAAAAAATAATGTGAAATAGGATAGTGACAGGTATTTCAACTTTTTTCTCGACACTATCCAGTATAAGGTGTGACCACGTAAACCGGAAAATGATAAAATACTTTAGGTCCTCGTAAGGGTTCTAGAAGTCTTCGGCTCTTAGGTCAAAGTCTGTGTGGTTTCTGGCCATCTGAGAGAGTGTCCTTGTCCGCAGGCACTTCTTCCACAGCTGGTGGAACTCTTCATTTGCTTGGTTTATCCAGGGCATGGATGCATCACGTGCATACATCTTTTCTAAAGGAATATGGGCATTCCGTGTTTCGTTACCCTTTGCAACCCTTGCACATCATGCCTCACGAAATCATTCAACCAACCTTTAGGACTCCTGCAACATAAGCATTCTTCGTGCAGTCCACATTGAACATAATGAAGCCGCCATCCCAGATCGATGTCAGCATATCCAACTGTGCTAGCTTCATCTGGTCTTAGTATGCCATCGTATATGATATTCTAGAGAAGGGACGCAAACAAATTCTTCAGGAACTCTAAAATTAACAACGTACTGATTTTTACGCCTTCATATGTTTGATACTGCATCTTACGAATTCAAAGGTGATCCTTATCGATAGTTTTGAGGTAGGCAAGCAATCGAAGTATTACCATGTCCAAGATACACCTCCAGTTGGCGGTGTTCAACGCATCATTCAAGTCGATAGTAAAAGCAGGACAGCACTGCCAAATCGTCAGCGGCTACCACCATACTAACTACCGACTTAAGATCATCGGCTGAAAATCTCGCCTGTCTAAATTGGAATGGCGACTGATCTCCAGACTTTCGTACGGTACCTGAGTCTATTAGTTTGACAACATCCAATAGGATCTACGATAGGCATCATTGTCTACAGAAAGCTTGGTAGCATTCCTTTTTGCAAACCCTCATAGCAATGCTCAGCACCGTTTTAAAATCTTTTAACCTTCAACTGCAATGAGCCAGATGCACTAGATACGCCTTCTAGCCTAAGATAGACAGTCTTAACCTTGGCAATTTCTGTGTTCCATCAGAGCATGATAGTATGGTTCGTATGTAGGTCTTCCACTGAGACAGGTTTGGTGCATATGTACAGTCCAGCTACTCAGCTACTTAATATAGCTCCTCAGCCGTTTCCTACGCGTCCAGCTTTCCTGCATATCTAACAGGACCTTTTGCATTCTCCAGGAATTTCCTGAGCTTTCATCGAAATAATACCGGCATCGTCGTAACGGGACGATAAGGATGTTTCCCTAAGTTTCCGATATTTTTCGGTTCCTGTAAAGTACTGTTGGCCTGCCTATACTTTTCGATCTTTAAGCATGGTGCGGTTTGTCTAGCAATACAGGGGATAGTGGTGTTCTTTGCTCCAATTAAGATATGACTCAGGCAACGCCGAATGTATAGCTGATATTCCTGTAGTAGATTCAGCTCTCTCTCGGCAGTATATGCAGCCTCATCAGGCGTTACTACACGCTACTTCACCACATTAACCATTAAACTGTGAGCATCCCAAATTTAATATTGAATAATTAATATAAATCGGTTGGAGATCGAAGTTTACTCAAGTACATCATTAGCAATTACAAACACAAGCAATTACCAGCACACATACGTTAAAATAATTACTAATCTCTAGTTTAAGGGTATGTCCTAGTCGATCAATCGCGACTTGACCAGTTCTTGGCCTTAACCAGGCAGAAGGAAGCTTCGACCACATAAAGTATATATATTCTTGATCAGCATCAATAGTCAAATCGATATAGTCATGCCCGCCTGTCTGTATGTATGAACGCGTCGATCTCAGGATCCACAAAAGCTAGAGACAGATTTTGAATATGAGCTTTCCTAATCCGTAGGCATTTTTTCAATATTGACGGAGTACACCACGAGATGCAAATTAAAAAATCAAATATTTCTACAGCTTTATCAAAAAAAAGTCAATGCAAGTTAAATGTGGTATATTACATTGGTATACATTTATAAAAACAATTCTTACTTTTTGCTCTTCGGGGCCTTAACTGGGATAATTCTATTAACTTGCCTTCCCTTCATAGTAGACTTTTACTAATAAATCTTCGTTCACTTTCTAACCGTAGAACAATGCTAGCAATAACCTTTCTCCATAACTTAATAAATGGTGAAATAGATTCTTCTATATTAATCAACCAACTTAACTTTGCAATTCCTATTAGATATACTAGAAATTTTTTACCTTTAGCTCTTTCACCCTGTTACTCTAACTATGATATCCATAACCCCTTTCGGATCTTAGGTGATACATATAATGATCTTTCCTATTTAATACATAGTGCTATTTCTATTTGCTCTATAACAAAACTAGTCTTGTCTCATTTGTCTACTTGTTCGCGATCTTCGTAACCGCACGCTACGCGGTGCGCCCCTCGGTCGTACGGGCGGGAGGTGGGTTGCTTTGTGCTAGGGTCCACACTTTAACATGCCGGTGCTTGGTATCGTTGGGCCACTTGAATGTACTGTCAGTTAGTACATCTACGACCAATAATAATAATAAAATAATTTCTAAAAAAAGTAAACTGCGAATAGCTCAGAAACTGTGAAAGTGTTTTAAAAATAAATTACTTAAGCTTTGTGCACTATGTTCAAGATTTGTTTTTTTTTTAAGTTTTAAAAATCAAAGGTTTTTTTCTTACCGCCCCCTTTTTCATTCATTTAAATGCAAATTCCTAATTTTCAAACTTGGAAGTTAGGAGTTCTCTAAAGATACTTATACCTTTGTACGATAGAAAAATAATTTAATAATTTTGCGAGTATTGTGTGTATTTCAGTGTTTGTCACATTTCGACAATTTCGGCATTTTTACACTGAGTTTAGAAAATCTAATCGAAGCCCAGGGAACAGAAAACTGAAACAAATGCTGACAGACATATGTACATACATATATACATACGCATATACATACATCTAGTGATTTTTGCTACTGTTGAGCATGGCGAAGGCAGCGCCAGGCACAATCAGAATGTGTGTATATGTCGGTATATACACGCTCTGGTGAATTGCCTCTGATGCTGCGCTTCCTCACCCACAAAACGCGAACCACTGAAGGCGAGCCGCAGACATACATGCATCTACGAGTTACCAGCTCACTGGCACACTAGCACTTACATACAAAAGGGTTGGTAACCTGTAGTCTTACAGATCAAGTGACTACGACAGAATGACCTGAATTTTTTTAGTGACACGCAAGGCCTGCAAAAGAGCCTTACGCTTTGCGTTCGGGTGGCATCATTCACCACTAGAGCATGTACTTTTAGGTTGCAACAGCTGACTTCAAGTATTAATAACATAACAGGGATCTGTTAACTTACCATTACTGTTAAAAAACAATAATAATAAACTATTAAATTATATAATATTACAACATATTTGCATTAAAAATTGGTTGATTTTAGCACATGTGAAAATTAACAATTACCCGATTTTCGGCAAAATGCCTTATAGGGTTGTGTCCTCATACTAATGTAAATGTAACGTTAAAAAAAGTTGTTTCTTTAATCCAAATAAAGTTATTTGCTGTTTTTTATCATTTATTTTAGTTAAGCTTAAATTGCATTGAGGGAGCAATGTATCTAGAAAATGTGGTCAGACAGCGCGACTTATATGCCTTTGGTTGTGAAGACAAAAACGATATGTCGCATCTTATTAATGAGTTGTGCGTAAAACAAAAGCTTTTCGTAAATATTATTTTTTGTGCTCAGGCAGATAGAAGATTTACTGCTAGTGTTCCAATAGCAGAAATAGCGTAAGTATTACCGTATACCCTAACCATTTACTATTATCTAGTAATCCCTTTTGCAGGCAAATGGGATTCAATTCATATCTCGTTGATCTGGTTTCTGGTCCGGTACCAATAATAAACAAGCTTTGTGCCTCATATAATATTCATAATATTCCCATTGGCAAGGATGAAGTAAGTAATTTTACTTCGTGCATCCCAAAGACTATTCGAATTTATTTTGCCGGTAAGTATTTTCTGGTTTTTAATAAATAGTTTATCATTTAAATTTTAACTCTTTGATGCTTTTAACTTCAACTACACCAAATCAAAACAATTTATTAAATGATATAATAATTAAATGATGTTAGTACTTACTTAATAATATGTTTTTTTAAATTTAATTTTGTATTCTTCAAATGTCAGACCTACTAATTATTCGACCGTTGTTGTATCCACAAATGTTTCAAGTAAAAAAATTTTATTGTAGCAGATCGTATAATAATATGTATATACTCACAACACTAGATCCAGTTGTGAATATAAAGGCAACAAGTTGATTATATCTTTTAATGGCACTCCGCAGTAATGTCCCTAGTGTCGTTCTTTTTGGAAAACCATGCGAAAAATACGGATATATTATACCCTGATCTCATAAAGTAGTAAAACATTACAATGTGTGCAAGTATAATAACCAGAAGAAAACACTATTCTTTATCAGCATTAACAGACGAGTAGAGTTAGCCAGGTCGATTCATCACAATGTAGCACACATATTCATACGAACAATAATTGAGTGTGTACGCAGGGTTAGGGTTAGGGTTCAGAACTTTTTCGCTTAAAGACTGCTTACTGGATTTTTATATATATATTTTAAGGCATTAAAAAGTTTTCTGTGACGACATCGCGGTATCGCTCAGACCTTATATTAACCGAAAGCACAGTTCGAAGAAAGAATCAGCTTTTTTGTTTTGATTCAAGGCAGTTCCAATCGATCAAGGAAAGGTGAGTAAAAATATACTTATTTAAAAAAGTGTACAAAATTGTTATTTTATAATATATTTACTCGATTGTTTTTTATACCCATAACCTGGTTTTTTTTTAAAAGTATATAATACGCAAAAGAAATGCTTTTTCGACCCGATAAAGTATATATATTCTTATAAATATAACAGTACCAACAGCCGAGTCGATATATCCATGTCCGTCCTTCTGTATGTATGAATGCATTAATCTCAGGAACTACAAAAGCTAGAGACTTCAGATTTTGAAGCTTGAGTTTTCCTTATCCTTAGGGAGTTTGTTTGTTTTGATTCAAATTTTTGATAACTTTTCAGGTTTACGATACACACATGTAATCGAAATATTAAAAATCTGTGAAATTTTTATTAAAATCGGTTGAGAAATACCAGATATGAAACCATCAACCATTGGTACAGTACTACACGTATGTGTATGTCTGTAAGCCCGACCGTCTGTCCGTCTGTATAGTCAAGGGTTAAGGGTCTTCTTACTTGATTTATTTTAAACCAATAAAATATATTAAAAGGGAATAACAGTTTTAATGTAAATATAGACAGAAGGAAGCATCTTCGATCCCTTAAGCTATTTATATTCTTCTAGCTACATCCGTATTTCTGATTTATAATACAATAAAATGGTATTCTTGGAACTTGTATTCTTAGAAAATTAAAATATATTATCAATAAAATGAAGTGTTCTTTTTATATTCATTTATTGTGTAGGATCGAAAATTCAGATATTTTTATTATAACAACATCCATAACAAAGTATTACCTCTACAAGCTGGTTGGATCCAGGCGTTTTCAGCTACTCTCTTCATTAAAAACTTCATTAAAACTTTTGCGTTTTAATCTTCTAAGATCTCGATTCCATATCTCCAAGTCGGGGCAACCAGGGCGTTATATTTTGCACGTTTGCAGTGCATCGGCAGTGTGCTTTTGGGATTCAGCGTCCAGTTTTATTTTGCCGGCTTGTGCCGACGGCGTTTAAGTATCCCAGTAAGGTGGACGCGAAAACAGAGCATTTCGTCCAACGTAATCCCTAGATAGTTGGCATGTTTATCAGGATGCAGGGGACTCCCATCCAGGCAGACTGCTGGGGTGTCTCCACGCCTTAAAGTAAAGTTGACTGCCTGGGTCTTTGAGGCGTTGACTTTGATGAGAGCTCTCAAGGTAGGTAAATGTACTCCTGGGCTACGTCAGCAACATCGTCTGCATATGTGGCAATGAGATGTTTGCCCGGTGCAACAAGTCCGCCGTATACAAGTTATATAGGTATACTACCTTGGGGGACACCTGTTCTGATTGCCTCTGTAGAGGAGAGTGCTCCCCTCACCTTGACTTCAAATCTTGAGTATATGGTTGACTACCCTTTCGACCTGTTTGATTTCACCGTGTCGTCCCCTGAACCCAAATTTGTGATCAGGAAGAATGGCCGTACCATCCATAAGCCTTGCAAGTTAAGCGACAATCAGTTTCTCCCATACCTTTGATAATAAGGGCAGGAGACTGATCGCCGATATGACTCTGGGTCATCTTCCGGCTTGCCCGACTTGTGGATCATATGGATTCTCGCTAACTTTCACTGAGCAGGGAAGTGCTGCGTCCTTAGTATAGCGTTGAAAGATAGTCTCCAGTACTCGGGTGGTCTTATCGAGGCTCTTTCAGGTGATTGACAAAGGTGATCAGCTTGCTCGTCGTCTAAGTGGTAGTGCCTGTTATCATACTCTCGAGTCGCCTAATAAAAGGTTCACTTTTTCCACCTTCGAAGTGCCTCTTTTAGCTTCCTTTCTGATCTACGCCATTTCGCTTTGTCCAGTGGGTTATGCGTTATTTTATATCTTTGCCTGCTTCTCCTCTTGAACCTGAGCAAGTTCATTATCTCCGCTGGCAGTAAATTCCTAGTAGTATCCTGTCGTCTGCTTACTGGGGGAGGGGTGGATTCGATTGCAGTCGATCGAATGTTGGCGGTGAGCAGATCAATTGCATCCTCTACATCCAAACCAGATTGAATTGCAATGTTGAGATGAATGCTTTCGTCAAGACGTCTCTGAACTGCTGGTCACTAAGGAGGTCCCAGATGCTTGCAATGAAAGAAACTTTCTTGGTAGATAGCGAAGACGATGCAGGAAGGAGTGGCTCTAGCTCTGTAGCTAGAGCCACTCCTTCCTGCCACCTTGTTGGTAGCAAAAACTTTTGCTGGGCGATGTACCAGGCTTTCGGAATTTGAGGGCCTCGTGTACTGCTACTTCGTCGACTCCATAACCAATAGTGCGCGTTTCAGTCTTCACCTATCAAGTATTTGTTTCCAGCAAAGTTTAGGATTGCTTTGAAGTCCTCAGTCGACGTCCTCTCATTTGGTCGACAGCTCCAAAGCATAAGGGCATAATTGGACAATTTTTCGCATGCGTACGGGTGAGCTCGGCTTAGTCGACTAAGGCATGTGCAACTGATTGCTCCGGACGAGAACAGCGCATCCTCCATATCGTGATATGCGCTTCTTAACCCAACGTATGTTTTTGTTCTAGTGCTTCTAGCTCTAATACGTTTCCTGAGATGCCATTGGCTATTCAGATAAGGACCTTTATTCTGTTATTTATTTCGAGAGGGACGCGGTCATGAGGGTGAGAATTTGCTACTGCATCTCCAGCACCTGCTGCTGCAAGTCAGCCATCCTTTCGATAGTGTCGCCTCCAATAATTTAACCGTCAACGTAGAAAATTCTTGCAACGATTTTCGACGCAAGGATTTGCAAGTTTTCTTCGTCGTAAGAAAGCTGTTACATAGCTCAAATAGCTAAAAAAATACCGCAGGTTTTGTTCCAACCTGGATTGCTCACCTTGTCAGTTTATAGGATGCATGGAAGGTATTGGTCTGGATGAGTCACGCGAACACAACGGTACATCTTGCAGATATCCTCTCACAAGGCAACCTTATAAAATCGAAATCGAAGTAATGTGGTAAATATTTTTGGTTGTATGGGTGTGGAAGTGGTTTTTTTTAAGCTTCTGCACGCAATGATCAGGTCCAAATTATTGAGATACTTCGCTTGGAGGGTCGAAGTGTACAGAGTACTCGCCTGATTCAAGACCGAATAATTGCGGAGAAATAACTGCTCACAAAGACTATCCTCCTCCGACGGCATGTCTGCAGCGCCGCAATAATTGTCGTATTTCAGAACTGCTTAACTAAATCGAAGAACGGTTCCGATTCCGAATGCTGCAGCTAGAAATGAGTGTTTAGAAATAGCATCGCCTCCAGACACTGTCCAGTTTAATTTGGTCTTCTGAAGCGTGGGTAAATGATTTGCCATACGAACTTTCCCAACGCAAGGCAAGTCGAAAAATATGACAGTGCCAATTACCATATCGATAATTTTACCTTTGTAAATAAAAAAGGGGTAAGTTGTCTTTTGCGTTGATATGAGCGCAAAAATGTCAGCTGCTTTATTGAGCGAGAGAAGATTCGCCTTTGCGTGATGCTGAGATATTGGAGCGGCGTTGCTAAATCCAGTAGAGCTCTACAAGGTACGAAGTTGTCAGAACGATTTGTTAACGATTAGGGTATTGCGGTTTTGTATATTATATTATTATCGGTCCATTTTGGTAGATCTTTCAGGGGAAATGTCTTCTCCCAGTTGTCCCAAATATGGACCCTACGTGTGCCTGTAAATGCAACAATTTATTTTCAACACGATTTTTTATTAATTCCATGGCTTTGTTATAATTATTTTCCGTTGGTTCGAAAGCGCGTATCGCTTCCAACGCTGGTCCTGCCAGCCATGATGGAAAATGCTGAAACTTCTCCACTTTAGTTAATTCCTCATTTTAGTCGCCGTGTGTTAAACATAGCGACAGTGTTGCACCGACGAAACGTGTAAGTTCGGATTGCGATAATCTAATTATAATTTAGCTCGTCCGGGTTACGCCAAATTGCTGAAGAATGGAGAATTGAGGCCTTACGCAGATTGGTGTTGGTGAGTTCACGAGTAAGCTTGGATGTCACCTCGCAGCTGACTCAAATCTAAAGCTTGGATTGTGCAGTATCAAAGCTAGAAAGCATTTCGCTTATTAAATCCAGTCTAGCCTGCAACCACTAAGCATACAATCGATATAGAGGTCTCACATAGAACATCGAACTCACATCATCCCATACCTAACACAATGGATCCCTTTAGACAAAAAGAGCGCGAGAGCTGTTTTCAGAGCTCATTACGCTCTCCGAGTATGCCGCGCACAAAATTCAAGTCATTCGCGCTCTCTTTTGTCTAAGGGGATCCATTGTGATAGGTATGGGATGATGAGATATCGAAAGTGTTTGAGACCTCTGTATCGATTGTATGCTTAGTGCTGCAACTCGGTTATATCAGCGATGAGCTATAACGTAGATGTGCCAAATCGCAAATTTCCCTAATCCACCGCCAGGCGATCTTTCAGTTTTTTTTGGTGGATTACGCGTCAATTCACCAGAGGTCTTTTTTTTGCTGCCTCCGCCATGCTGAAAAGTAGCAATAGTCACCAGACGTATGCCGTATACCGGCATATACACACATGCTGCTTGGGCCTGGCGCATGACTTCGCCAGGCTGAACAGCAGCAAATATGACTAGATGTGTGTATACCGACATATAACAGCGTATACACACATTCTGCATGGGCCAGGCGCTGCCTTCGCCTGGCTGAACAGCAGCAAATATCACTAGATGTATGTATATGCGTATGCATATATATATGTACACATGTATGTCAGCATTTTTTTTTCAGATTTCTGTTTGCTGGGCTTCGATTAGATTTTTTATTTTTTACTCCAATCGCTGCATATGAATATGTGTGTATACAAGTGCGCATAGCACTTGTCTGGATATTCACTGACCTGCCTCAACTGTTATGATGATGATTTAATTAGCTTAAAATCATTTTCAAAATACATTTAAATAATTTATATCTATATCTATCTATATATATTCACATTAAATCATATATTATACATTATAATCATATTTTAAATAAATTATTAAATTATTTATTTAAAGCGCATAATGAATTATAATCATATTTTGAATAATATTTGTCTAATTGTTACCTATCTTAAATATATATAAGATGCTGAAGAACAATATTTAACATTTTGTCGCATTTAAATTTCTGCAAGAGCCTAGAAAAAAGACAAACTTCCAAGCCAGCCAAATTTCAGTTTTGCTATATCTGGTCATACATATTCTCTTCACTTTTGATTCTATGACAATAGCAAACAATTTTGCCAACGCAACTGCCATGCAGATGTGTAAAGAAGCACATGAACTGCAAAAGAGTATTCAAAGTGCAATTACGTCGCGATCATTATTGCTTGTGTGCCTTCATGTAGGGTTTCTTGTCCCTTAATCAACTACTACTACGATTAACTACGAATACTCTTTTAAGACTCTATCAAATGCATATGCCAGGCAGATGCACGTAAACTCCGAAAGAGTATTCAAAGTGCAATTATTGCGAGATCATGAATGCTTGTGTGTATTCTGTAGGTAGCAAAATGCTTTTGTTGGCACGCTTTTGTTTGATTGTTCAAGATCGCGGAAAACTTGCCTGTCGCGACGCAGCTGGTGAATTGACGAGTAATTCACAAAAAAAAAAACTGAAAGATCGCCTCGCGGAAAAATAGGGAAATCTGCGCATATATTGCATTCAGTTGCCGAGCTTCTGATTCTGCATTTGCCTTGTAAAAGTCCAAGTCAGACGGAGGAGCCGCCTTTGAATTCTATTCGTTCTCAGACATTTCAATTGCTACTCACGCGATTAGCCCTGTCGGCTATGCACGTAGGACTGAATGCATGTTGTTGAACAAACGAAATGCAGACGAGATTAAATTCAAGTATAAGTTCACTGACCGCTGCGTTACCGAATGTTTTAGCGCAGCGCAACCAATAAATTGTTAGGCATTTTGCAAATAAGAATCAAGGGGTCTCATTTACCATTAACATGTGCGAATGCGAGTAATGTGTGTGTGCGAGTGGTCTTTGCATCGAATTAGGCAGGAGGAGAATGATTATTAACACAATAGTTTATAACCACTTGTACACTTTTAAAAAGACACAACACCATGAAAGAAAGTAAAATAATCACGTAAGCGTGGCCAAGTATTTTGTGAAGGCACTTTTTGTGTTCACCTACAGTGTGTCCCAGCTTATCGTGAATATTTTACCAAAAAGATTAAATACCTCCCATATCCTTATTTCCAATTATTTTTAAAAATTTCCAAAATCCCATAGTGGGTACATATATTGGCCACCAAAATTAATATTTAACCGGAATAAACTGTAGGTTCCCCACCGGCTAGGTCGGGTTATGTAAAAAAGTACCCTAATTTCAGGTCACAGCTTATGTTATTGGTTACCTGCGTGTCATAAAACCACTATTTTTAAACCAAGTTCAAATATTTTGGGTATAAGTAAACTAATATTTCGTAGTCTGTTTAGTTTGATCCTAGATCTCGGGTGCAACAAGCCATCCAGGACTATGGCCAAACGGACTACCATTGAACAACGAAAACTCATCCCGAAACACTTCGGAAACGGATATTCACATCGCCAAATAGTTAAAATGGTCAAACGAACTCCCTTACTGTGCACAACAACATTTGGCGCTTTAAATCGAATGGAGGACAAGGGCTGAATAGCACCAAACAAGATTTTCACAGAACATGACGAGTCCAAATTCAAATGTTATGGGTCGAACAGACGGTTTTATGTGTGGCGTGGGTCCAATACTGAGCTTAAAATGGTTGTTATGGTATGGGCATATTAGTCATCAGTCGGCGCACGGAACTTGCTAATATTTGAGAGTACAATGTCAATTTTATGTCAATTCGAAACCGTTTTTTTTTTATTGTGACTGTTTTCTAACATAGTTAAGAACAATTAAAAAAAAAAAAAATTTTAAATAATGCCTCTGGCTGTTAACTGTGTTAAGATAATAGATTATCCATTAACTCATATTTTTTCACTTTAAATAAAATTTTTTACAGATTCTCGAAACTAATGTTGGAAAAGGACCAAATAAGAAACCATATAAGAGAAATTGATAACGAATTTGAGCGCTTACAAATAGTTACTCGTGAAGAAGTAGATAAAAAAAGAAAAATTGAACAAAAATTAGCACATTATGACCGTTTAGAGACTGAAATACAGAAGCTGAAAATTAAAGTTTCCACCATAAATGAATCATTTTATTGTAAGTAGATAAATTTATAAAGTTTTATAAGTCTGATATAAGTTATATTATTTTACACAGCATTGGAAACTTTAAAAAATACATTCCAACAAGTATTGCTCTCGGATTTGAGACAAACTTTAAAAATTGAGAGTAACTTAATTAATATGTTAGTGACTACTAATAAATTACAGTCAATAAACAAACTGAACCGAAAAATTGAATTAATCCACAAACAGGATGACGATGCGCATATAAACATATTAAAGGAAAGCGAACTGCAATATAAAAACGCCGCAGTAAGCTCCTTGGAGAACTACAATTTATGTAACTTTAACAGTAATATTTTCAGTCCACAGTCGAAAAATTTGTGTCTTCACTTAAGGTTCAACTGCATGAAATTCAATCTAAAACTTCAGAAGTGAAGGACTTGTGCAATGGCCTGTTGCCGTCAAACTCAAATTTTCCCTTTAAAAGCGATTTTGAGAAATTATCAAGCTTTAGTTCTGAAAGAATCTACGAAGCCATAATCGACTTTCAAGCAAGGTTAGAATGCATGAAAATGTTAAATTCTCAGGTAATTTCTTAAAATTCAAACCAAAAATTATTTTTCTTTATTTGTAATAACCTAGTGCTACAAGAGAAATCTTAAAATTTAATGCGCTAGTCACTATAATAAAACACATAAAAATTATTATTATTAACAGTATTTATACTATTCAATTTTTTCTGTATTTTTATTATTTTAATTTTTTTTTTTTGTAATAAAGGGAGTTTTTATCTGTTATTTTTTATTTTAAAGTTTCTTATTATTAATTATTAATTAACAATTCATTGTCCTTAAATTATAAAATTTTGAACACGCAAAGATTTTAAAAGTGCTAACTTAAAGCAGAACCAAAAAGAAATTGCTGTAACTATGGCTTTTGCAACAATATGTATTACAGCCAAGATTGGAGTATAATCGTCTTGACCGACCTGTGGTTAGTCGCTGTGTACATATTTTAATTTGTTTCCTCCCTTCGGAAATTGGGACTGGGAAATTAGAATAAAATAAAATAATAGGAATTTAAATATTTTAAAGACGTGAAACTTTAATGTAAAATTGGTCAAACTGAGAGCGTTTTGCTTGTGTGAGCTAAAAATTCGAGATGAAAGGTCAACATTAGCATGGCATTTATTTAGCACACATGACTGCAGTTTTCAACATCGCAATGCAAGAGAAATCAAAATAATTTTGAAGAAAGACATTAACAATTTTTTATTCAAATCCCGTAATTTCTTATTCACTTATAGGTCCTCGCTGATTATCATCAACACCAAAGCAAGGTAGAACATTTAAAAAAAGCTATTGAGAACAAATCCATTCAGGAAAAGCAAGAAGAAGCCAAAATATTAACCTTATACAACGTGTGGGAACCCAAGCTAATCAAATTAATTGAGACAATTAACGTCAAGTTCAATGAATTTATGGACTCGATAGCGTATATTGGAGAAGTGGTTTTATCTAAAAAGGATAAAGTATGATTTGCAAATTTGTTTTAATTTATTTAGAAGATGTTTCATTGTGAATTTTTTTGTGTAATTGTCGTTGTTGTTATTTTCTCTTTCTCCTGGAAAATACAGATTTAACTGACTTTGACTTTTTAAACTTAAAATTTGTTATGCATGCAAATTTTGTTGAATCTTTAATAATTCTTAAAACTTTTTTTATCCAAACTATAAGATTATGGGAAATAGGTTGATCTATCGATTTCCCAACCCACCAAAGACAAAAACATTTGCAAAGTTTTACATTTTTAGCTATATAGGTGTTAAAAGAGTTCATACAGTTGGGAGGATAGACAGATCTCAGGATGACATTGAAAACCACTAATATGCTTTTAAATTAACATAAAGAAAAGGATTCCATTCTTGAAAATTGCATCACTCGAAACAAATACATAATTTCATGATCGTACGAAGTATTATAAAAAAAACTACTTTGAAAAACTTAATCAATTGAAACAAATCTTGCACTTTGTAAAAAGCGTTGTTAATAAATTATCAACAAAGCAAGTTTATGTCGGTTTGTTTTGATGACTATGCTTTTAAATTATGTAAACGTAAATTATTTGTGTATTTAAAAAGTGATTGGTTTACAACTTTAGTACCTTAATTTAGAAACAAACCCTTGAGAAAGGCTTAATAAATGTCAAAACGCGTAGAAAAATATTGGTGTTATAAATAAAAAGAACAAATCAAGAACAACAATGGCCTTTAAATATATGAAGCAAAGGAAAATCAACAAAAAAATTGTTAATGCTAAAAATTCACACATTCCTGATATTCTAAAAATAGATACTATTTATTTTTTTAGATTGAGTTTGATTCGTATGGTATTCAAATAATGGTCCAGTACAGAAAGGACGCGAAACTACAAAGTCTTGATAAATATATACAATCTGGTGGAGAACGTGCTGTGGCCATTGCAATATATTCATTGTCATTGCAACACGTTAGTCAAGTGCCATTTAGGTAAGCAAATTTTTAACTCTCATTCCAAATTTAAAGTACATTAACGAATGTCCGTCTGTATAAAGGTCTAAAAGATCTACAAAAGAAATTTGAAGAAATTAAGTGTTAAAATACGCCCACTGCAAGCGGAAAGAGGAAGGCAAGAAGAAATAAATAGACTTGATGGTAATAGTTATATTTACAAATTTAAGTAATAAGCATATAAAAGCCAACTTCTAATAATACTACATGTACAATCCAACTTCCATATAACATATTTCAAAGGGCAAGTAAAATTTCGTTATTTAGAAAATGTCATAAATGAAAATTTAGAACTCTTGGTGCCCAAAAACTTTGTAAATCGTTTACAAGGGCACAAAAAATTAGAAAAAATTGGCCAACTAAGTGTTTACACAAAGTGAAAAATTATTATATTTTCATTTTAGAGATATAGAGTTGTTTTTAATTTTTTTTTATTTTTTATAAGTTATTTAGTTAATTTTCTCTTAAACCTATTAAACAAAACTTAAAAAACATAAACATTAACAAAGAAACATAAAAAATATAAAGGCACAAAATTCAACTGACAATAAAGTCTTCACACAATGTTAATCTTTCTATCACTTTTTGGTTTTAAACTTTAATTAATATTTTGTTTGTCCACCGTTGGCTTTCATAACCGCTCCCAGTCGCCTTTTCATCGATTTTATTAGATTTTTGACGTATTCTAATGGAATATTTTACCTTGGGATCAATCTTATTTTTAGGGTGACGCTTGGCAGTAAGTTTCTTCAGATAGTCCCACAGATTTTCAATTGGGTTGAGGTCTGGACCTTGGGCACGTGTATCGAACACCTTTTTACAGTTATAAAGCAGCCAGCACCGCACCATATTAGCTTTTTCCTTGGGATCATAGTCCTGGATTTTGGTTAATCGTTCTGACCATAATTCGCTCTCCCCTTGGAGTTATTGCCCGCGACCGACCAGCTGAAGGCTTCGCCTCCATCCTTCCCTCGTTTTTAACGTGGTTAAAACTTTGACTTTAAAATTGACTGCAACATTTTGTGGCCGTACCGAGTGATGGAACTTTGTATAAAGAAATTGTTAATTTAAAGCGCATGTTTGCTTGTGGTCGGTTTGCATATACTATTTTCCTACTGTGTTTAAACTCAACATCTTTATATTTTTTTTAGATGCGTCGATGAAATTAATCAAGGCATGGACGCCAAAAATGAACGTCATATATTTGATTTACTTCTAAGAGAAGCTACCAAACAGGGATCATCCCAATACCTGTTTGTAACGCCAAAGGTATATCATTTTAATTATATTTAAAGTTTTTATATAATCATATTTTTATTTCTTTGTTAGTTGCTTTGTAATTTGAGTTACAATCAACGCTTATGTGTCTCAGTAGTTCATAATTCTGGATCTGTTAAACCAAATATCTGTTTTCCACTGCATTAATGAACTGTGTAATTAATACAACAAATATTTGTATTTTATAAGTAAAAATAATTTTACACAAATTACAGAATAAATCAAAATCAGCAAGAGAACAAGTCAGTTTGGTTACGTTTTTTTGTTAAAAGTGATGCAAAACACCAAAAACGCAAAATGTTGTTAATATCTCAGATAAGATTATTCAAAAGCATGAAGGCTTTCGAAAAGACCTGTTTTTAAATTTACTAATAAGTTTATTAGCACTATCTTTTGTTTGTATTATTTTTATCGAAAAACTAACGAGCCGACGAACTTACCGAAAAACTTTCGAAAAAGAATGGCTTGATGATTTCGTCCTTTTTCCACTCTACTGTTCATTTTACGATCAATTATTATAAAATTTTGGCCTAATTATATGTTAATGAACCTTCACATGAAGCACATGACAATATTTATGTTGCTCAATCGTGGATCAGCTTGTAGATAAAAAGTTAGCTAACAAGTTTACAGTTAGCAAAGTATTGTTGTCAAGTCTGAATAAGCAATTTGAAAAATTCGTCATAGACATGCAAACGCGCGACAGCTTGCCGCGCGACACTATAGATGCATTAAAAATGAAGTTGCTAGAGGAAGAAGAGCGCAGGGTTTGCGAAGGGCTGCTCAAAGTAGGTAGCAAGCAGCATGCATACACTTTCACAGAGGCGCCAGAAAAAAAAGGTCATCGACAAAAAGAATGTCGAATGTTACAATTGCAGGCGGTGGTCCCTACAAAAAAGTTATTACCGAGAACTATCTGGATTTAAACGGTTGATGTCTGGATAGGTGCGCGACAACACATATGTAGCAGCGGTATATTTGATTTGTTTTAGCTGACAACGTAAGGCTCGAGACGAGATTTTGCGTTCTTACACTTAAGAATGTTTGCATGTACAGATTCATTTTGTAGAGACAAAGCAATTGTCCGCCAGGAAGGCGAAAAGGTATTAGAAGGCCAAAAAAGAAACAAACTATGTATTTATTTCTATTTGTGTGTAGCGTAGACAAGTTCACATATTTGGCATAATTGGGATGGCCATCTTAATAATGCAAGTCTGATGAACTTTGTGAAAAATAAAATGGTGCAAGGTGTTGATAATGTACACAATTCAATAAGTTCGACCCTGAGAACATGCAGAAAAAGTAAGATTCACATCCAGCCATTTCCAGTGTCGGGAAATCGCGCAGCGCACCTGCTGGAACTAATACATGTCAGCCATTTGAGAAAAGATGGCTTGGTGAATCAGCATATTTTTGTACATTCATCGATGACCTAACTCGGTCATATATATGACATATGTCCAATGTGCAGCAATTGAGAATTTTGGGTAAGTAGCTATTGGTCTAGATAAGAGACGCCATGGCAAATTTAAGCCTTTAAGGGGAGAAATATCGCTGCGTTCGATATTCAAATATTTCTAAGGTTGTTCCCTTTTCTACAGCCAAGTGATCGTCATAAAACGCGATGTTTTATTCGACGAAACTAGCTCGGATGCGCTGATTTCAGTAACGAATCCAGTTGATGAAATATCGTCAGATACATCGACTTGAATAGTGGTCAAGTTGTACTTGCAATTCAGAGACGACGAGGTTAATGAGGAAACACTCAGTGATAAGTATATCACCGCAGATGAGTCTGAGCAAGATGAGGGCAATAATATGGTGCAATTGCAGAATGTGGAGCAGAAGCTGTCAGGATTGGTACAGGTAGACCAGATTGGTTCGCACAGGCAATCCAGGGCGACCAAAGAAATGCTACAACGTTAATATGAAACATGGACTTTTAGACTTACCCAAAGGGCAAAAGGTTATTTATTACAGGTGGGTATTGACATTAAAAAGGGACTAGCCTGAGCGCTGGTAGCAAAAGGATGTACCCAAAAGTTTGGTGTGAATTACAAGGGGACATTCTCACCCATGTGCCAATATGAAACAATGCAACTAATTTTCGTTCCGGCTGTTGAGCTTAAATTGTAATTGCACCAATTGGATGTGTGCACGGCGTATCTTAACAGCGAGTTAAGCGATGTGGTCTATATGAAACAGCCAGAAGGAAATATAGAGACATGAGAACGAATCTATGTTGACCTACTCATAGCTAGTCAATAATAGCCATGAAGTTCGAATGTGTCGGCATTATTGGATGTAGATGTACTAACGGTCAGTACATTCAAGTGGCCCAACGATACCAAGCACCGCCTTGTTAACGCGCGTAGCACAAAGCAACCCACCTCCCGCACGTCCGACCGAGGGGCGCACCGCGTAGCGTGCGGTTACGAAGATCGCGAACAAGTAAACATATGACACAACCCTAGTTTTTTAAGAGATCGTTAGATGTTGCACATAAGATCCGATAGAGGTCAGCATAGTCAGTGTAACAAGGTTGAAGAGCTATAGCTACAAAATTTCTAGTATTTATAATAGCAACTGCAAAGATAATTTGGTTGATTAGTAAAGCAGAATCAATTTCACCATTTATTAGCTTATGGAGAAAGTTATTGCAAGCATTTTTCTACGGTTAGAAAGAGAGGAAAGATTTATTAGTAAAAGTCTACTATGGTAGGAAGGTAAGATAATTGTATTATCCCAATTAAGACCCCGGAGTGCAAAGAGTAGAAATTGATTTTGCACCAATTGAATTCTATCCTGAATTTGGGATACCATATACAAGATCCGTATTCGAGGATCGGTCGCACAAGAGAAACATACAAGGTTTTTGTTAAGTAGGGGTCGTTAAATTCCTTCGACCAGCGCTTAATGAACCCCAAGGCGCCTGATGCACGATTTGTAATTGCAGATATGTGCTTGTCAAACTTAAGCTTTGGGTCCATTAAGATACCCAAATCCTCAACCCATTCAATTCGATTAAATGGTTGGTTATCCAGAAGATATATATTATAATAGGGAATTCGTCTATAAAAAGACATAACTTTACATTTACTGCAATTGAGATGCAACAAATTTATTTTGCACCAACAGTGTCAAAAGCCTTACTGAATCAGTGTAAATAACATCAGTTTGCATTTTTTCTTCAAAGCCCTTGATAACAAATGATAACAAAACTTCACGGACAAACTACACAATTTATGCAATGGTTTTCAAAGACCTTGAGCCCAGTACCTAAGCACAGAGCTTGGTACTCCATCAGGTCCTGCCGAAAATATAGGCTTAATAACCTGAAGTTCACAAAGTTGTGCAATCTCTCTGATTTCTGGTATAAAAATGCAATTAGAGCAATTAAGCTAATAGGGGTAAGGCATGACGACTGGTTGAAAATAAGGGCTGTAAGACGTTTGAAAAAATTTAGCAAATAAATCGGCAATGGTCTGATCTAAGTTGGCTTTCATTTCCTCAAAGAATATGTTTTATGGATGTTGATGTGTTGATGACTTGCGTTTCGTATTAACGAAATAAAAAAACCGTTTGGGATCCTGCTGAAACTGTAATCTACACCTCGACAGGTAATTCCTATATCATTGGTTATTTAGAACTGAAAAATTGGAACGAGCAATCAAGTATGCAGAACATGCTAACGGTGAGCTTGATTTTTTTAAACTTTTGAAGAGATTAGATTTTCGATTTTTAATAATTGTCAACTCTCTGGTAAACCACACAGGTTTGTTTGCCCTGTTTGGCCTTTCATACGGAACACAAGTAAAAAGGCTCTAGTCGAGTAAGCTCGACTAGAAGATACCCTTAACCTTTGACCATACAGACGGACAAACAGCCGGGCTGACAGACAAACATACGTGTACTACCGGACGAATTCTTGATGACTTCATATCTCCGGTGTTTCTCAACCGGTTTTAATAAAATTTTTACAGATTTTCATTGTTTTGTTAATAGTTTCAATCCTCATTTAAGTTTTTTAAATTCATGAGATCGACGCGTTCATACATACAGACAGACGGACGGACAGACAGACAGACGGACATGGCTAAATCGACTCGGCTGTTGATGCTGATCAAGAATATATATTTTTTATGGGATCGGAGAAGCTTCTGCCTGTTACATACTTTTGCACAAAACCATTATACCATTTTTTACCCATTTGATGGGTTAAGGGTATAAAAATACCGATTGCAACATCCAAATTGTCAGACCCGCAGAGGAGAGACCAGTCCATCATGAAAGCCTAGTAAGTTTTGTAAAATCGGTTTTCCGAAATTGTCGAACTCGGCATAAAGGTTTTATTAAGACAGCTTGGAATATCATTGATTTGACTCAGGAAAGTCAAAATATCCTAACGGCCGTTTGTGCGTTAATCTGGCAATGCTCGTGCGTTTTCTAAAACTCTCACAACTTTAAGCCAAAAGCTGGAAAATGTCGCCTAATATTTCACCAGAAAGAACATTACTATTTGAATCTTGATTTTGTATATATTTATTGTATTTGTAAGAATTTTCATAGAAAAGTCTTCCAAGTCAAGGTAAGTCTGTTGGAAGCAAAATAGTGGTTTACAAATTTGCCTTAAAAATGCTCAAAGTGTTAACAAGATGAATAAGTTTCCGTATATGTTTGTAAATCTTCATGTTCATATTATTTGTGTCTGAAATTCGATTTGTTTTTGAATTAAGTGATTGTCTATTATCTGTGATTATTTTAATGTTTACCACTGTGATCGTGCAAGACATGCATTCTGCTTATCAGTTTATCATATCTAAATTTGTACTAAATCATCCCCTTGACAGCCCAATAGAATATTTATTTTTAGAATTAAATAATCTTAAGATGCTTTTAGGATATGTGTAAAAGGAACATAAAAATATTGAGTTCTCTGTCCTGACTTACACAAGAGATACTCTTGACAATCACTTATATTTTGAAACTTTTGATTTTATTAGCGGTCTAAATAGCAATATGCTGCAGGAATAAAACATATCAGGCGAAATGAATACACGTTAATGCCGAAGATAGCATATTAAATAAAATGAACAGACCTCAACCCAATTGAAAATCTGTGGGCCTATCTGAAAAACGTATTGCCAAGCGCCATCCGCCATCATCCAAAAATAGGAATGATCTCAAGGCGGTAATCTTGGAAGAATGGCTAAAATATTCCATTGGAATTGTGTAAACATTAGACAGTTAAATTTTGCGCCTTTGTTAGTATTTTTAATGTTTCTTTGTTAATGTTTATGTTTTTAAAGTTTTGTTTCATAGGTTTAAGAGATAATTAACTGAATAACTTATAAAAAATAATCCAAAAAATGTAAAACAACAACTAGTGTGACCCTATATCTCTAAAGTGAAAATATCAAAAAATGTTACTATGGGGAAACAGTTACTGGACAAACTGTGTCTTGAGATTTTGCATGCGAGTAATACCCCTTAGTTCATGCCGAGCTCCAACAAAGTTTTTTGAGTTGTCCGATATTGTTAAATTGTTGCTGATGAATCGCATCAGTGAAGCGGTTAACGGTAGATTAATCCTCCACTAATTCCAAATGTAAAGCTTTGGTGAAAAACAAACCAATATTTTTATGTAACACTTCTGACTTTGTAAAGAATGGTTCACAAAAATAAATTTCACTTGTAAAGAATGGTCGGCTAGATTGCACTTTATCGGCTGACAACGAAGGCATGATGTACACAACGAATATTCTTGCTAAGGACTGCTGACAAAATCTTTATTGCAGTGCGGCCGGCAAACTGTGTGGTCCACTGTGTTCAGGTGCTGATGTGGTAAAATTATTGGGTGCTTCGTGATTTAAAAATAAATTCTAAAGATGTCTTCCAAAGCGGAGCTGTCTATAATCGGAGCTTAAATTTTGAGTGATACGGTTTTTTTTTTCAACGAATCCTTGTGCTCCCACAATTATGTCATCGACTGTCAGTGGGTCCATGGAACGACTTTGATATTTGAGCTGGTTAGTTACAAATCCCATTGGTGCGCTTCTGAATCTCAGATATCGATCAAAATTTCACAGATCTACAGGTCTGACGGTGCCAATTCGACTTCTGACATACGTCGATACATACATAAATGGATCAGTGTCAAGCTCCAATTTCAATTGCCTGCAATATCCTTATTTTAAAAATTTTCAAAAACCCATGGTAGGTACATATATTGAATATTTAATCGCTTCTTTGGAACAGTTATGTTATTGAAAAATTTAAATAGTTGATCTATTTCCTTCGTAGTCAGTTTAGTTTTTTCCGAAATCTGGGGTGCAACAACCCATTCAGGATAGGTAATTAGACTACCATTGAACAGCTAAAACTCATCCTGGAACACTTCTAAAACGGATTTTCACCGATCCGAATTACTGAAATGGTCAATCTGAGCACCTCAATAACATCATTTAGAGCTTCATTTGCAAAAATTGGATGGGGGACAAGAGCACAATGGTATCAAACCATATTTTCACCGAATAGGATGAGCGAGAGGGAAAAGTGTAGTGAAAAAACTATTTGCCGGGTTTTGCGGAACCATGACTTTCATGCCCGAGAACCACTGAAGATACTTTTTATAAGTGCACAAAATTAAATGCGCAGGGATGACCTTACCCAAAATCCAATTGGACAAAGATTTGGATTCGTGGGTCCAGTACTGAGCAGAATCCCAAACACTTAAATACAACAGTCAAGCACGGTGGAGCAAGTCTCATAGTATGGACATGTAAGTCGTCAGCCAGTTCCCGGATCTTGGTGATTTTTGAGAGTGCTTTGGGTAATAATATGTACCTCAATATCCTAATCAAAAATTTACTCCAAAGTGCCATGAAGTTGGGACTCCGACGAACTTTCCGGTTCTACCAGGACAACGACCCCAAGCATAAGTCGGGAATAGTGCAGTTCTGGCTTATCTGGAACTGCACCCTCATGCTAATTCCTCCGGTCCAGAATCCAGACTTTAATTTTGTTGAGAATTTGTGCGATCTACTGAAAAATAACATCCGGAAGCATAGCTTATCCAACAAAAAGGTTCTCAAAAATGCTCTGCTTGATGAGTGGTTCAAGATATGGAAGCAAGTAAAGATGTTTATGATCGAGCTATCGGGCATTTGAGGAGCAAAGGATCTTGAATCCATATAAAACAAATAGTGATGCTTCTATTGGCAATGTTTGCATTTGCCTAATTTGCATTGCTGTAAATTATGTCCTTTGCGAAGGGAGCTAAGGCAGAAGTGCAGCCCTTTAACTTCTCTATAGCGAATAGTGATTTAGAATTCTTGGGCATTTAAACAAATAATGATCAGCGGATGCGCATCAAACACAATATTACGTTTTGCAAATGATTAATGTATTGCGGTTTCGTGTGCAACGAACGTAAATTTAAATTAATGGCGAAAATTGCTTGCCGAACACTTTTCCCCTGAATATGAATCGTAAGTGGACCTGAAAATTTATTGTGAAAACGATTTATTAATTAGTTTATGCCTTCTTCAAACTTCGCAAAAGCGCGAATAAATTTTAAAGCTGGTCCTTCCATACATGATATATATAAACTTTCGCATATACATAGCGAAATACTCAGGCTAGTCTATATGCACCGCCAAAACGTGGAAGTTAAAATTAAGGAAGTCTAGAAAAAAATGCCCCACCCCTAAAGTTACCATTTGGCTTTTCCGTGTTGCGCAGAATAGCTGTAGAACGGAAAAAAATGGCTTTACGCAGTTTAAGAGAATTTTTTGATGTCACATGGCAAGTGACTTGGTTAAATAACAACCTTGCTCCATAAGAGTGTGCTTCTTAAGGTTAAATTGTCCAGCATCAAAGCAAAAGCGCATTTCGCTCGATAAGTCCACCCGAGCGTGCAACTCGGCATCATCGAAATACATTAGCTGCTCGACAGATTAAAATACGTTTAATGTATTGAGTTGCCGAGCTACTGATAAAAGTCCAAATCAGTGGCAGAAGCCGCCTTTGAACTTGATGTGTTCTTCGACATTTTTATAGTTGTTCACAATTGTCTCACACGATTACAGGACATTTATTCAACTGCAGGACCACATCTGCTAACAAAAAATCAAGCAAAAATCATTATTGACCACGTTTATTATCGCTATCTCTATACTTTTTAGTATTTTGTATCATTGTAGTTTTTGAATCTACGAACAATTACATTAATTTTGGCCTATTTACTATTTATTTAAAGTTATTTGTATAAAGTTGGATTTGGCAAGCATAACAATTTTAACGCTGACTACATAAGTGGTACTATTACTATGCTATCCATAACCACTTTCGGATCTTATGTGCAACATATAACGATCTTTCCTACTTAATACATAATGCCATTCCTATTTGCTCTCTTAAAAAACTAGTCTTGTGTCATTTCTCTGCTTGTTCGCTCGGTCGGAAGGGCTCTATAAAAAGACCACTCACCTGAAAAAATGTTTAAACCTAATTTTTGTTTTCTTGCACGAAAAACAAATAGTTTGGTTGTGTAAACTGAACAAAATGAACAAGATTAACTGCAAGTATAAGTTCAGTGACCGCTGCGGTTCCGAAAATTCTAGCTCAATGCAATTGTATTTGTTGGACCCTTTGCAGTTTGCACTATACGATGGCAAGAACGAGGGCGGGCGAGCGGAAACGAAAATAACTTAACAAAAAAGTGATGACTAGAGCTGAAATGTGCGAGCGTGGGCGAGGGCCAAGCCCAAATGTGCGTACATGTGTAAGTGCGCAAAAACAAAAACGAAAGTGTGGGCCATTATGAAACAAGTATAAGGTAGTCTGGGCGCCAGCCGAAGCTTGGTCGCGTTGTCCCCTAATGTCAGTGTATGCTTGCTTGTTGGCGCGGTAGGTTGTATGTGGACGATTTTTTTCTAATTTGCGTTAAAACTTATGTGTACAAAATTATGCCCTATTGTAGATATTGATGTAAAAGCTTTTTATTTTAAAATTATAATTTACTTTAGAAACAAAAGTCTTAATAAGAAAATAGCTATTCACAATCAAAGCGTCGTTTAATTGCAAGCTTAACCCCCCGTTGGCTGCCACCCTGCCGCTAAGAGCAGTCCTAGGGGAAGGAACCATGAAATTAAACCAACATTGAGTGTTGAGCAGAGCAAAAAAATTATGGTGCAGGGGGTCCCCAGTACCGGTGGCCGTCAGGGGTGTTCAAGCGGAACCCGGGGCGAGATCATGCGACCGCGACAGCATGGGTGGTCACTTCCAAAAAGACCAAACGGATGGTGAAGAAACGTGATGGAGAAGCTGATTAGGACCACTTTAACGGCAGCAATTCGTAACATCGGTGGACTCTCACCGAGTACGGGCTTAGGGCGGGCCGGTGCACCAGAGACGCAGTCCTTAATGTAGTTGCAGTAGTCGAAAGAGCCGAGGGCCATAATCGGCACTTCTGGTGACTCTCGACGTTAAGAATGCATTTAACTCGGCGAGATGAAAAGATATGATGGAGGCACTGGAGCACAGCTTCGGGGTACCGGTTGCGGATCGCGGACTCCTTTATAAGATCAGAGAAGGCGTTCGCAGATTGGTAGCAGCACGAAACCTGCAAAGGGCACAGCTAAAACTCAATCAAGTGATGAGGACGGTCGGTAGTTGGATGGTGGAGCATGGGCTATCACTGGCGCTAAGGAAGACAGAAGTGGTAGTCCTGACAAAGAAAATGATACGAACGATCATCTCAGTAAGAGTCGGAGAGGCTACGGTGATGTCGAGCCTGCGGTCGAATACCTTGGTAGAAGCTGAGCTTCTTCCAGCAGATACAACAGGCGGCAGTTGGTGTGACTGCGCTCAGTAGGCTAATGGCCAATGTGGAGGCCCGCCTCCTAGCAAACGCTACCTCCTGATGAGTGCGGTTCAGACGGTGTTGTTCTATGGGGCAGAGATATGGGCCAATTCTTGTAAAAAAAAGTGAGGTATCGGAAGAGGCTCGCACAGGTTCAGCGAAGGAGAGCCTTGAGAGTAGCTTTTGCCTATCGTATGGTCTCGGAGCCTGTTGTGGCGGTGATCGCTGGAGTGGCACCAATACAACTTCTGGCTAAAAAACGGCGGGCAGTTTTCTTGAGGAGAAGTGCAGGAGAAGGGGAAAATGTTTCCAAAGAGGAAAGAGCCATCACACTTTGCGCATGACAGAGTCTTTGGGAGGGGGAAAGTAGGGGGAGATGGACTGAGCGACTTATCGCAGACGTGAAGTCCTGATCGACAAGAAAGCATGGTGATGTAGATTACTACCTAACACAGCTTTAGTCTGGACACGGATACTTCCGCAACTACCTTCACCGAATGGGAAAGACGGCAGCGCCCGACAGTCTGTACCACCCCGGCTGCAGCGACAACGCTAAGCATACGTTCTTTGGTTGTCTCAAATGGAACTGGCAGCGCCTGACGCTTAACCGGGAAACAGAGACAGAAATTACACCCGACAATATCGTAAAGGTTATTCTTGAGAGAGAGAGTTGGGGACGTGTGGCACAATACGTCCAGAGAGTTCTGAGAGCACAGAAACTCGATTTGGATCAAGCTCAGAGCGAGTCTGAAATGCCTGAGCAAGAAATAGATGGCGTTTGGGGCCACATGAGGGACCTTGCCCGAAGTAACGGTCCCAGGCAAGCGTCCAGGGTCAGTCGAGTGGGTCGACCGTAGAGGAACAGGGAGAAAGGTTTTAACCGGTATACTTGCTGTTAAGACAGAGGAGTCTGGCACACGGGTGGATATTCGGAAACGCCACCTACGGCACGCAAAGTGTTTACAGAAACACTAACGACAAAACCATCAAATGTATTGCTTTTTATACCCTGAACCCATGAGATGGGTAAGATCACGGGCTAAGGGTATTTTCTAGTCCAACTTACTCGATTAGAGCCTTCATGCTTGTTACCCTTAACCTCGCTGTACATATTCTATTTAGTTTGCCGATATAAGAAAGTGCTTATTTCTTTGCACAGAATTCGGTAATATAAGGGCAATAAATAGTTTGGTATTTAATAGATGAGTAAGTCATTATGAGAGGCATTTTAAACAAAAACATAAACAGTATATAAAAATGCATCTTAAATTTTGTTCTGTGCACATGTTGATAATCGAAATTGGCTGCTTTGAATGTATTAGTGTATTTCATTATTAGTATTGGTGTTTGCTCCGTCGTAAACTATTTTTGGGAAACCATGGTTTATATCCTTTCACTTGTACACTAATACAAATGTCGGACTCATAATTTTTTAAGCAAAATTTTAATTATTAAAGGGGGTTAAACGAGAGTGCATGCAAGGACAAGAAATTAGATAAAATCGCAAATGTGAAGAAAAGACAAAAAGACAAGTGACAACAGTAAGTAGTTAAGACTTGTGGTGTATTTCTTTTAGTAACCCTCAGTACACATATACGAAAATCATCTCCTATGCCTGGGCGTAATTGCAAGAACAAAACGTATATTAAAAAATAACTGATTTGTATGCAATTGTGCTGTTTTCAAAAGTATTGATAATTTCTTTGTCCTAAGCAACTCACATTGTGCGGCACCAAAATCAGAAAACAAAACATTCCAATCAAACACGACAAAGTCAGCCCTAATAATAGTTATGCCGCCGCAATCAGAGGCAATAAACTATTAGGCCAAGCACCCCAAGAGAACCAATACCTATAAGCAAATTCGACGCATCATCCGCAAGATGACGCGGATGCTAAATAAAATGTTTGGCCAGATGCTGACCACCGTTATGTCAAAGCTATGCAAGTATCGGTATCATCACCATGTGGAACGACAAAAACTTGTGCAAAAGTACTTTAAGAACCAAAATAAATAAATACTACCGATATCTATGACTTCTCGGACAAATCGATCTTGCACAAAGGTAGATACAATCAAGTAAGGTCATTCCTTATAGGAGGTGACTTTAATGCTAAGCACTCCTAAAGATGCTCCAGAACCAGTAACTTCAAGCGTCAGGCGCTGCTCAGGCAGGTACAAAATAAAACTCTTAAGTTACCACCCCACTGGCGAGCCAACATTCTTCCCCGCTGACCCGATGAAGGTGTCTGAAAAGGAAATAAGGAGGCCTATCAAAAAAGCCGTGTTGATAAGAAATTTCGATGCAGAACATCTAACACCCCTTATAAGGGTCACCCGAGAACATGAAGCCGATTTAGAGTACCACTCGCCGAATTCGATGTAGACAATAGACTGAATTTATTAAAGCTTTAAAAAACTACAAATCGCCAGGCGATAGGAATGCTATTGCGTTGAAACCCACTTCCTTCATATACATAGTTCACTACAAAGATACTTAACAAATGCATGGAAATAAGGTACTTTCCTAACGTATATAATATAATAGAAGCAGTCTTATAGACAAAGCATACTTAGCCGGCGTTTCTCAAGGTTGTGTTTTGGTCCACGGTTTTATATAATCAAAATCCTCATCTCAATTTGTACCGTGCAACTTTAACTCCTTTGTATACAAAATATGCTTAAATCCGAGTAAAAAAAATAAATCTTTATTTAAATACCATAAACAAAATTTTAAAAAATGTTTAAAACACAACTATTTTCAATGTTTTTTGGGCAGTCCTTTTGTTCACTCTAGAGCAGTGTTTCCCAAAGTGGGTGATAACGCCCCCTTGTGGGCGCTGCAGGTCTCAAGGGGGGCGGTAAGAGACCTAGAAAAAATGGGGCAGACGATTTTTTGCCTTCGACACCAATGAACGTACACACACAAACATACATATGGGGGGCGCTAAAAAAATATTTATTCTCAAAGTGGGCGGTAGACATAATAAGTTTGGGAACCACTGCTCTAGAGAATTCTAATTATAATTCTCAATGATGATGGTCAATGAACAGTGTGTATATGAATGTGCGGATCATTGAGACTTTACAGGCTTGTGGGTTAGTTTAAAATGTTAATTTGTATATATATGATTGCAGGTACAACGCGCTGGTGATGTCTGTTTTAAATTGGCGATGACCGTTTCCACTATACTCGCGTCATCGAAAACCAGATTTTTGGGATTTGTAAATTTTTTAAACTAAATATTAAATTTTTATCGAAATCAATACAAACGGCGGAGATATTATACATATAAATGTGCATATTAAGATAGAGTATTTATTTTTCGTAAAAGTTATATTTCGGCGTTCCTGCCAGTACAGTTTTTTCACCCGTATAAATTTTGGAGCGATAACTGGTCCACTGAGCGACCTATGCAAGTTTAGATCGCTTTGATTGTTTTTACCAATTAAAAATTTTGTATACCACAATACAGCTGGGAACATAACCAAACCATAGTATACGTTTTTAACTTTAACGACCATTGGGAGTTTTTTATCACAGAAATAAAGTAAGTAAATTATTACAATAAATAAATTAAACCAAGCATTGTAACCATTGCAACCATTGTAATGTCAGTAGCTCGATTGCAAATGTCGCTAATTTTCAAAAAAGGTTTGCTTCCTGCTAAGTTCATGGGGCAATTACTACTGCTACTACTACTATTATTAAAACTTTTTCCATTTTAAAAAGTAAATGATGTCGATATACTGCCTATTTATCAATTCTGAATGCGCGTAAAACATTTTCATGAAACAATTCCTGAAATTTAAGCTTCCTTAGCGTCTTGGACATGTTATCTTTAAAATATGGCGCTACACGTGATTACTATCAGTATTTTTAAATAACAAATGAACATAAAATATATATATCGTATTTCATTATTTTGTCTTTAAACTCAAAAACAATGTTTACATATTTTAAATCCAAGATTATATTGTTATCGATTACATGTGTAAGACGGAACTCAAAAAATGTATCCAAAATCTAAAACAATCGTGATCTGCCTGTGTCTTACAAGAAGTTATGTTCTAAATCTAACCTAGCTCATATAGTCTCATTTTCATGCGAAGATGGGATTTTTAAAAATTTTTTTTTTTCAAATTTAAAAATACAGTCCAGGTAAAAGGGCAGTTTTTTCCAAAATAAAATAAAATGATATCTTGAGAAATTGTTCACTAAAGAGGGCAGTAATTTTGAGTATTGCCGCTGTCCATGATAACTCGCGTCAAAGTTATCGGACTTACAAAAAGATGATAAAAATCGTTAGCTTAAATATGTATTGTAGTTTTTATTTAATTATTTTTTTTAGTTTTGTTAAATGGTAAAGTTATAGTTACGGTTCTTACCATAAAATGGCATTAAAAAAAACTGTATTACCTGCATAATTTTAAACATAATTGAGTATCAGATTGAACAAGCTGTTTTGGACATGGACACTGACAGTGCTGAAAATAAGGTCTGTCTCACTGTATATATTATTAAAAAATAATAATATATACAGTGAGACAGACCTTATTGACACACATACTTCTGCGAGCACAATTAGGACGAAATAAGTTTAAGGCACTACTTTCGTAAAACATGGGACCATGTTATGTTTTAACAAGTGGGTGTAATGAGTGTGATCGTGAAATGCACTATGTCACCAATCAGTCAAGCACCGACAATAATGCGCCCAACGAAAGAGCGCTGGTTTTATGACGAAGTCTCTTTATTTTATCTTGTCAACCTTCCCATCTTAGCAAGCCAAATATTATATAGACAAATGATTAAACACAATTCTAGATCTAATGAACATACTGTCTGTTTTATGTTTTTTATTTGCTAAGAGAACATAGTTTATGAAAACTAATATTAAATGAATGCACGTTCAAATGTTTATTGCTTGTGTTTTATCAATATATAAATTAATGTGCCTGCGGATCACACTGCAAAAGCCGCACAATTGATGGATCATTTTTTGCACCTTCTATAAATTCATCTAAGCTTAATTTTCCATCCTTGTTTCTATCCATTTGACGGAAAATTTTATCCGTTCGTTTTTCAGGCGTGCTTTCGTCTTCAGGCATTTTCATAACTGATCCAACCATTTTATATATTGCCTGAAAATAATTTTTCTTATCATTAATATATTAGAACTATGAATATTTTTACAAAAATTAGAAGAAAAAAAAACAAGTAAGAAGTCTCTTGTCGAGAAAGCTCGACTAGAATATTCCCTTAACCCTTGACTATACAGTCCGTCCGTCTGTCTGCATGTACGCTTCGATCTCAGGAACTACAATACCTAGAGACTCCAGATTTTAGATATGAGCTCTCCTTATCCCTAAGTATAGCATATTTTTTTTCAAATTATCAATAACTTTTCAGGTTTACGATATACACATGCAATCGATAATAAAAAACCATGAATTTCAAAACTTTGAAACTGAGGATTGAAACAAAACAATGAACATCTGTCAAATATGAATATGAGATATGAAACCACTAAGCATCGGTACAGTAGTAATCGTACATATGTCTGTCAGCCCGACCGTCTGTCCGTCTGATCGTCTCTTTGGTCAAGGGTTAAGGGTATCTTCATACGAGCTTACTCGACTAGAGACTTCTTATTTGTTTATCTTACATTTCATGGGTTAATGGTATAAAAAACAAACAACAAATTGCCGTGAAGATGGAGAACGACAACAAACACGCACAATAACTGTTTACATAAATTATTTTCTATAAATGGGAGCAATTGTAATGATAAAATGTGTAAAAAATATGCTGCATGTATGCATTAGTTCATTTAGAATTTGCGTTTTCTATGTCGTAAGCGAACTTTGGACTTTCCTATGGCAAGTTGCTTACAAGAAATTTGGTTTTTGTTCAACTTTGACACGGATCTCATTTTAAATTTATCCAGCTTACTTTGTTTTGCTTTCTTTAACAAGACAATGGTGTTTGCATCCAAATGATTCTTTTAGTCTTTTTAATGCAAATATCCCGATTTTTAATCCGAAAAAACCGTCCGCTCGTATGAACCTAGCTTATTTAAAGTTAGAGACTTCAAAGCGTCAGACAGTGTCAAAATTGGGAAGCCAAAATAAACAAGGTGGCTCTAGTCGAGTAAGCTCGAGTTAAGCTACCCTTAACCCCTGACCATACAGACGGACAGACGGTCGGGCTGACAGAAATACACATACTGACCGTGAACTACCGGACCAAAGCTTGATGGCTTCATATCTCTGGTGTTTCTAAACCGATTTTAATAAACATTTCACAGATGTTTATTATTTTGTTAATAGTTTAAATTCCCACGTTGTCGACATACAGACGGACGGACGGACAGACAGACGGACATGGCTAAATCGACTCGGCTGTTGATGCTGATCAAGAATATATATACTTTATGGGATCGGAGAAGCTTCCTTCTGCCTGTTACATACATTTGCACAAAAACATTATACCCTTTTTTTTTACCCATTTCATGGGTTAAGGGTATAAAAACAAATTGATACACCTCGGCATAAAATACACACAGCTAGAGTCAACAAATTTGGTGTAAAAATAGCTGTTAACGTCCAGAAAACACTTAAAAGCTACTCCAATTCATTCAGCCCCCAGCCACTTCCCTTTTAAGAGGGAAAGCCTACATCTTTTACAGTTTGCTAGGAAGTTATATTATGATAAATCCCTACGATATGCACAACAAATTTGAATCTTTTATAAATCGAATTTAAACATGATTCTGAATGTGGCTGGAACGAACCCAATTTTAATAAAGATCTTTAAGTGAAAACTATTAAACCTTCATCACATTAAAAATACTTGAATTATTTTTGTATTGTTTTATAGGTAAAATTATGGTACTTTATTTAATTACCTGACCTAATAGGTGGGAAAACCTCTGTTTTTTATGATCATATATTAATTATTGTTACAAACATCGGAATTTTAAAAATAAAATAATAAGCTAATAGCAGATTTTAAATATTTGCTCGACACTGTCTCAATGAGCCCCGTGTGACACTGACAGAAACAATAATGTTTCTTTTTATACTATTCGACTTCATTCGCAAGTTTACATTTTATGTTGGCGATATATTGAATGCAGTACACTGTTTTAGGATTACTTCAGTAACAAATTAACTCACCGTAACAATTTCAAGCATTTCCTGTCTCGATATGTATCCGTTTCCATCTAAGTCGTACATAGAAAACGCCCACTTTAGTTTTTGCTCCAGCTTTCCACGAGATGTTACACTTAATGCACATAAAAATTCTCTAAAATCAATAGTTCCATCGCCATTTGCATCAAATGTTCTAAACACGTGCTCTGCAAACTGAAAAAGTAATAAGATCATTATAATTTAACGTAAACCTGTTTTTCCGAACACAATACTAAGCATACTAGTAGAATTAAAGCAGATCAAATTAAAACAATTAAGAAGGCACATGTCGAGTTAGCTCTACTACTAAAACCATTATACCCTTTTTTTTTTACCAATTTCATGGGTTAAGGGAATAACAAGTAAAAAGGCTCTTGTCGAGCTTACTCGACAGATACCCTTAACCCTTGACTATGCAGACGGACAGAGAAACACATATGTACGTGTACTACTGTTCCAATACTTGATGGTTTCATATGTTTCTTAACTGATTAATAAAACTTTACAACGTTCATTATTTTGTTAATTGAAACACAATTTGAAAATTGGAAACAAAATTGCTATGCCTAGGAATAAGAAGAGCTTATATCCAAATTCTGGAGGTTCTAGCTTTTGTAGTTTCTGAGATCAGCGCGTTCATACATACGGAGAAACGGACGTACATGGCTATATCAACTCGGATGTTTATGCTGATCAAGAATATATAAACTTTATGGGGTCGGAGAAGCTTCCTTCTGCTTGTTACATACTTTTGCACATACCTTTTTTTTTACTCATTTCAAGGGTTAAGAGTAAAAAAATCTTATTGTTTTCCACCCTATGTTTTCGACGAGAGCCAGTTTAGTTTGTTTGGCCATTAAACCTCTTATATCATTTTAAATCATTGCAATATTTAGAATATATAAAACATTTTACAGCAAGACTGGAATGTCAAAATTTGTGAAAGAACAGGTAATCTTAATATTCACCAAAAATATGCAATAAAGACATGCAGGCCCCACCCACATTTTCCTATTAAATTTGTTAAATTAAAAGTCTGAATGCGGGTGAGTGTAGCATAAAAAATGTTTATGGGAGTTTTTGGCGAACACAGCAGCTATCTTCTTAATAATTTTCTAGCTATAGTTGTAAATATGTGGATTTATCGATTTTTTTATTGACACTTTAATCCGGTTAAAGACAAAGAAATTTGCAAAGTTTAGTCCTAAGCTTTACGAAATTCGAAAAAAATTGTGTTTATACACACACCATGACGAAAATTGAACAAACCCAATTTTCTTTTTAGCTTTGGTATGTGATGCCTGCATCAAAAATCTAAAAATTTTGTATTTCTTACACTTTTACACCTATCGTTACTAAAATTTAAAAGTTTTCTACTGAACATTTTGTTTAAAGGTATATATTTCTACATTATTGTAGGGTATCAGATGTATGTGTTCAAATGTATTTCCTTCGTAGGAAACAAAAATATTGGATATTCAGCGAATTAAACTTGTCACTTTCAATAAAATAAAATTTGCTCTAGTTTATTTTGTTAACAAATATTAAAAAACTGTTCTAAGTAATAAATACACCAGGCTTGATTTCAAAAATATTATTGCACAATTACTTATTTGTCTTATGTACATCACAAAGCCATTTAATGACGAACATTTCAAAGTTTTTTGTCGTAATAAAAATGTATATCAAATTACTTGTAAAATATATTATTTACCTTACTGGCATCGCCATATGGGAAAAAGTTTCCATATATCTTTTTAAATTCTTCTACTGACAAATGACCACTTGGACAATCTTTGAGAAAACCTTTATACCATTCTTGGATTTCAGCATCTGCAAATAATAAACGGAAAAATATATAAAGTTAATTAACATCTCTGACAGCATTAAATACACAGCCATACAAAAAACAAGAAGCCCCAAGTCTAGTATTCTCGACATGGATGACATGGAAAAACGCCAATCGCAGAACCCAACACTTTACCTAAAATACTGCACCAGTGCTTGATGACTAAGCTTCAATATTCAATTATTCCGGTTCTTCTCAACCGATTTAAATAGAAGTCCGTTTAGGGAACCTCTGATTTATATTTATTGATCCCGAAGATATATAGGATATATAATATAATCCCCAGATCAGAACTTTATATGGCTGTATGTTAACATGCGTTTATTTCAAATTATATTTATCTTCTTAAAACACAAAACGGAAGGCTGAGTTTCATTTTCGCAGCGAAATAATCAGTGACCAATGCACAGCTCCTTAAAATATAGTTTGACTGCTTTTTATTCATTACTTTAATAAAAACACGTAAAAGGGTTCGAGTAAGCTTGACTAGAAGATACCATTAACCCTAGACCATACAGACGGACAGTCGGTAGGGCTGATAGATATACACAAAGTATAATGCTGTACCAATGCTGATACTGAAGGTATCATATCTCCGGAGTTTCTGAACAGATTTTAATAAAAATTGATGTTCATTATTTTGTTAATATTTTTAATTCCCATTTTGATTTTTTTTGCTATCGATAATTTTTTTTGTAAATCGTAAATGCTATGCCTAGGGATTAGAAGAGCTCATATCCAAAATCTGGAGACTCTAGGTATGGTAGTGCCTGAGATCGACGCGATGATACATACAGACGGACATGACTAAATCGATTTGGCTTTTTATGCTGATCAAAAATATATATACTTTATGGGGTCGGAAAAGCTTCCATCTGCCAGTTACATATTTTTGCACAGAACCATTATACCCTTTTTTACACATTTCATGGGTTAAGGGTATAAAAACACACACAATACGAACGACACCCTATATTATGCTAATAGTTAAAAATAAACACGTGCAATTTAAGTGGTTCCTATGGAGCTGATATAGCATATAGTCCGAAGGTTTGATAAAAAGGTAGAACAGGTATGTCATATACATGTCCTAAACAGCTCTACCCATTACCCTACAAAAAAAAAAAAACACAAACAAACAGAAAAACATGTTTAATAAATGCATAGTTTCATTTCCAAAACCGGTCTAAGCTAAAATTAACGAAACAATCGCTTATTCGCTAAATCATTCTTGCAGTATGACAGCTCATTTAATAAAACTAAAGTGCGGGTCGATGTTGAATTTGAACTAGCGTGGAAAATTGACTGCGATCCAAGAACCCAAATTCTTGCCCCAGTAGATTTTGGCGATCCTCATCCTACTGCAATGTTTTCTTGCGCTTATCAAGGCTATTTTCAGTAGCACTCGGGCATTCAAGTCATAATTGCGCAAAATCCGGCGCACAGATTCCGCTCTAAAATCCTCCATCTGTTGAGACAGTTGTGGGGCTGATTTTTCATTATTTTCTGAAGACCTTTCCGTTCAGAAAAATTCTTGTTAGGTGACATTCTACCCTTGTCCTCTGTCCGATTTTAGCGGACGAAGCGCCGTACACGTTTGATTAGCTCAGATTGACTATTTAAGCTATTTCGCGATGTGAATATCCGATTTTGAAGTGTTCCAGAATGGCTTTACATTGTTTAATGGTAGAACATTTTCTTATAGTCCTTGTTGGCTTGTTGCACCCGAGCTGCAGAAAATAATCAAACTGCCTACGAGGGATTGGTGTATTTATACCGACAATATTCAAATTTAGGTACAAAAAAAATTGGAGTTTTATGACTCGTAAGTGTCCATACTGTATTTGTTTAAATAAGTTTTGACCTATAAAAGTACTCCTTAAATAACTCGACCTAGCAAGTGGGGAAACCCCAGTTTATTGCGGTCTTATATTTATGTCATTCGAAAATTTACAGAGAATTACAACTTAATTTGACCAGTCTTGAAAAAAGTTGTAAGTGCTATAAAGTTTAAGCTAGGACACAACGTGCTAAGACGCCAAATTATTTTATGATAATTCTTGTTTAAAAATGAACTTTATTATTTAATAATATATTCATTTAAATTAGCCAAAAAATGAAAACATCCAAAATACAGGTCAACGCTTATTTTGACCAGTCTTAAAAAAGTAACATTTTTGGCGAATAAAAGCTTAAATAAGGATATTAAAACTTAGTATGGTATCCTCTAGCCGTAAGAACTTCCTTAACCTATTATTCATAGAAGATACCAGCTAGTTTCTGGACTGATTTCGCTCCACGTATCTAGCAGAGCATTTTTGAGATCCTGTTTGTTCGATATTCTGTGCTTTTGGGTGTTATTTTTCAGCAGAGCCCACAAATTCTCAATTTCATTTAAGTCTGGGAACTAAATTTAAATCTAGGTCAGTGGAATTATAATGTAGGCGCAGTTCCAGTTACTTCAAAAAAAAAACACTTGGTTTCCGTCAGCAGCTGCCGACTTAAATCCCCGTGCCATGACGTCGTGCTTGATATGCTTGGTCGCAACACAAAATTCCGGTTGTCCGAGAAAAAAATGTTCAATTTGTCCTCGTCTGCAATAATGAATATGTTTTAGGACTCCAAGTCCTTGGCCAAGAAAGAATAGTCTATAGTAGAAGGATAGTCTACTCATATTCAAAATATTCAAATTTTAGGTAAAAAGTCTGTGTGTGGAACTTTGAAAAAATGTGTGTAATTAGTTTTACCGCACATTTTCAGATAGAGCCACCAAAAGGTGGGTTTGAGGATATTTGCTTTTGCTTGGCGCTTCCCAAAAATCTGCAATAACATTTTTGAAACCACGTCCACACATTTCTCCCATATTGATACTGGTAACACCTGTTTTTTTCTAAATTTATAAACTAAAAACCCCAAATTTTGTCCCAAAAAAAAAGTGGAAAAAAAAACTTACCTGTAAACTCTGTATTTTGTTTAAGATCTTCCAAAACTTCGGGCTTGAGTTTACTATTTTGCTTCCCCATTTTTTGAAGTTGATTTCATTGTATTGAATTCTGTACATAAAATATAGTTAATTTATCAAATTTATGTTGTAGTTTTTTAATTATTAATTTATTTTATATTAAATTTTTTTTTATGCTAGGATAAATGATATTATCGGTCATTATAAAATTCCCTGAAGAGATCTGTGTTTACGATAAATCCGGAAACTTATTTTTACAGTTTTAATACTCAGAATGTCCCAGTTTAAAAACATTCTAAATTTCAACATTATTTTATTGTTATAAATTAGTATTTCGATGCGAAATGTAAAATTAAAAAAATAAAAAACCAATAGTTTAGTTATTCTGACTGACCACACGAATGAATGCAACATTGTTCGACAATCGTTTTAATTCAGACCCTCATATATTTTCCAGTTTTCTTAATTTAAAATTTAGTGCTGAAATAATTTGTACGATTGTATCAAGAGCAGCAAATCGTACGCTGCAGACAGCGCAGATACACAGCCATTAAGATGCACCCAAACCACAGGCTATGATAAGAAATAGGTTCACACCATCAAGCAGATGCACCCAATCCATGGTTGGTTATTAGAAATAGGTTTTCACACCATCTGTTGAGCTGCCTGCAGTAAGCAGATAGTATCACAGGCAGGGTCATAAATAAGATAATTATAAGACATGTACACGCATTGATAATCATTGATTGTTTAGGATAATTTGGAGATAGCTTAACTAGTCCTAAACAAACCTTATACCATAAGAATTCTGTATAAAAATCATGCATTTTTACTCAATAAATCAGTACGAAAAGAACTTCTTACGTATTCACTTCGTTGAGCCCAATTTGTCCAAAGTACCGATTGCGGCGACATTTGCTACTGGTACATGAACCGGAAGCAAAACATATTTCAGCATAAGGAAAGTGCATCACTTTTCCTTCATAATTGATGAAGTCCAGTAAAAATTGCCTTCGCCTAGTTTTTTCTCAGACACAAAATTTGATGGTAATAAACAAATATAGCTGACGTCCCTAAACTTCACATATATTTTTCAACTCACCATCGCTGTCCCGTACTCCCCGTATGAAACATGTGATAAAGGCTCGTTTCTTGCTTTTACCGAATTTGGTGCGTAGTTGTTCCGTTGAAAATTAATGATTGATTTATTTGATATAAGACTTATACAAAAAGACTTGTATAAGACTATACAATATAAGTTTTGTGCAACATCTCAAACTATATTTTTTGTTGGGATAGCGGAACTATAAAATTTCACGTGGGGAGTAAGAAATGGACCTCATTGTAATATTAAAACAACTAACAGTTTTGTTTTTATTATTCTTTGAATTTTTAAGCCGTGGATAATCTATTAATATCATTTATAGTTTAAGATTTTTCTGTATTCCGGATGCAACAAGTCAACAACTATGGGCTAACGTAAATCTATCCTGGAACACTTCAAATCGAATATTCACATTGCGAAATAGTTAAAATGATTAATGCACAACATCATTCAGCGCATTGCCCGCAAAAATCGGATAAGAACAATAACAAAATGGAACCAAATAAAACAATATAAGATCAGCCTGAGTTTAAAGATTGTCTTGGGAACATAAATGCAAGTGCTGAAATATGCAAGCTTTAGCAATAAAATTCTCAATTAATATTTTTATGTGCATATATAAACAATTTGCAATTTTAACAAGTAAGAAGGTTTTAGTCGAATAAGTTCGACTAGAAGATTCCGTTGACCCTTAACCATATAGACGGTCGGTTGGCAGACAAACACATAAGTACGTGTACTACTGTAACTTTATAACTCCGGTGTTTCTCAACCGATTTTAATGAACATTTTTCCCATTTTTAAGTTTTTGAAATTCAAGATTTTTTGTTATCGACTACAATTCTATATCGAAAAGTTATCGAAAATTTGAAACAAACTTGTCCTGCCTAGGGAATTATCCAAAATTAACCAAAAGGGAATTATCCAAAATCTGACGGACATGGCTATATTGACTCGGCTGTTAATGCTGATATATACTTTATGGGGTCGGAGAAGCTTCCTTATGCCTTTTACATACTTTTGCACAAAACCATTATACGCTTTTTTACCCATTTAATTTTTTGCGTTGCCGTTAACCACAAGGCAAATAATTGAAATAGAAGCTTCAAGCAACATCGACGTCGCTTTATTTCAAACCTATAGAACTAGCTTTCCAGAAAAAATAAATAAAACCAGATGGCTCAAATCGAGTAAGTTTGACTAGGAGATAGATACTCTAATCCCTTGATCTTACACATAAAGTTATACCTGCACTATGTCAATGATTGCTGATTCAAATTCAATATTTAATATCTTCGGTGTTTTCCAACCGGTTTTAAAATATATTTACAGATTTTCATTGGTTTGTCCTTAGTCTTTCGACTATTTTCAGGTATGTTTTTAAAAGCACTTTGAAAAAAGGCGTACGTTTCCTTCGCCTATAGGCGACATTATTATTATTTTATTATTATCCATTATTTTAATGGTGGCTAGCCAACTATCTAGCTAGGAAACTATCAGTCTAAAAGCGCTTCAAAGTACAGCTCGATGCTGGACTATCATTAACGGAAGCCCAAAGATAATTACCAAATTAATAAACAAAATCTCCGAATAGTGGCTTTAAAGTAATTAGCATTATCCATTCGGGTGTGTAAACATGTCTACAACGAAGTCATAAACAAATTTTTTAACCAACCTTTTCAAGGTGTTCAAGGAAAAATACAATGACTAATTTATTATCAAAGATGACAAAAAAAAATCTGTTTATTCCGAAAATATTTGTAAATTGAAGAAGTTTACATATCGTATTTAACTGATTAGTTTTATGGGAAGTATATTATATAGTGGTGGGATGTTAGTTTAGTTTGTCCAAATTGAAAGGATCATAAAGTTACAGTAAGTTTGAACAAAATCAAAGATTTTTTAACTAATTCTTGAATTTGGACCGGTTATAAGTTATAAGAACAAGTATACGTAGTAGTATAATGTTAAAGAATTATTTAATACTGAGTTTTATTTGGATACCTTGACAAACAAAATATGTATACACGCTATTATGAAGTCACGCCCGATGATTAGAAAATTATCCTAAACGACATATAAGAACCAATTAAGCTAACTTTTTTACAATTGACTGTATAGCCTTTAAATTAATTTAACTCCAAAAATGAATCTTCCTTAATAGAGAGATAATATTAAGCTCTATTTCGGTTTAAGCTGGCGCACAGCTCTAAAAGAGACCTGACAAACCGACACCGTCAAACCGGTTAGAAGAAAAGAAGACAGTCTAATAAGGCAGCACAATGGGTCAAATATATTTGATGTGAGTGCATACTAAACTTCATCAGTATTGGTTTTTTATTCAACTTATTGAAACTAATTGAATTATGCTCAATATTTTTATATAATTTTAGTATAAGAAATATAAATTAAATATTTATACATTTCATTACTGATTTCATCAAATACACACATATTATGGAATATAAATATTTAAGGGGCAAGCATTTTAGACAGCTCTTCATCCTGCAAACATCCTTTTAAAAATTCATCTTGAGTTAATTGACCATCATTATTTTCATCCATCTTAGCAAATATATTTTTTGCACGTTCCTCTGCAGAATCAGCGGGACGATTTGAAGAGCACGCCCCAAGCATGTCGTAGATTGCCTAAAAATATACTTATTATTAGAATAAATTACTTATTAAAAAACTTAGATGTACAATTTGCTATTATACGGGTCTTTTATTGTAGAGTTTATGTAAATTAAACGTAAAAAAAAAAATCAAATCGCCAAATTGATTAGTTGTATTAACCGTTATTTTAAAAAATGCACATTGGCTATCGAAGATTTTGAAGACTGCTGTTGTAGCAATAGCTTGCTTTAAATATATCTGCTCATAGTCTCTTTTTAATATTTGACTCGAATAAAATTTAATTAAACCTCATATATTTTCCAACTATTTGTTCTGATGCTTATTTTCTCAATATATTTCCACGTTATAGAGAATGTCAGTATTTAATTGAAAAGTCTAGGAACAATAAATTTGATGTTTATGTTATTTAAATAAGTGGCTTTAACAGATTAATAAATAAAATAATTTTGTTTGGATGCAAAACGCTTTTAGTCAATTTGATTCGTTTATGCAAAGTGAATGAAGTGAATTAACATAGAGCAGTTGGGTACGAATATAAAACATGCACGGTAAATAACATGACGAAATATTAAAATTGTGAATTTAAAGCGTAATAATCCAGCATACCTGAACAATTTTAGTCATTTCTTGGATGTCAATAACGCCATTGCCATCCACATCATACATTCTAAATGCCCATTTTAGTTTTTCTTCTGGTGTGCCGCTAGAAGTAACATCTATTGCAAGCAAAAATTCCTGAAAGGTATAAATATTAATAATAGATAACTTTTCCAATGACATAAAAAAAATCAGATTCGCTTAACACTGCTCTAATATTTACACAACAGTTTTAATTTGCTTTTATCATAAATGTTAGCACCACACTGGCGGTAAAAATAAACAAATACCTGTCTTTTTATAACAGCCACAGCTCTGAATATTTTAAAATAAGCGGGATTTTGTTTTAACGATAAGGAGTTTAAGGAACAAAGCGAAAACAATTCATGTTACTACTTTCGATATTGATATTTGCTTAGACTTAAAACATTGAGACTGAGACAAATTTTAACTTATTTTATTACCTAATCCGCAATTTTTTTGTTGATATTTAATATAATAATTTTGCTTTATGATTTTCGTTTCATGTGTGCAATATGCAATATTGGATATTCTTATTTGCATCTTGATAATAACTATAACACAGCCGATGTCTTAAATAAAGTCAAAAGCGATTATGATTATTTTCGCAGTTTGTTTTTCATAGATTGTAATATACAAATTTATTAAAAACTAAGTAATACAAATATGCAATTGTTTAAAAAAATTGCACAGTCAAATGTATGCTTTGGCTGTTTAGGAAAAGTATTAAATTATTCATTATGTTGCTATTGTTTTATTGCCTCCCATGAAATATTTTCTTGTAACTAATTTTTTAGGTTATTTTTTAATTCATTTAAGTATGTCAACAACAATCAATAATTAAATAAAGTTAAATTATGTTTTCAATTTTAATTTGTATTAACGTTATTATAAACAATTATACTGATTTATTTTTAGCAATTTTTAAAAAAATTAGATTTTTTAATTTTTGGTATTGAAGTATACAATTTAATTTAATATTGTGTCAACATATGAATTTAAAAACTTAAATGCAATTTGATATGCAAATGATATTCAACAATTACCTTAAAGTCAATATAGCCATTTTTATCCATATCAAATGTTCGAAATACATGGTCACAGAACTCTTCTGCGTTTCCAGATGGAAAAAACATTTTATACATGTCAACGAATTTTGCAGGAGTTAAACGTCCATTGGGGCAGTCTTGCTACACCAAAATAACAAACGTATATATTTATAAATGCAATGTTCTACTTAAATAAGCTGCTTAAAACTCACCTTAAATCCCTTATACCACTCTTTTATGGTAGCTTCATCATAACGGGTGTGGGTTTTTAAAAACTCCATATCTTCTTTTGTTAGGCGATCTTTACTACTTAGGCACCCCATTTAATATTTTTCACTTTTAACAATTGATACAAATTTATATATATATATTTTGTCAATATATTGAAACTTGTAATTTAAATTTGTTTTTATTACACGTTTTCTCAATTATTCAGTATTTGCAATTAAAACTTGTATTATTAATGATATTAATTAATAATTCTGAGTTATGATTACGATATGTATAAAATTGTTTATAGTATTTACATTTTATCTTTATAGGACTTAAGCAAGTTTTTATTAAACTATTACCCAGTGTGTTGTTAACGCTAAGTGAAACGAAGGACTAAAACAGATTTCCCCATGCGCATGCGCTAAAATTATCTGTATACAGGCTGATTATTGAGTTACCAATATTCTGTACACAGTAATAACTTGATATTTACGATATTAGGGTTGCCAACATAAGGTATCAATTTAAAGCGAATTTCTTTTCGTTTTTACACAAAAGATTTCACTTATGAAGTTATTTTGATAAATAAAAATCAATTATAAAATATCATTTGTACGAATTATAATTAATTGAGAAAATAAAACTGATTTAAAAAAGTTAAAAGTTAAAACCACATATGAATTAAAAAATTAAATAACATCTAATCATTTCTTCCTCTTAGCTTAAAAACAACTGACTCATGTGACTTTGGTTTGATTGAAAGTATAAAGATATGTACCTTTTAAGCTCACCAAAGTAGCAACTATAAGACGCGTTTCTTTTCTGTGTGAAAAAAAACTGCTAGCAATCTATCTGCATGCATTTTTTCCTAGCAGGTAAGTTGTATAGAATTTGGACATTCAAAACAAATGTCAATATTGAAACAAAATAGTGTCGTTTTGTTAAAATTACGTACTTCACTGATACCTGATACCCAGCCTTAACATACATTTCGTTTGCAAGATCACGTTTTTTACCAGGACAGAACGCTGGCTCTGAACCCGAAATAGTTCATTTTACTTTAGCATGTTTTTAGCTCTTAATAAAGGACCAATATTTACAGCTACAATTTGAATGGCCAAAGAACTTAAAATAAACGACGGTTTTTTACATTTTTAAGAGAATATTTTTTTTAGTTTATAAACAAAACTTTTTTTGGCAGTTGAATTTTGTGCCTTGTTAGTATTTTTAATGTTTCTTTGTTAATTTTTATTTTTTTAAGTTTTGTTTAATGGGTTTAAGAGATAATTAACTAAATAACTTATAAAAAATAATAAAAAAAAAAATTTAAAGCAACAGCCAGTGTAACCGTATATCTAAAGTGAAAATATCAAAATTTTTCACTGTGTGTAAACAAATCCTTGACAAACTGTATACATAATACACATGCGCAAAAACTAATCATCCCTGTTGTGCAGATACTTTTACATACTACGTACTAGAATGTTTGTGGTGCCCTTTTAATAAGACAGATTTTATTTTGGTATTGTATAAAGGAAATTTGAAACAATTGATTTTGTTGTGTTTTTGATGTCGTCAATACATCCCATAATGCATTGAAGGTCAATCATTGTCCGTACACATTTAAGTCACATTTGCTCCCATAATTCGTTTTAATCGAGTACATTCAATAACAAAGTTTTTTGTGTCAGGATCCTAGTGACTTGATCTCTAAAAGTACAGGCAACCAAGCCTTTTTATACCCTTAACCCATGAAATGAGTAAAAAAAAGGGTATAATGGTTTTGTGCAAAAGTATGTAACAGGCAGAAGGAAGCTTCTCCGACTCGATTTAGCCATGTCCGTCTGTCCGCCTGTATGTATGACGGTTAAGGGTATAAAAAGGATTCCGCTGAGAGAAAATCTCAGACCGGCTATCACAAAATTAAAGCAGATTCGCTCAATGAAAAATGGAATACTTTCCAAGAAAATGATGAAATCATAAGAAAATCTGGCAGTCTACCGAAAAATCATGAATACTTCACTTTTTACGAGAACATAAAAACCAGAGTTCTGAAATTATTAGAAGTAATCAAAAACGACGCTGAAACCATAAATCAAGCCACAAGCAAGAAACTTGAGATTGACTATGGACAGCGTCAGCAATCAACCCTAGAACCCAAGGTGATTGCGTTGTGTCGACGACAAAGGGCAATGATAGCATCACTGCATCGCACATTGGACCAAAGCACTCCTATTGAGCACGCATCATTAGAGCTCATAAGGAATCTATTGGCACAGATTCAAGAGGTTCATTTTCGGCTGTATGAAGAAGTTTAAGACCCAGAAGAAAATAGATATGATATAAAAAAATATCTACAGGCAGAAGAAGATGTACAAAGGGCACTAGCTTCAAGAAACAATAAGCAGTGCACAAATGACATAAACTTGCCTCGCATAACCATCCCCAAATTTGATGGGGATATATTAAAATGGACACAATTCTTTGATATGCTTGTGTCCATGGTTCACGATACCAACATGCCAACCATTCAAAAAATATGGTATCTGATAACCAGCGTGATCGGTGAGGCAGAAAGATTAATACGCCAAATTGATTTGAAAGAGGATAACTACCTCCACGCTTGGAACATCTTGGTTGATGCGTACAACAACCCAAGAGACATAGCGTCAACGGTATTGAACCGTTTTCTTGCATCTCTTAAGGGACTCGGATTAGACATCTCAACGTGGGATATTAATAGCGGTCATACGGAATAAGCTGGACAGCACAAATAAAACGCTGTACGAGCAATCACTAAGCAACTCTAAGCAAATACAAAACTGGACACTATGCTCCAGTTTCTTGAACAAAGAGTTCGGGTTTCAGCCAGCGGATGCAAACCACATAGCAACGCCAAGAGAGATTCTGGGGGAGCAACTTCTGCAGGGAAGGACTGTCTATTTTGCAAGAAATCTCATCATTTGATATTTCGGTACGACAATTTCCGTGCCAAGACAGCTACTGAGCGACTAAACTGAATTCAACGACAAAAATTGTGCGTCAACTGCTTCAAAGGAGATCACATGGCAAAGTCGTGCCCAAGTCGTTTAAATGCTTCAAGTGCCAAAAAAGACACAACACACTGCTACATTTGGAAAATTCGGCAATGGAGCCACAAAATCCAACTGTAGCATCAGCAAGCAGCAAAAATATAAATCTACTTGCAACAGCAAAGGTAATAGTCCAAGGAAATAATGGACAACAAGCAACTTTCAAGGCTTTACTGGATTCTGGATCACAATTCAACGTAATATCAGAACGACTCGCTTCATTGCTGTCTGTAAAAAGACACGAATCCTCACTACGAATTGAAGGAATAGGTGGACAACCAAAAACAAGTAGAGCTCGAGTAAATCTGTTGGTGAAGTCATTACACAACAATTTTACAATGCGAATCGAAGCATTCATTCTACCGCACATTATTACGGACCAACCAGCCCAAAGCATAAATAGTAAAGATTGGAAGATGTCAGCATCCCTACCATTAGCAGATTCTCAATTCTACAAACCGGGCAAAATTGACATGCTTATCGGTGCGGAACACTATTATGCACTATTACTCCCACAACAACACATAATAGCCTCTGGTCCAATCATGCAAAGAACCAAATTGGGATGGGTTGTGGCTGGAAAAAGAAAAGAATCAAGGAAGTCAGCAGTCATTTGTGCAGTAGCTACGAATACAATATTGGAGCGATTCTGGACACTAGATAACTTGAAAGCAGCAGAAAAACATCGTACACCGACTGAAAAGGAATGTGAAAAACATTTTATTGACAACTTGCAGATCGCTGCAGACGGTAGATTCATCGTAAAATTGCCGTTTTCTGAACATTCTTCAGCCCTGGGGCCCTCGCTGGAGATTGCAGAAAAAAGGTTCCTCGCACTGGAAAGAAGGACAGAAACAGGAATATGGAAAAGATATGTGGATTTCATGAACGAATACGAAGAATTGGGTCACATGAAAACTGTTCCTCGGAAACTCCTCCCAACAAAACATTATTTCATCCCTCACCACTGTGTGCTGAAACCTGAGAGCAGCTCCACGAAGCTAAGAGTAGTCTTCGATGCATCATTCAAGACGTCGACAGGAAAATCATTAAGTGACATACTGCAAGTAGGACCCACTGTGCAAAGCGATCTGATGTCAATCCTACTGAGGTTCAGAACGCATAAGTATGTATTTACTGCGGACATAGAAAAAATGTACCGACAAATATGGATCAATCCAGAAAACCAATTTCATCAAATGATAGTTTGGAGAAATAATCCGAATGAGGAATTAAAGTACTATCGACTTAAAACGGTTACCTATGGTACAGCATCGGCTCCATTTCTGGCAACGAAGTGTCTTAATCACTTAGCCTCACTTCATATAAGCAAATTACCTTTAGGATCTTCTGCCTTAAGGGATGATTTCTACGTAGATGATTGTCTTACAGGAGCAGACTCGATCCAAGAAGCAATCCAAATTCGACAGGAATTGAACAAAATACTGCTCCCCAACGGATTCAAAATACGCAAATGGTGCTCAAACAATGAGCAAATTCTTTGAGGAATACCCAAGAAGGACATAGTAAGCCACATTAAGCTTAAAGAATCACTGGAACATTACAATGTTAAGACATTGGGCCTTATTTGGATGCCAACAAATGATCAATTGTGCGGCCGCACGCAACGCAGTACAGCAAAAAGGATAACAAAACGTGTAGTTTGCTCGGAGTTGGCATAGGTCTTCGATCCTCTAGGCCTGTTCGCTCCAGTTGTTGTAAAGGCAAAGATATTTATGCAACTACTCTGGGAATCAAAACTCGACTGGGACGACGAACTACCTACGAACCTCCAGAACGAGTGGAAGGACTATCGAGAGGATTTGCAGAGTCTTAACTTCATGCAAATTCCCAGGCACATATACGATGGAAAAACTCCAGTCACAAAGGAATTGCATACATTTGTAGATGCGTCGGAGCAGCAATATATGTACGCGCAACGTACAAAAACCATCAAACATCTGTGCGCTTACTATGCTCAAAGTCTCGAGTGGCGCCGACTGCAAAACAATCTCTACCTCGTCTAGAACTATGTGCTGCATTATTGGGTGCTGAGCTCGCGGACAGGATTCGTCGAGATCTCACCCTTGACTCCACCACAGTACCAGGATACTTCTGGTCGGATACTACGGTTATTCTTTTGTGGATCAATGCACCGTCTTCCACATATCATACGTTTGTGGACAATCGAATAGCAAAAATTCAGGCAGTCAAAAGTCAAAATAATTGGCGGCATCTTTCATCTGCCAACAACGCAGCAGATGTGCTCTCAAGAGGAATATCTGCACGAAAATTACACGAGCACAGTCTATGGCTCTATGGTCCACTCTTTTTGCATGACACTCCAGAGAAATGGATAGCCCCTCTCATCATCTCTTCGAGCAACCTGGAAAGGAAAACAAAGCATATCAACCTAGCTGCAGCTAAATCAACATTAGGCGAAGAGCTGTATATCTGCCGACACAGCAACTCATTCCACAACCTACAACGCATTGTAGCTTACATGTTGCGATTCTGCTACAAACGGTACAAGTCAGCGACTACTACTGTGTAAAGAGGAATTGGACCGCGCTCGCAATTTAATTTTGAAGTCGATAGAGCAAGCTGAGTTCCCAAATGACCTTAAAGGTTTGAAGCGTCACAATACCGTAGACAAAAGAAGTCCTATCTCATCACTTTCACCAATACAAGGGTCAGACGGACTCATGCGAGTTGGAGGTAGATTGGAGCAAGCCCCACTCCCTTACAATGCAAGGCACCAGATTTTGCTGCCTTACAACGATCCAATAGTGAAATGATATTACGAGAGCTGCATGAAGACAACATGCACTGCGGTGCCCAAGCCTTACGAGCAACTGCCAGACAACAATATTGGATTCTGAACGACAAAACTATGTCAAGAAACATCATTCACAACTATGTAACATGCAACAAGGCAAAACCGAAGTTGATGAACCAAATTATGGGCAATTTGCCAACCGATCGAGTAACACCAACACGCCCGTTTCTTACTACAGGCGTAGACTATTGCGGACCAATCTGGATTCACCATAAAATTCGTGGAAAAAGACCAGATAAAGCTTACATAGCCGTATTCTGCTGCTTTTCTACAAAGGCGGTTCACCTCGAGTTGGTTAGTGACCTGACTACAAATGCCTTTTTAGGAGCCCTGCGGCGCTTCCTAAGCCGCCGCGGCAAATGTCAAACGATTCATTGTGACAATGCCACCAATTTTGTTGGAGCAAACAACCAACTAAAGGAACTGGAAGGATCAATATTTGGCGAGAAGGCTCAAGCAGAGATCATCAATCACTGCAACAAAAAACAAGTTGCCTTCCAATTTATACCGCCATGAGCTCCATCATTTGGAGGCCTATGGGAAGCTGCGGTGAAGTCTGCAAAAAGAACTTCTGGTTACTACAACAAATACCGCATCTCTAACATTTGAAGAACTAAACACTGTTATCATTGAAATTGAAGCTATTTTGAACTCTCGGCCGATTACACCAATGTCAAATGACCCTATGGACAACATAGCCCTCACCCCAGCACATTTTCTGTTTGTTGAAACGCTGACTGCTCCCCCCGATGTCAACACAGACCGCAACGAAAAATCCTTACTAAAACGGTGGGAACTAGTATCCAGACTCAAGCAAGGATTTTGGAAGCAATGGTCAGAGGAATATCTACAAGAATTGCCAGCCAGACATAAGTGGAAGGCCGTCAATCCCAATACCAAAGAAGGTATGCTTGTTCTAGATAAAGAAGAAGACATCATACCTGTGATGAGTTGGCCAATGGGACGGATTGTGAAAACATATCCAGGCCAGGATAATCACGTTCGTGTAGTTGATGTTAAAACTGCCTCAGGCACATACAAGCGCCTCATAACCAGGCTTGCACCATTATTTCCAGAAGAGATGACCAAAAAACGCCCCATCAAAGAAACTGAGGAAACAGATAAAAATGATGCGCCACACGTTTAACGAAAACGGCTAATGTCGCCAACCATAACCTCGTCTTTTCTAATACTGCTCTTCATGGTACCCTTGGTACTAACAGACTCAGTATCTGTAACACGGTTCGATATGAAGCCTAGAATCTTTTATGAAAAAATTGAAACAACGAAGAGAGCAGTATCCGACTGGACCATAGTAATATACTATGAATTTGAACCATACTGGCGTGATATTAAAACACTTAAATTGGGCATAAACGAATTCAATCACATATGCCCAGAAGTAAATAATAATCACATGTGTCCATATATCTCCATATCTCAGCACTTTTATCACTTGTATGATGAATTACAAATGACAAATTCACTCATGCAACATACACGAAAATGCCGGTCCCCATTTGATGCAGTGGGTAACATTGCGAACAGCCTATTCGGAGTATTAGACTCAAACTACGCTAATAAAATGACCAAGGTGATAGAGAAGGTAAAAACAAATGAAGAATTTTTACTGACATTACTGAAGAATCAAACTTCCGTTCTTGATTCAACCATTAACATTGTCAAGAAGACAAAATCTGCAACTGACAAGCGACTACAACTACATGAACAGCAAGTTGCTATTATCAGCCAAACCAGAGGAAAATACACTGCTCAACGTCTCACAGAGACTTACTTGGCGTTAACAGCCTAATTACTTACTGGAATTAGCCAATGCACAATAAGCCCTGTATTAATTTCTCCCGATCAATTAAAGGAACAATTTGATCAAATACGGGATCATTTGCCACCAGATCAAATGTTACCAGTGACATCATCTAACGTTATTCAACTGTACAGAATTATGCGAGCAGAGGGCACAATCACCGACAATCATGTAATATTTAGAATAACACTACCACTAGTGTCAACATCAATATTAGAACTTTTCAATATTGTGCCGATTCCCATGTGGGACTCAACACGCTGGCGACTATTTGAGCTTAAAACACCTATTATAGCTGTAAACAAGCACAGGGATCAATTCATGGGACTCACAAGGGATGATCTGCACCACTGCCGTGCGTTACCAAATGAAGAATACATATGCTTTGATCATCAAGCTATGTTTAACGTTAATAATCGGTGTGAGTTTCAACTCTTCAACAACAAGGTGTCAAGTAACTCACAGAACAACCAAAATGGTATGGTCAAAAACACACCATCCTAACAATTGGATCTTTGCAACGCATTCTGCAATGGAACTACAAGCTGTATGCAACGGCACCCCGTCTACTATACAACTGAAGGACACCGGACTACTGGCGCTGACATCAGGTTGTACTGCACGCAACTCAGAGATTAGCATCAGTACTTTCAACACCATTATAAGTCAAGTGCGACAGGGCTATGCACATTTTGGCAACATAACCGAGCCAAACACCATTCAAAGACCTTTAACGAAACTCAACATGTCAGAAAGCAAGGCACAAGAAGATAATGAGCTGGATGACTTGCAAATAAATTCAACACAACATCATCATATCGCCGCTTATGCTGCTTTTGTGGTATCCGTCTTTGTGTTACTTGCCTATGCACTACGGAAGCAACGCTTTCGGACCTTGCATCCAACAGCTACAAGGAATGAGGCTGCCACTACACCCGTGCTACCAGTATTCCCAAGACGAATCACACTGGATCTAGATAACGGTTGATCACCGATTCAACGGCCGGGAGAATGTTTAGTTTCATAGAAGTCAACACTCATTTAAATTATAAGCCATTTATCGTACGCTGCAGATAGCGCAGACACACAGCAAACAAGATGCACCCAACCACGGGTTGAGATTAGCACATGTTTTTTTCACACAATCTGTCGAGAGGCCTGCAGTTAGCAGATGGTGTCACAGGCAGCGTCATAAATAACATAACATTAAGTCACGCATAGATAACTTCTGTGTGTTCAGTTCAAATTTTAGATAGCCGAACTAGTCCTAAGCAAACAGTATCATTTAAGAATTCTGTATATAAGTCATGCATTTGTATTCAATAAAGTCTGTGTTCTAGAGTCTTAGCAAAGATATACAAGTCTCTTCACTCATCTCCATCATCGCATTTAATGTGCGCATCGAAAGACCTCCCTCTCTGTAAGTCCAACTAGTTACAAGTGCTAGTTGCGACGCTTTTTAGTAGTCAGTTTATAAGCTGAATACTTTCCTTACTATACACGCAAACAATTAGGTCACAGCTTATTTTGATATTCAATAAAACACCCATCCTTCGTAGTTAATTTTGTTATATTCTTCACCTCCTGTGCAACATGGACTAATAAACGACTACCAACCATTGAGCAACGAAAACTTGTGTTAAAACACTTCAAAATCGGATTTTCATATCGCCATTAAATGGTTAACTTAGGCTTATGCACAATATCAATCAGCACTTCGTCCGTGAAAACCGCATAGACGACAATGGCATGATGACACCAAGCAAGATTTACACCAAACAGGATGAACTCAGGATCCTCAGGAAAATCCGAAGCTATCGGATCCAAATCTGACTTAACAGGCGCAGGATGAAAAGGGCAAAAGGTGTGGTGTACAAATTGTACATCGGGTTCTGCACAACCATGACTTCACTGCCAAATTACCACGGAAGAAATAAAGGCACTATGATGACTTTCTTCAAATTACACTTGGACAAGGATTTGGAGTCTTAAAACAAATTCACTGTAGCAGATGAGTCGAAATTAAACATTCATGGCTCGAACGGACGCAATTATGTGTGGCGGCTGTTTAATACTGACCTCAATCCCAAACACTTAAATGCAACTGACAAGCACGGTGGAGGAAATGTAATCGGTATGTATTATGGCAGCCGATGGTGGTAACTTAGTATTTAGTGAGGCTAAAATATACAATATTATGTAGTGAAGGAATCTGGAAATCCTACGCATTATCCGATTCGAAGAAGATAAAATAAGCCCAGAAACTACCCAGATGCTTTGTATTAGGTTAATAAAAGGTTAAGAAAAGTGTTAAAGGTTAAAGGATATCATACTTAAGTATTATCATCATTATACGTTAAATATGTTACTGTTTTAATTTAAATTATAAATTTGGGTTCAAACATTTTGCGTTTGTTTCCTAGTTTAAAATATTTAAAATTTCCTTCTGCCTGTTACATACATTTGCACAAAACCATTATACCCTTTTTTTACCTATTTCATGGGTTAAGGGTATAACGAGAACTAGTGTGTTCCATATAGCTTTACAGTAAAAGAAATATAAAATCTAACATATTGTAGGCACTTGGCAAACTGTATATACTTCTGCATAAAAAACAATCAATGGAAAAAATACATATTTACATACTATATGAATATCTCTAGTAGTATAAATAAACATAATATATCGAACAGCGGCTCAAAGCTAATTTAATGCAGAGTGAAGATTTTCACCACACGTTAGGTCGTGTTGTGCAATAAAGTACCCTAATTTTAGAGCACAGATTAAACTTATACTTATCATAAGCGTATGCTCTATGCTCAGCAACGGACGTGTTTTTTTTTTTTTTTTTTTTTTTGTTTAATCTTGTCTTTAATTCGCGACTCTGTGCAAATAAATAGTTTTGTGACTTTGGGTTTAATCGGTTTTGTAAACCAAAGTTTTGAACACTAATTTTAATAAGTTATTTGCATTTATTTTGAAAGTGCCAGAATAAAACAACGAACTGCAGTCAAAGCTCATTGCTTCGCTTGCTTAGTTTGCTTTGCCCTGCTAGTACTTTGTTTTTTTCTTCTGTGCTCGTTCTCTGTGCATAAAACCGTTCTTTGGCTCTCACTCGCTCTTTTGTGTTGGTGCTGGTCCCGGTTTAAAATCATTCCGTTGTTGTTGCTATCGGTTTTCGTTTTTGTGAGTAGTTACAAGCGTATAAATACAATTAACCCTAGGGTGGTCCTAAGCAGTTTATTTTATTTCAATCATTTATTAAAAATTATTATTTTTTTATTTTTTTTTTTGTCGCTCTCTTATTTATTGTATTTTTATTTATTTATTTATTTTTTTTTTTTTGTTTATTTGAAAAAAAGAAAATTTATAAAATAATGTCTGTCTGCTGTTACAAGGGCTGCCAAGTTCGCACCAATACAAAGATAGCTTTTATTGGCTGCTGGATGTGCCCAAATGTCACACATGAAAAATGTGCTGGTCTTAATGGCCGTGCCATCGACTTGATGGGCACCACTAACTTAGAGTGGCCGTGTTGGTCTTGTTTGGAGCGGAAGAAAGATATGGCAAATTTCTTGGAGATTCATCTTGGCTTTGAGGGAGTTTTCGGCCAGTTGAAAAAATTGTGCGAAAATTTCTCAACTGTGCAGAGAAACTTTAAGGAGAAAAATCTCCTTAGTGATTCTCCAAAGCGCAAAAGAGCCAATGTTGGGCCGTCATCGGGATCAGTCATGTCTGAATTTCAGCCAAACAATACGGAGACCAAAAATAAAAATAAAAATAAAGTAAAAAACAATTCTTCTGTCCCAATTCCCAAAATTAATGAGATACCGGATGCAAACGCTATAGTCCCCCATGGATGTCGTTTCATCTAATCCTGGTCCTTCGGTCTCTTTGGTGGTGAGTAGTGTTGACGTAGCTCAACTAAACAAACCAAATATATCCAAAGAGCCAAATATTCTATTACCCAAAAATGTATCTTCGGTGGAAGATATAATTAAAAAATTTGTTGCCGTTCCACCAAAAAAACAAGTATTTGTTTCTAGGCTTCCCCCTGATTTGACATCAGAAGATGTCACGGTCTATATAAAGGCCAAATCTAAAGCCAATTTCACGGTGGAAAAGTTCAAATTTAATTATACCAGGAATATCTCGTCGTTTAAAATCATCTCGAGCCAAGAATTAGCTCTATATGTTGCAAAGAGGCACATTATTGTAAATGAATATACTGCCAGGAAAAAAAATCGGCCTCCGATTGTATCTCCCACCCCAGTAGCTTTGCCTCAAAATCCTCTCGATTCTGATAGTTCAAAAAACTAACGACTTCCTTAGTACTTGGCTATCAGAATGTAAGGGGTATTTGTAGCAAACTCAGTAGCTTATACCTTAACAGTCACTCTTTTGCTTTTCATGTCATCGCCTTCACTGAAACTTGGTTAAGGCATGACATTCTTAGTACTGAAGTTGTGTCCAGCAGATACTGTGTCCATAGAAAAGACCGTACGCTTCGACGTGGCGGAGGTTTGCTTATTGCTGTTGATGTTGATTATTCTTCGGAAACAGATATAGTCATAATCGTCATAATGAATTTTTAAATAATTTACTTGGGATATCATTAAATCAAATAAATGATATCCCAAATTCTCTTAATAAAATGCTTGATCTGGTTTTTGTTTTGGATCCATCCTCCTCATCCATTACCCGATCACAACCCATATCTTATCCAGAGGATTTATACCACCCAACGTTACCCTACCGGGGGCTATGTCCCAGTAGAAATCATTAAGGCCGAGTACGTCAATTTCGGAAAACCGATTTTGCAAAACTTACTCGGCTGTTGGCCCTGACTGACTGGTCTACCCTCTACGGGTCTGACAATTTGGGCCTGGCAATCAATATTTTTTATAATACTTTAAATTCTTTATTTTATTTGTGTGTCCCTTATGGAACGCCAAACAGGTCAAACAAACCTGTGTGGTTTACCAGAGAGTTAACAATTCTAAAAAATCGTAAATCGAAACTCTACAAGAGTTTCAGAAAATCAAGCTCTCCGTTAGCTTGTTCTGCATACTTGATTGCTCGTTCCAATTTTTCAGTCCTTAAAAACCAATGTTACAGGAATTACCTGACTAGGTGTGGATTACAGTTTCAGCAGGATCCTAAACGGTTTTTTGATTTCGTTAATGCGAAACGCAAGACATCGACTCTTCCATCAAACATGATGAAATGAAAGCCAACTCAGATCAGGCCATTGCCGATCTATTTGCTGAATTTTTTCAAACGACCTATAGCCCTTGTTTCCAACCAGTCGTCATGCCTTACCCCTATCAGCCCGTCCGTGGAGCTATGCTCTTTCCCAAAAATTTGGAAAGAGTCTTACATTATTCCTTTGCACAAAAAAGGAAACAAATCGAATGCTCAAAATTATAGGGGTATCTCCAAGTTGTCTGCTATCCCAAAGATTTTTGAGAAACTAATAACCTCTCATCTTCAACATCTTTGTAAATCTATGATTTCACCGTGCCAGCACGGGTTCATGAAACAAAGATCTACCACTACTAACTTATTAGAATTCACATAATTTGTTATTAAGGGCTTTGAAGAAAAATTGCAAACTGATGTTATTTACACTGATTTCAGTAAGGCTTTTGACTCTGTAAATCACCTCCTTTTAATATATAAACTTAAACTTTTGGGCTTTCCCAATAATCTTATTCTTTGGATTCAAGGTTATTTAACCTTTATAACTATTTTAATGGCTCAGTTTCTAAAGCGGTCCAGGTCACTTCTGGTGTTCCACAAGGAAGTCACCTTGGACCGTTGTTATTTACTCTTTTTATAAACGACCTTCCGTCTGTTATAAATCATTCTCGGGTACTAATGTATGCTGATGTTGTAAAATTATACATGTCAGCTTCAAGTCTTCTGTCTGGTCATAGACTGCAAAGTGACTTAGACAATTTTCAAACTTGGTGCAAAATAAATTTACAGCGTCTCAATTGCAATTGTAAAGTAATGTCTTTTTATAGGCGAATGCCTTTTTTTAATATCAATCTTCTGGATAACCTACCATTGGATCGGATTGATTTGGTTGAGGATTTGTGTATCTTAATGGACCCAAAGCTTAAGTTTGACAAGCATATTTCTTTAATCTCAAATCGAGCATTAAGTGCCTTGGGGTTCATTAAGCGCTGGTCGAAGGAATTCGACGACCCCTACCTAACTAAAACTCTTTATGTGTCTCTTGTCCGACCGATTCTTGATAGAATAGAATCGGTTCAAAAATAATTTTTGCTCTTTGCTCTTCGGGGTCTTAACTGGGATAATAGTACAAATTTACCTGCTTACCACAGTAGACTTTTACTAATAAATCTTCCCTCTCTTACTAATCGTAGAACTATGCTAGCATTAACCTTTTTTCACAAATTAATAAATGGTGAAATAGATTCCCCCTTACTAATTAACCAAATTAACTTTTCTGTACCTATTAGAAGTAGTAGAAATTTTTTACCTATAGCCCTGCATGCTTGCTTATCTAACTATGCTATCCGTAACCCTTTTCGAATCTTATGTTCTTTATATAACGATTTTTCCCACCTTATAACTAGTACCACTTCTGCATGCTCTCTAAAAAAAATTGTGTTATGTCTTTTGTTTACATGTTCGCGATCTTCGTAACCGCCCGAACCAAACCTCGGTCGGATGGGCGGGAGGTGGGTCGCTTTATGCTTGGGTCCGCGCGTTAACAAGCCGGTGCTTGGTATCGTTGGGCCACTTGATTGTACTGTCCGTTAGTACATCTACGTCCAATAAAAAAAAAAAAAAAAAAGAAACACTTCAAAGTCAAATATTCACAGTGCCAAAAAGCTCAAATAGAGAATCTGCGCAATCGTCGTGAAAAGATAGAGGGCAAAGGCAGAATAACACCAAACAAAACTTTTACCGAACATAGTAGGCGACAAATAAGGGAAAATCCCGAGCTATCGGTCCCAAAACAGACTCAACAGGTGCAGAAAACGCGGAAACTGTGCGCCGGGTTCTACGCACCCATGACATGAATGATCGAGTACTTTTAAAAGCGCAAGAAATAAAGGGACTAGGATGACGTTCGCCAAAGCCCACTATGAAATGGATAAGGAGCCCTTGAACACTGTAATTTTTGCAGGCGAATCCAAACTCAAAATTTTTGGCTGGGCGACAGTCAAATACTGAGTTGGATCCCAAAAGCTTAAAGGCAACAGTCAAGCACGGCGAAAAACTTGCCATGGTATAGACGTGTACCTCGGAGGCCAGCGTGGAAAACTTGGGTTAATAGTGACTATAATGGACATAGATATGTATGTACATCAATATATTAAAAATAAGTTTATACTACAGTGCCTAGAAGCTGGGAAACCGATTTCCAGCTTTACCAGAACAACAGCCCAAAGCATAGGTCCGGAATCGTATAAGCCTTGCTTATCTGAAACAACCCCCACATTATAATTCTACCGGCACAGTCTCCAGATGGAATTGTAGAGAACTTGTGGGCACTGCTGAAAAATAGCACCATGCAGCAAATCAAGCAAGCTGGCTCTATCAAGCTATGCTGCTGGATGAGTAGGAAAAAAGGCCCAAAATCTACTTGGGCGCTTGTATCTTCCATAAATAATAGGTTAATGGAAGTTGGTAAGAATAAATGGTATTATAATAAGTAATAACATCCGTATTCAAGCTGTTATAAATTTTGACTACATCAAATGACAGGTTTCAGAGAACTATTAAATCAAAGCAATATTTAATATTTCATAAAACAAATTAGCGTTTAAACACTTTTCTTTTTTTTTCAGTTATAACTCTTGGACGTGAATTTTTTTTCTTAACAGTGCATAGAATAGACTCTAAGACACTGTATGTATGCATGGAAACAATTTACTTTTACAAACATATATATATGTGAATGATTTGACTCTTCGAAAACAAACTCCTACCTGAAACTTTTAGCTCTTTATGTTAAGTCAGATATCATCAAATAGTAAAATAACTTATTATACATTTTTCACTGAAAAACAAGCGCCACACCACAACACAATCAATATAATTAATTTTAGGGTAACCATTGTCTTTGCTCAAATTTTATCGATATATGTCAAGATAGGAACTATTTTTTTAAATCATCATGGATTTATTTTTTTTAAAAACATTTCCCCAATGTAAAAAAAGTTAATGTGCAATGTACGTATAAGATAGGATTTCACGGTCCCATTGCCCACTGGCTGCTTCGTTGTTCGAATTGCTCACAAGATAAGCTATTTGGGGAATAAACGTAGCAGGAAGAGAAAAAACTTCAACAAATTTATTGTTTTTAATGTTTAACAGTTAAGTACATTATATTCCTTCGGTCTTTTAACTTTTCTGTACATGTTCTGGTTGCAAAAGCCGGCGTCAATGCAAGTTGTTGTTGGCTTTGAGTTAGGTTAGCATTTGTCAAAATCTTTAGATTACTTTGCATACATATATAGAAAAAGCTTATTTCGTTGCACAGAATGAAGTAATTAAATGGCAAATAATAATATAATATCAATAGTTATGTTAATGATACGTATTAATTTTAATAGGCATTTTAAACAAAAACATACAAAATATTTTTCTTTTATCTTTATCTGAAGAGCAAAATCAGTCCAGAAACTACCCGGAAGCTGGTAACTTTGATGAATAATGGGTTAAGGTAAGTTGTTAAGGCTAAACGGTATTATACTAGGTATTAACATCCTTATTTAAGCTTTGATACGCCAAATATTTTGTTTTTTTAAGACTGTTCTAAATAAGGTCTGACCTGTATTTTGGATGATTTTAGTTAATAACTTAATAATTTTAACTACAAATGGTTTTTCAAATGTGATCTATTAAAAAACAAATTTGCATTTAAACATTTTGCGTTTTTCCCTTGGTTAAACTTTATAGCACTTTTAATTTTTAACTTGTCTCAGTGTATATCTAGATGCCTTTTTCGTTGTTTATTTTTTTTTTTTTTTCAACTCAATAATCAATTGATTAAATAAAAAATATGTCACCAATCTGTACTACATAAATAAAACGCAGAACAAAACATGTAAGAAGGCTCTACTAGAGTAAGCTGGAACCTTTACCATTGACCATACAGTCGGACAGACCGTTTGGCTGACAGACTACTGTATCAATGCCTGGTTTCATATTTCCTGTATTTTCAAATTTTCGAAATCCTAGATTTTTTGTTATCGAATACATGTGTATATCGTATACCTGAAAAATGATCGAAAATTGGAAACTTTTCCTGCCTAGGGATAAGGGGAGCTCATATCCAAAATCTGGAGTTTTAGCTTTTCTATTTTCTGAGATCGACGCGTTCAGCGGAGGCAAACACATCAAATCTGCGTGGCCGCTATGAATAAGAATGTCAGGAAAGGACCCACCGCACTTAGCTCAAAACTAAAAAAAAAAAACATATAAGTGGACTTTTCTGGCAAACACGTTTTCATGTCAGAAAATTTACAAAAGAGTGAGCGAGTATTTCGTTTTGCAACGGTTCATAGTATTTACAACAAAAATCTTTGTCACATGTGAGGGACTCCTTGAGAATTAGATTCAACTTAAAAATACCTTTTTCCGATCGACTTGATTGATTTTTTTGTGATTATTTGAAATTGCTCGAATTAAAATTTTTTGTTGGCCCATGAGTGCACGATGAGTGCAGAGTCGGACTGTGACGAAAATTTTGAAACTCCAGACAGTGCTCCTAAAGCTCTCCTTACACTTAGGAAAATGGACGCTGAACAGGTCAGGGCCATGATACGGGTGGCTATCAGCCACAAGAGCTGAGTAAGCTGCTGCGTTCGAGCAATCGAGAGTGGAGCAACCTGCTGAGTTCGAGCAATGGAGAGCTGAGCTCACCCAGAAAGTAAAAGAACTTTCTAAGCAGGTAGCGACAGCCCATATTGTCGCCCCAAGCGAGCAGTCATTTGCACCTATAGAGACGAATGGCGGCGTAAATCTCTGTCAGATTTTTCAGGGATGCGAGAGTCATACACCTCATGGAGGCAAGCGGCCTTGACCGCTTATCAGGTTTTCAAACCATACAATGGCAACACGCGCCACTTCCAGGCGGTTGCCATCATGAGGAACAAGGTAAACGGTCCTGCCGATACCATGCTAATTGCCATGCCATTGAATGTCCGCGCAATAATTAACCGCCTCGACTCCAAATATAGCGACAAACGGTCAATGAAGGCAATCGAGCGGGAGTTAGATGCTTTAAACCAAGGTAGCCGACAGGTGTCAGAATATTATGACGAGGTGGGGAAAATGCTTACTCTGTTGACAGAAAGAGTAAATATGGCCTATGAGCCATTAGAGGCAGCGGTACTATGCGTTTGGAGGCGTTTATATCATGGCTTAGGGATAGCCTATCAGATGTTGTCTTTGCGGCAAAATCCTGGGACTTACCTGCAGCACTGGAGCTTGCACAGGACTTAGAGTCGAACCATGCGAAGAAGCCCTCATTTTAACAAACAGCATGGGCAACAGGGCCAGTTCAGCCAGCGTAGCAATGGGCAACCGGGCCTGTTCAATCAACGCGGCAATAGGCAACAGGACGACAATGACAGGCAGGAGCCCATGGGAACCAATCCAAACAGAAAGGAAAGCAGCAAGGGGTTAACTATGTCACGCAAATCGTGGGACAAGGTACAGAGCCACACGCTGGTGCCAACTATGAGACAGTAGTAAAAGTTAACAACGAGGATCTCTGTGATACGGTGAATTTTTTAGGAGTAGCTCCCTGCTGCCCGTCAGTAGCAGGGGCTAATATGAAATTCCTCCTAGACACGGGTGCGTCCAAAAATTTCATCCCGCCGCGCAAGGAGTTGAGAGGAGTTCGCTCATCTTTGTAACTAGTCTCTGGTCAACTCAAATGGGGCAAGGAAGTCGAACAAATTTCCTTTCAGACCTGTGCTAACGTTAATTTCACTAGTGTGGGTTGTTCGGATGCGCCTCCTGCAATAAGAAAGGAATTCCAAAAAATGCTAAAAGACAATGAACAATCATTCGCAGACCCTAACGAGGCGCTACCTTACAATACTTCGGTATGAGCTACCATCAGGACAACAAGTGAGGAACCTATCTATACCAAACTCTACCCGTACCCCATGGGCACAGCTGATTTCGTTAACAAAGAAATTCAGAGTCTGCTCAAGAATGGTATAATTCAAAAGTCTGCATCCCCTTACAATAACCCCTTATGGGTTGTAAACAAGAAGTGTACCGATACACAGGGTAATCCAAACATGCGTTTAGTTATAGACTTTCGTAAGCTCAATAAACGACTGATTCCGGACAAATACCCTATGCCAAATACTGGGAAACTTAGGTAAAGCCAAATATTTTACGACACTAGACCTAAAATCTGGATACCACAAGATCGTACTAGAAAAAAGCGACCGAGAAAAGACATCTTTTTCCGTGAATGGGGGGAAGTACGAATTTTGGAGGCTCCCATTCGGTTTGAAAAATGCGGCTAGCATCTTCCAGAGGACTATTGATAACTGCGTGAAAAAATAGGAACATTTTGCTATGGTTACGTCGACGACGTAATTATTTTTTCAGAAAATGAAGAATCACACGTCAAGCATGTAGACTGGTTCCTTAAAAACCTGAGCGAAGCAAACATGAAGGTAGCGTTAGAAAAATCACAGTTTTTCAAGAAAAAGTCAGGGCCATAAAAGACTTCCCGAAACCCAACACAGTGTTCGAAGTAAGGTCATTTTTGGGTCTAGCAAGTTACTACAGGTGTCTTATAAAGGTTTCGCAGCAATAGCAAAACCTATTTCGGAGATATTAAATGGGGAAAACGGGACCGTCAGTAAGTAAAGATCGCGGAAATATAGATCCGCTGCAATTCTCTGAGGTACAGCAGGAGGCTTTTCAAAAGCTTCGTAATATTCTGTCATCTGAAGATGTCATGCTCAGGTATTCCGAGAAGCCATTTGATCTAACGACAGATGCGTCAGCCTACGGTATAGGTGCCGTACTGGCCCAAGAAGGTCGTCCGATTACAATGATCTCAAGGACATTGAAGGACTGCGAAATTAACTACGCGACCAACGAGCGCGAATTGTTAGCTATTATATGGGCCCTCGGCAAACTACGGCACTACCTATATGGGGTCAAAGATATAAATATCATTACTGATCACCAACCTTTAACCTTTGCAGTATCAGAATCAAATCCTAATGCGAAGATTAAAAGGTGGAAGGCGCGCATCGACGAATCTAATGCACGCGTATTTTATAAGCCAGGCAAAGAAAATCTGGTGGCAGATGCCCTGTCTAGGCACTTGCTCAATGCTTTGGAAGAACAAGATGTAGATTCGTGTGCAGCGACAGTTCCCAGTGAGCTTTCACTCACCTATACCATTGACACAACTGATAAGCCATTGAACTGTTTTCGGAACCAAATTATCTTTGAAAAAGCGCAATTCCCGTCTAAAGACAGTTTCGTTCTGTTCGGGAACAAAAGACGCCATTCAGTCAGGTTTACCCAAAAAGAATTATTACTGAACGAGCTTGCGGGGGTAATCAGTCCAAAGGCGTAAACGCATTCCATTGCGAACTGCACACGCTGGCGATGATACAGGACGAGATAGTTACGAGATTTCCATCCACGAAGTTCTGGCATTGCAAAAGTCGGGTGGTGGACATATTCAGAGTTGAGGATGGACGGAAAGTCTTTACAGCTGAACACAATAGAGCTCATAGAGCGGCGCAAGAGAATGTGAAGCAAGTTCTCTCCAAATACAACTTTCCGAGAATGAAGAGGGCTGGCTAGCGAAATAGTTCAAAATTGTAAAACAAAGTACGATAGACACACAAGGAAAAATTTTTTTTCACCTGCATCGACAAATTCTCCAAGTTTGCTGTGGTGCAACACATTCCCTCTAGAACCATTAACCTGAAGCCGGCAGTGCTTCAACTCATGAATTTCTTCCCGAAAGCTAAAACGATCTATTGTGACAACGAACCATCATTGAACTCACATACGATCTCCTCCAACGCTGACCAACCATTTCGTCGTCAGCATTGCTAACGCACCGCCCCTGCATTGTGTCTCTAATGGGCAAGTGGAGCGTTTTCATAGCACGTTTCTGAAGTTAGCCAGGTGCATAAAGATAGACAAAAACATGAGTGACACTCATCCTGTTGGCTACAGCTGAGTACAATAAATCAGTCCACTCGGTCATCAACAAAGGGCCGGCTGATGTTGTTCAAGCGCATCCAGATGAGCCACAGGAGGGAATCCGAGACAGGATAAAAAACGTACAGAAAACGCTCATGAACAGGGAGAATGCTTTTCGACAGAACAGGGTTTTTGAAGTGGGCAAGAATGTCTTAGTAAAATCTAACCGAAGGCTAGGAAATAAGATCACCCCCTTGTGTGAAGAAAGGACCGTAGAAGCAGACCTGGGAACCATAGTTCTCGTTAAAGGAAGTGTGGTCCATATGGACAATTTGAAATAGGTTGGTCTGTAGGGACAATGTAGAATAATCCTCTTCATAAGTATTAAGCGTCCCCCTTAGTGGTGGATTCCTTCCTACAAGCATAAAGTCAGTAAACATTTCTCTCATTAGGTTCAGACTCGGTTTTCTCCTGTCCCTATCCTTGGCTTCGACGCACATCACTGATTACTCACTCGCCAAGTACATCCCCATTATCGATGGTCGGATTCTTGTGTTGGCAGAATCCGCCCACGTACGACATTCAGCAATCCTGTCCGAATACTCACGCATGATAGATGAAACGAGCAGTTTGTTGGACGAATTTCCGCACACGCATATGAGGAAACTATTAATTAGTCTTTCTGGGTTCCGCGCTGAAAGTCGTAGCAAGCACGCCAGACGTCAAGGATTTAGTAACAATTAAGTTTACGGAGAGACAATTAGTGGAGTCAAACAACAGACAAATCGAGATAAATACTAGAGCCCAAGATCAGATCAATTAACTAACACGGTAAATCGGATTCTCAAGGCAGCCAAAAAATCGCAGATAGACTCAGGTCACCTGTACGAGACACTGCTAACCGAAATAGGGTGTTAATGATGGAATTGCAGAACTTAATGCTCGCCATCACACTCGCACGAATAAACGTTGTTAGTCCAAACATCTTGGAACATGCGGTCTTGAAATCTGTTCGGATAGAAGAGCCCACCAATACCCCTATAGGGGACCTCATGTCCGTGTCGTCCGTCAAAGCGCTCCAATCTAAGAATATGCTACATTTCATTATTAAATTTCCTAAAATAAAATCCGCCTGCAAGAAAATTATTATGTTCCCCGTACTCTACAAAGGGATTATCCTACACCTCAAGGACGACGTTGTAGCAGAATGCGTAGATGGTACCCATACCGTGGAAGACCTCCTACCTCCTCACCAGCGGCCACCTTCTGTCGATTATCGGCAGAGAATTCATGTGCCAGAGAACTCCACTCGGGCATGGTGGCGCACTGTGAAATCAGACCGAGCATCTTGGATCCACATAACCTACGTGGATGATGGGATTATCATAATCAACGACCATTCGACCAGGGTATGTGTGGATAGCAGAACCGAAACTCAGGTGCGAGGCACGTACTTGGTCACATTCGATTAGCGAGCGACGATTAATGGGACGCTATTCATCAACCGCGACAACGTTCAGAGTAAGGTACCAGGGGTGGTTAGATACCCTCTGTCAAACATCACCGCCAGCCAGGACATCCTCAGTTGTTGAATGTACGCAACTTGGCGGCAATCTGGGATGTTAAAGAGCAACTAGGCACAGACCGCGTGCACCGCATAGTACTCATAATTCTTGTAGTACTTCGTGCACTCATCGTCTCCAGCATCGCCACATGGAGGTACATCAGCAGAAGAAAAACCGCAGAATTAAGTTAAATAATGTCAATTTTGTTTTATATATGAAATGGAATTCGACACCTTAGTTGCGAAATTATTTACTTGAACGAGGTCAGGTAGTCAGCAAAAAGCAAAGCTCAACGCCCTAAAGTCAGTAAACACTAGCGGTCAGCTGAGCTGGCGAAAGTGACACCGTATGCAGCGGAAGAATGCTGTAACATAGCCGGCAAACACTGCATATTTGGCCGCTATAAATAAGAATGCACGCGCTCAGCGATTCCAACGAGCGTCAGCATTTTTATCAATATAAAAGCTTGTAGTTTTTAAGTTAGTCTAAATTGGCCTTTGAATAAACTAGATGCACCATCAACCCATCAATTCGAAGTGTCCTTATTTTAGTTCTCACAATAACAACAAGTGCTAAATACACTAACTACCAACCCAACTTAATTTATGCAATATCAAACCTACCAGCTTTGTAGAAGTAAATATAAACAAAAAAGTGTAATAAACTTAATAATTTATACATGTAATCAATAACAATAAAATTTTGAATTTCGAATACTTAAAATATGAAAAGCAACGCCAAAAATAAAAATTGGAGATATGGCCATATGTGTGAGGTCATGGGCTAAGGGTATCTTATGGTCGAGCTTACTTTTTTTTATCAGCGTATTTCGGCTTCTCCTTGGCATGTCCATGGCCATACATGTCAATAGGACGCACAATTTGAATGAGAATCCAAAGCCTTCGTTAGAGTTCGTATGTGTCATTACCCAGCATATCTTGAAATCTTAAGGATAATTACTAAGGGTAACTACAATTGTAACTATGACTTTATATTAAAACAAACTTTACTATGTTGTGTAAAGAATATTATAGCTAAACTAATCCAACACACCTTGCATTTTTTCGTCTTGTTCGCATCGATATATAGACCAGATTCAATGGTCCTTGCTAGTATTTCTTAAAGAGTATACTCCATAATCGAAGTGCTTTTTAATAGCGATTTATCTGCGATAATTATTACTCTATTGTTGGTATTGATTCAGGCTATCTTTAGGGCTTGTCGTTTGGGATTTTTTAATAAAAAATACCAAAACAAGGGAAGAGAGCAGTCCTCCAGGGGTGTGTGTGTGTGTGTGTTTTTTTTTTTTTTTTATTTTGGACGTTCCACGGAGGTGAGAATCTTCTGAAGATACAGGAGCCCGGGCCGCCTGCATGCACGATTCAAGGACAACGTCCATGCCTACGTACTAAACTCACCCCCCCACTCCACACCCCTCACGCCCTGCGGTATCACCGCAAAGTATTACTTCACCGGGGTGGGTTGCCTAACTAGGCACTCTCCGCCACTCGCCGCTCAGTTTCGCATAATCTCAGATCCCTCTGTATGCTTATGATGAGCTGGCGGACATCTCTCCAGTGTGACGGAGACTCCGTCATGTGCTCTACCAGGCTCTCCGGTGGGGGCACTGAGGCAGACACTCCCCTATATCGCGAACAGTGATATAGCACGTGTTCCGGATCCTCAATGGCGTCCGGGCATGTCGGGCACTGCGAGGTGTCCTTGTGCCTGAACCTGTGCAGGTAGCTCCTGTATCCGCCGTGCCCTGAAAAAAACTGCGTTGTATGGAAGTCCAACTCACCTGTATTTCTCTCGATCCAATCCTCTACCTTGGGGATTAATCGGTGTGTCCATCTTACTTTGCTCGCCGTGCTCCATCTATCCTGCCATGCGCCCATCGTCGATGCTCTTGCTGAGCTTCGGATGGTACCCATAGCGTCTGGCGCAGCCGTCCTTCCAGTTTGGATCTCCTTCATTTCGAGCGCTAGCAGGTCAACTGGCACCATTCCTGCCAGGACCAGTGCTGCGTCCTCCGAGACCGTGCGGAAGCCGGATATCACTCGGAGAGCGCTCAGCCTGTAAGGTGCCGAGAGCTTCTTTTTCAGTCCTTTTTTGTTGGACACAGCCGTTGCCCATATGGGCGCCGCGTAGAGCAATACGGAGGCTACCACTCTCGCCAGCAACTGCCGCTTTGCTGGCTTAGGACCCCCAACATTGGGCAGCATACGCGAGAGGGCGCCTTGCATTCTCGCTGCTCTCTGGCTGACGTACTCTACATGTGTCCGGAAGCTGAGTCTATTGTCTAACCTGACTCCTAGGTATTTTATAGACTCCTTGGATTTCACAACATCGTTGTTGACTTGCACATGGATGTACTCTATTACTTTGCGGCTTGTAATGAGTACGGCCTCCGTCTTATGGCCTGCAAGTTCCAAGCTCGCATCCTTCATCCAGTCTGCCACAATTCTTTTTGCCGCGTTCGCCGTGGCCTCTACCTCCTTGCTCTCTTTGGCTACTACAACTAGTGCCAGGTCGTCTGCGAAGCCAATGAGGGTGCAGCCCTGTGGTAGTTCGAGCCTAAGTACCTCGTCGTACATTAGGTTCCACAGCAGAGGGCCACGAACGGAGCCCTGTGGCACTCCTGCTGTGACCTCGTAGCTCCTTGGTCCGTCCTCCGTATCATATTCCAAATCCCGATCCGACAGGTAGTTGGATATGATTCTAGCTATGTACGACGGTACTCCGATTCTACCCAGGGCTGTCCTGATGCGCGACCAGTTCGCCGAGTTAAACGCGTTGCGGATGTCGAGGGTTACTACGGCGCAATACTCCTTTTCGCCCCACCTCCACCTCGCTCCCTCGATTGCCTTGGCTGCAATGTCCACCACCGCCTGGATTGCATCTACGGTAGAGCGGGCTTTCCGAAACCCATATTGACTGGCTGAGAGCGCGTTTTTTTCATCAATGATGGCCTGAAGTCTGCCATATATCAACCTTTCCAGGACCTTTCCCGCTGAGACTAAGAGGCAGATAGGCCTATATCCAGACGGGTCGTCTGTCGGCTTCTCCCCTTTTGGCAGGAGGATTAGCCGCTGCCGCTTCCATATCCTGGGAAAAACTCCGTCCTGTAGGCATTTTGAGTATGTGGCCGCAAATAGTTCTGCCCTCGAGCGGACCGCCAGCTTCAACGCCTTGTTGGGGATACCGTCTGGTCCTGGGGCCTTTTTGTCACCCAGTCTTTTTGTTGCCTCCACCACCTCTTCCGGTGTGACTCCTCGAATAGGCTCCGATCGCTGGACTGGGCTCACTTCCTGCGGCCGCGGATGTTGCGGGAAAAGCGTCGCCACTATGCTGGCCAAGGCCGTAGGACAGGTCACCCGAACAACCTCCTGGCTCCGCATCTTTTTCATAACCACCTTGTATGCGGTTCTCCATGGGTTCACATCGGCCTCCTCGCAGATTTCCCGAAAGCAGCTGGCCTTGCTTCGCTTAATGCTGCGTTTCAGCTCTCTTTTGGCTACTCTGAGGTCATCAAGCCTACTGGCGAATTCCGGGCGGCCCCTGGCACGTTGGGAGCGCCTTCTGGCCAGTAGGCACGCTTTCCTTAGCTGGTTGATTTCCTCATTCCACCAATAGCAGGGCGCTGCTCGACTGCTCGGCTTTCTCCTGAGCATTGACAAATCACATGCGTCCGTAACGCAGCGCATTAGGCTTCTTGCCATGTTGTCGACCGATTGTCCGATGGCTGGGAACACGGTATGGCGTAAGGCTTCAGTGAGAGTGTCCTCGTCTAGGAGGTTTGCCTTCCACTTGGGCCCGCCTGTCTGGGGTCGCGGCTGTCTTTGTGGTCTTGCATTGATCACGAAGTATATCGCTTGGTGGTCGCTGAAGGTGAAATCCTCGCTGACTCTCCACGTCGTCTTCCAACATAGCGAGCTACTTAGCAGGGTGATGTCTATAATCGATCCTCTGCCAGCCTTGCGGTAAGTGAGCCGCCTCCCGTCGTGTGCGAGGTTTACATCTATTGATGCAAACTCTTCCAACAGGCAGGTTCCCCTGCTATTTGTGACTCGGCTTCCCCATTCAACTGCCCAGGCGTTGAAGTCCCCAGCAATTACTATGGGGGATCTGCCGCGAGTATCATCCGAGATTTCCTCTAGCAACTGCTGGAATCGCCTCAGATCCCAGCTCGGCGGAGCATAACAACTATAAAATGTTATATTGTTGATCTTCGCCCGAACGAACCCTTCGTGATCAATGCTAATCTCTTTCGGTGGTGTTCTGAGAGACCAGATGGCCGCTTTCCCACACTTGCTAGCCACCCATCCGCTTCCAGTGATTGGCCTGTGCGGCTCGCAGATTATGGCCAAGTATGCTTGCGTTTCCCTGACCGACTGCCATAGCAGGGCCTGCGCTGCCTCGCAGTGGTTGAGGTTCAGCTGGACGCACTTCATGATCTTTTGGCCAGTGCGCTCCGGAACATGGGGCATCTGCCGCTACCGGCGATGTGTTTATCGTCCATGTTTTTCTCCTTGCAGAACATACACTGTGGATCTTTATTACAGTCCTTGGCCAGGTGGTTCTGACCTCCACATCATAAGGCTCCTGAATGCCGAAGTATCCATTCCGGGCTTATTCAGCTGCAGTAGCAGATCGCCCTTTTGGGTCCTCCGTATCCTGGAGACCGCCTTTCCCAGCTCGTTGAGCTTCTCGTCCGCTTTAACCTTGCGGAGTATATCCGCGTAGCTAGCGTCGCCTTTCGCTGCGATAATTATGGCATCGGGCCGCGCCTTCTCCATGCAGGCCTCTGGCCTCTTAGGTTTTCTGTCCTTCTTGTTGGTGACCTTCGTCCACTGTTCAACTTTTGGGCGTTCCTGGCGTTCTGGAGCATCCACGCCTGAGGTCTTCACCTCCACCTGACTATCCTTGGGGGCGGCCTGGTCACCCTCTCTCCTACTCCGCTTGCTGTGGGGAGTGCCAGGTGTGCTCGACCCTGGACGCAGCTTCCTTTTCACCTCCGGTCTAGGTGGGGGGGACGTCTGCGAGGACTGATTCGTCCTGAAGACGGCCTTTGCTCCCTCGTCATGGAGCTGTATGGCTGCCAATTCGTAGAGCGCCTTAATGCTCTCGATTGAATCACGCATCGGCTGGTGGATGGAGCGCCTTTTCCCGTCCTCCAGCATCTCCACCAGCTTGGAGATTTCCTGGCCGAGCTCGCAAAGCGCTGAGCCACGCTGTTTCGCCAGACCAGTAGCCTCCTCCCTGTTATTCACCGGTGGTGGCGCTACCCCACCCACAGGAGATCGCATCGTTCTCCTACTCCTCGCGAACTCTTCACCACTCTCCTTTGTTTGGTTTTGTAAATTTAAATTTGTTTCAATATTCATGTTATTGGGTCCCAACTCCAAGTCGTTATCTCTGGTCGTTGTACAGTTGCGTAATAATCCCATGGTTATCTTTGCAAGCAGTGAGGCCATGCTAGGGTTGACCCCCGCCCTTATGGGGTCGGGTGTTCAGAGCCGTATTCGCTTTAATCAGGATTGTCTCAACTGAACCTGTACTGCCAACATAATGACGACGCGCCATCGATCGTGCTTGGAGATTTGCCAAGTTTTAGGGGGACGGGGGCAGTATCAGCATTACCCTAGCAGTCATTTCGGCAAGATTTCACTCCGCTTACTGAGATGCTAGAATACTGATACTGTCAGCCCAGGATTCACATTTTCAATTTGGGGTTTCCAGTGCTCTCTTACCAAGGCATTACTGGACTCTGCCTTAGTCGCCTTCTCGTGTTGGTTGACCGTCTAGCGGATGCTTAACGGTCATCCCGGGGATACCTGGCCTGCTGCCGGAGGTCACGAGTTGCTTGCACTACTCAGGACAAGAATCGCCCTGGGCATTGCCATGTTAATGTGGGTCCAGAGCTTTCGCCTTGTCCTAGTACTGCCACCCCCGTGCCGTATCAGTCGCCTCATACGACAAGCTACGACTCGCTGTGGTGGTATTCTTATGCCCGCCAACCGCACGGGTGTGTGCCACGTTTTGTGTCATATGTTGTTGAATGCGCCAGAGATATTTTGGAATTCTATTAGGGCAATTTTTAGTAATGTGTTCTCTATTGTTGTCATAAAGGAATATTGCACTTTTTCTAGCGACTTATGCTTCATATTTGCGTGTTGGTTAGTATTGCATTGAGGCTTTACTCTGTAGTTTACCGTAAGAATCTATGCAGATTTTTTAAACTCAAAGTTCCCTCTGAATTAAAGTTTATGTAATTATGGTCGGAGAATGATTTTATAGTGAGGACTCTTCATTCTGCTACAACGATCACCAGTCAAGTAAGATCTAACAGGGGATCGTTGATACCATTGGGATTTGCTCATCTCTGCTCTCTTAGTAAGCACAGATACCCTTCTTCTTGCTCCTGTTATTGAGTAAAATATCTTGTAGTTTGTGCCATTTAGTTTAGAAACTTTTTTGCTGACACTATTATATGTTCCTTGACTGAGGTGTCGTCGGTGGGCCATGTCTACAGGGTTATCCGAAGCTCCGTTGAAGCCAAGCTTTGCAACATGGATCATATTCAAATTAACGATTGGCACGTCTAGATTTTGCCATCGCAGTTAAAATACGACTCGACCAAGAGTACATTGGGTCCACTATTTCCGTCCCACAGAGCGTGCGGTATCAGCCGAGCGCTGCCGTTTGCCGGCCAGATGCTTCTACACTTTGATAGTAAAAATCCAAAATGTTCGCCGTTGATAGGATTAGGAGATCTCATATCCAAAATCTGAAGTCTCTACCTTTAGTAGTTGCTGACCCCAACGCGTTTATAAAAAAATGACAACGTATTTGGGTTCTTGTTTTTATATTCGTTTTACATTTACGTTTATGCAAATAAGATTAACACGCATTCACTTAACATATGTCGCTGTCATTTTTAACCGGTGCTTGGCTTTGCAGCAATGAAAATAAGTTAGATATATATTGTACTTGACAAGAAAGTATTGATATTGGAATTATGATCGATGCGACTACCTGCCGAGTTTATGCTGCAATCTCTGGAGTCGCTTTGCTCTCTTTAAGCTGCATAGTAGTGTCCGGTTAAGAGAATGGCTGAACAATCAATAAAAAAAATTCAGAAGAACGACGTCGGCAACCCGTTGGGAAGGTCTGGACTTAAGGCAGAAAGGCAGCTGAGAGTGTTGTTTTTATTTTTCCAAATTGGGTGATATATGTCTTCACCTTTAAAATTTAAGTCCAATCGGACTGTCTTTTAGCAGTCGTCTGCTGTCGCAGATGTCTTTTGGTAAATTCCTTTTAATTTTAATTTGTTTTTTTTTTAATGGACAAAATGAGTGCAAAATCACCAACAAAATGGTCTAAACTTTAAAGAAGAAATATTTTATTATAATACGCTTTTATATTGGATGAAAATGTGTTTAAGGTTACTCTTAAACTTATTTTCAGCAATGATACCAATTTTTTTTGCCTTGTGGCAGTCCTGAAAGGAACACAACTGTTAAACTTTTTAAAAGAGAAAACATTATTAATCACTTGTACTAGAGATGAAATTTGGTTGATAAACACCGGATATATGAAATATTTTCAATTAAATATAAATAGGGTAAATTTACCTAAGAATGGGTCGAAACTAATTACAATTTAGCGCTTCATATTCATTAAGGCACATTGAAAAATCAATACTTTTTGAATGCAAATCTAATTACCTACAACCCTATTAATTTGATAAATTTGATTTAATTGGTGGTATAACCCAATTAATAAAAATAAAATATAAATTACAGATGTATTTGTTTAAATTATTAAGTTTGAAGCATTGGTACAGTAGTGCTGGTATAACCGTATGTGTTTGGTCAAGTGTTCAGGTTATCGTATAGTCAAGCTCACTTGACTAGCGCAATCTTACTTGTTTTTAAATGTGTACAGAAGAACAATACACATTAAAAACAGTGCTATTATACAGCCTTGGTATGAATGAAATATACATTTATTATATTTAATTATAAAAATAATTTTCATTCCACTGCGAGTGAATATGAGACTTATATTCCGGAACTGGTAAGATAAAACATGATAAAGGTATAAGAATGATACTACCAGCGATGAGCTATACGTAGATGTGCCAAATCGCAAATTTCCTTAATCCACCGCGAGGCGATCTTTCAGTTTTTTTTGGGGAATTACGCGTCAATTCACCAGAGGTATGTATACTGCTGCCTCCGCCATGCTGAAAAGTAGCAAAAGTCACCAGACGTATGCCGTATACCGGCATATACACACATTGCTGGCGCATGACTTCGCCTGGCTCAACAGCAGCAAATATCACCAGCCGTATGTATACCGACATATACACACATTCTGCTTGGGCCTGTCGCATGCCTTTGCCAGGCTGAACAGCAGCAAATATCACTAGATGTATGTATATCCGTATGCATATATATATATACATATGTATGTCAGCATTTGTTTCAGTTTTCTGTTTGCTGGGCTTCGATTAGATTTTTTATTTTTTACTCCAATCGCTGCATATGAATATGTGTGTATACAAGCGCATGTATGTATAAATTAATAAGTTTATTGTACTTATTTGTTGAGAACTTCTATGAAGCTTTGTTATTTTGTGAGAACTAAAAAGAAGACACTTCGAATTGATGGGTTGATGGTACACCTGGTTTATTCAAATGCTATTTTAGACTAACTTAAAGACTATAATAAGACAGACTTTTATACCCTAAAAATGCTGGCACTTGCATTCTTATTCATAGCGGCCACGCCAATGTACTGTGTTTGCCGGCTATGTTACGCCACTCTTTTGGTGAATGTAGTGTCACGTTTTGCCGCCTCAGCTGGTCGCAAGAGTTTACCGACTTTAGGTTGTTGGTCTTTGCTTTTTGCTGACCACCTGACCTAGTTCCAGTCAACAATTTGGGTGTCGAATTATACTTCCTATGTAAAACAACATTGACATTATTCAGCTTAATTCTATTTTATATACGAAGTAAAGTTAACATTCCTTATGTATATCCGTATGCATATATATATATACATATGTATGTCAGCATTTGTTTCAGTTTTCTGTTTGCTGGGCTTCGATTAGATTTATTTTTTACTCCAATCGCTGCATATGAATATGAGTGTATACAAGCGCATGTATGTATACACATTAATAAGTGCGCATAGCACTTGTCTGGATATTCACTGACCTACCTCAACTGTTATGATGATGATTTAATTAGCTTAAAATCATTTTTAAAATACATTTAAATAATTTATATCTATATTTATCTATATATATTCATATTAAATCATATATTATACATTATAATCATATTTTAAGTAAATGATTAAATTATTTATTTGAAGCGCATAATAAATTATAATCATATTTTGAATAATATTTGTCTAATTGTTACCTATCTTAAATATATATAAGATGCTGAAGAAAAATATTTAACATTTTGTCGCATATCAATTTCTGCAAGAGCCTAGAAAAAAGATTAATAACCAAGCCAGCCAAATTTCAGTTTTGCTATATCTGGACATACATACTCTCCTCACTTTTAATTCTATGACACTAGCAAACCATTTTGTCAACGCAACTTCAAAAGAGTATTCAAAGTGCAATTGCGTCGCGATCATTATTGCTTGTGTGCCTTCATGTAGGGTTTCTTGTCCCACAATCAACTACTACGGTCAACTACGAATACTCTTTTAAGGCAATAGCAAATGCATATGACAGGCAAATGCACGTAAACACCTCAAAGTGCAATTATGGCGAGATCATGAATGCTTGTGTGTATTCTGTAGGTAGCAAAATGCTTTTGTTGGATCGCTTTTGTTTGAGTATTCAAGATCGCGGAAAACTTGCCTGTCGCGACATAATTGCACTTTGAAAACTCTTTCGGAGTTTACGTGCATTTGCCTGTCATATGCATTTGCTATTGCCCAACAAACAGAAATCTGAACATATATATATGCATACGGATATACATACATCTAGTGATATTTGCTGCTGTTCAGCCTGGCGAAGGCATGCGCTAGGCCCAAGCAGAATGTGTGTATATGTCGGTATACATACGGCTGGTGATATTTGCTGCTGTTGAGCCAGGCGAAGGCAGCGCCTGGCCCATGCAGAATGTGTGTATACGCTGGTATATGTCGGTATACATACATCTAGTTATATTTGCTGCTGTTGAGCCTGGCGAAGTCATGCGCCAGGCCCAAGCAGCATGTGTGTATATGCCGGTATACGGCATACGTCTGGTGACTATTGCTACTTTTCAGCATGGCGGAGGCAGCAGTATACATACCTCTGGTGAATTGACGCGTAATTCCCCAAAAAAAACTGAAAGATCGCCTCGCGGTGGATTAGGGAAATTTGCGATTTGGCACATCTACGTATAGCTCATCGCTGGATACTACAAATTCATCAACAAGGCCGAAGGGCACTTTATATATAAATTAATTATTATTAGTTCTTAAATATAATTTTATATTTTTATAACGAGTGACTTAGCGCTGAAAATTACATCATGGTACCAGTCATAAATTTAGATGGCCAACAAACATTCCCGCTATAAACGATCAGTTCTGAGGCTATATATTTTTCAAAATATAAAGATGATAAGAATCAAATTCTCTATATTTTGTAGATACGAAAATTTGTATGCCAACGTATAGACCTGCCGAAATTCTTGTTGGCGCATAATATATACATGCAGTGTGTCACACCTTATTTTGGATGGTGTCAAGCAAAAAATTTTAAATGCCTGTTATAATATTATTTGTCTTTTTTTAAATCCAAAGACCGATAATCGTTAACCACCAAAATTAATATATGACCGCAATACACAGAGGTTTTCCCAAGATCAGGTTATGTAAAAAAGTACCCTAATTTCAGTTGACAGCTTTACTGGGACAATTATGTTATGGACACCTGCCTACCTAAGATTGAATATTTTATGTATAATTAGGCCTTCGTAGTCAAAGCAGTATTTTTTTCTGCAACTCGGGTGCAATTATCTAATAAGGACTATGGTAAACGGATTACAACAAAAAGTCATTCTTGATCAATTAAAAAAGGGACAATCGCTGAATTGGTTATTCTGGGCTAATAAGCTGGGTACCGTATAAATCGACACTTAACCCGTGAAAACTAAATAAAGGACAAGGGCAGAATGGCACCAAGCAAGATTTTTCACTGAACAGGATGAGCGGAGAATAATTAGGAAAATAAGGGGAAATCTGAAGCTATCGGCTCCAAAACTGACTGCAGGTTAAAATGGGAAAAAGAGTGCAAACAATGAGTTCAATGCCCGAGTACCACGGAAGAAGTCCTTTATGAAAAATGAAAAATAAAGGCACTAGAATGACGTTTCCCAAAATTTACTTAGACAACGACTTGGATTCCTGGCAAACACATTCTATTTTGAAGACGGGTTCGAAGTCAACCAATATCGCTCGGGCGGACGGAATTATGTATATCGATAGTCCAATACTGAGCTGGAACCCAAAAACTTAAATGAAACAGTAAGCACGGTAGAGTAGGTGTCAATGCATGGACATTTAATTCACCATCCGGTGGCCGGAACTTGGTGATTTATGAGAGAATAATGAACAATAATATGTAAATTTACCTCAAAGTGCCGAGAAGCAGCAGTCAAATATTCATTTTGGTGCTTAATTATATGTACCTACCATGGGTGCTTGGAATTTTTGAAAAATAATGTATAATTCGTTTTTAACATGCATTTGAAATTGTTGCTAGACACCGTTCAAAATAGGGTCTGTCTCACTATATATAAATATCTGAAGCGAATGCACTTCATATAACAGTTATTTTTTCTTTGTACAGAATTACATATATAAATTAAGAGTAATGAATACTTTGTTATTTAATAGTTGAGTCAATTAAACATGACAATTATAAGAGGCATTTCAAACAAGAACATGAACAATAATCGTATTTCTTAGTCGTTGCAGTGGCATGCAAACTTCACAAAAGTGAAATAAAATATAATAAAGCTTTTGTCAGCTGTTTTTTTTATTGAATTTTATTTAAACGACAACAAATTTCAGTCATTTTGCGTATTTCTTGAGATCCATGAAATCGATTTACGATCCATTCAATTTGGGTCATGATCCAGGAGAAAAATTGGTAACGAATAAAAAAAAACCTGGAGAATAACTTCGTCGTAGAGTCTTTCTGTAAAATTTAATTAAGTTTACAAAATCAAATTTTCAGCAAAATAAATGTACTAACAAAATGTATTAAGCTCAGAACCATGATTCATAGTTGTAGTTACAACAAATGTGGGCATCCAATTGTGTATTATCTTTAATTTATTTGCCTTATGATTTTAGTATTCGTTTTTTACTTGCCTAATAACATTGAGTTTTAACAAGCTATTGTGCGGTTGGAAATAAAAAATAAAATGATAAACTTTTGCCTAAACAGCTTGCCGAAGGCGCACACATATGCAAAAAATAAATACAGTCTACTCGGTTGGATAATTTATTTATTTATTTAATATACACGCATGCTTTTTTACCTTTATGTACACTTCTTGAACTAAAATAATTTGATTGTTTTTACCTTAGCAAATAACTGTTTAAAAGCCTATTCTACAAGTTTGGAACCTAAAGAACCAATTGTACGTACAAAGTCGATACCTGGCCCAAAATCGACCGAGCTCAATACACAATTAAATGCACTTCAGGTAAATTTAAATGTTTTTTTCATTCTAGTTAAACAAGTGAATTTGTTGTTTTAAGACATTTGGTTAAGAGTCTGCAGATTTGGCGAAAAAAATGGGTGTAGTCAACAGCAAATTTTCAAGACCTCGTTGGGGCGTGTGATAAGTATATTACTACCAATTTTGGTGAGTAGCTCTGAAACTGTAATCGAATAGGGCATTATATATTTTATTATATTAAAGCAGTCCAGTGGATAACAATGCGGGTGGCGTGGCATACTAATTCCTGAAAATATTGTTAACTGTAGCTTACAAACTGTGAAATATAAATATACATTCACTTTTCGGGAAGGAGCGTGAGCAGAATTTGGGGCCTGCTATTCATTTAGAATTTAACCAGCTATCTTTGAACTCAATTTTTCAACTCCCAAATATTGAAAGAGATGAGTGGCTATGTAAGAGGAGGGCGTGTTACCTAAATTTTTAATGCAGATCTGTGGGTAAAGTTACCAGTAGCCCATCCTCCCATCAAACTTGGTATCTCAAGCTGTGAAAATATGGTAAAATTTCACAAAAAAAAATTTTTTTAGATGAGTTTGGTCTCAGAGTATACTTATAAGTTTATTAAGTTGTTAAGGACAAAAAATTATCCATCAAATTTCCGCAGATGATAAATACCTTTGAGTTCAAAGCAAGCTTTAAGTTTTTTTGACGTTGAAAATAAAAAATTACCAAAAATACCAAATTACCGACATTATTTGCACGTCAGAAACTGGAAGAGCAACCAAGAGTAAACGAACTATGTAGTTATTATACCCTTAACCTTAAATGGGTAAAAAAAAAGGTTATAATGTTTTTGTGCAAATGTATGTGACAGGCAGAAGGAAGCTTCTCCGACCCCATAAAGTATATATATTCTTGATCAGCATCAATAGCCGAGTCGATTTAGCCATGTCCGTCTGTCTGTCTATCCGTATGTATGAACGCGTCGATCTCAGGAACTACAAAAGCTAGAGTCTCCAGATTTTGAATATGAACTCTCCTAATCCCTAGACATAGCAAGTCTGTTTTAAATTTTCGATAACTTTACCGGTTTACGATATATATATGTAATCGATAACAAAAAAATCTAAAATTTTGAAAACTTACTTAAAATCGGTTAAGAAACACCGGAGATATGAAGCCATCAAGCATTGGTCCAGTAGTACACGTACATATGTGTATGTCTGTTAGCCCGACCGTCTGTCCGTCTGAATGGTCAAGGGAAAAGGGTATGTTCTAGTTGAGCTTACTCGACTAGAGCCTTCTTATTTGTTTTTTTGTAGTGAATTTAAAAATTAATGCACTGAATATTTTGTATTGATAACACACACAACTTTTGATCTTCTTCAAACAAACAAGTTTTTGCAAAGTATAAGAAAACTTATCTTTAATATTTAAGTGCATATCCTGATACATAACAAGTAAGAAGACTCTGGTCGGTACAGATTGTCGGACGGACAGACAGACATTTACACACCTTTCTCAACTGTTGATACTGACCAACTTTATTGGGTCGGAGATGCTTCATTCTGCCTGTTATGTTGTTTTCAACACAACACCTAAATACCGTTTTTACCCATTTCATCGGTAATTATACTCTAAACTTATTGGGTACACTTTTTTCTATAGAAGCATCAGCAATGAATCCAAAAAATATGACTAAAATTATAAGAGATTTTGGTGTTACAACTTTAATTTAATCACCTTAAACTTAAGATTTTAGTTCTATTAAAAAATATCTTTGGCAATTTTAATAAAAACAAATCAGAAGGCTCTAATCGAGTAAGCTCAAAAGATATATCCTGAATCCGATATATAAAGTTCAGCATCACTGTTTTTTGGGCTTGCATGAATATACCACTAAATGCGATATTGCAATGACTTAATTTGTACCGCAAATATCTCCAGTGTGTCTCTACCTACACCTACATACATATGCAATTTTATATATTTTATAATTGTCGCTCATTTCTAAAACGCTTTCTACATTTTTATAATTGTTATCGATTACATATGAAAAACGTTAAGAGACGGACATGACTATTCGCTTGCTGGTATATTCATCAATTATATGAATATACTTTAATCTGAGGTCAGAGGTGCATCCTTCTGACTGTTAACATCATTTGCACAAAGCCAGTATAACCTTTTCCCATTTTATGTTCAGGGTAAAAAACTCAAATCCCTTTTTTATGTGAAGAAAATCGAAGCTGATTCAAAATTCAGTTTCAAAACGCTTTAAAAAATGTATTAAAGTTTAAGGAGCGCAAATAATTTCAACTTTCTTACTCATTTAAACATGCTGCTATCTTTTTATTCTCAAATTCCAAATGTTATGAAGTTGTGTGTCCGCATGAACGCAACTTTGGCGACACCCTTAAAACTAAAGACGTGTAACTTTGCCAATATCTTGGGACATGTATTTGTCAGACAAATTGTTAAAAATGGAAATCCCCTTTTCAAGCAGACTCTATAACACCAGATTTCACATTGGTATCAGAGTATTCCGTTGTCGGTCGACTTCAACGTTTTTTCTTAGTTTAAAATTAAAAACCTGTAAAAATATGTATGCCAACACAAAAAAAAATAACTGAAAATTATATCTTTTTAATGTTCTACATAAAAATAACATTTGATCTTAACAGAAAACAATTTTTTACTGGTTTTATAAAACCAAAATAAACAAGTAAAAAGACTCTAGTCGAGTAAGCTCGACTAGAAGATACCCCTAACTCTTGACCATACATACGGACAGATGGTCGGGCTAACAGACATACACATATGGCTGTGTAGTTCTGTACCAATACTTGATGGTTTCATATCTCCGGTGTTTCTTAACCGATTTTAATGAAATTTTTACAGAAGTTCATTATTTTGCTTATAGTTTCAATCCTCAGTTTTTTTAATTATTGATTTTTTTGTTATCGATTACATGTGTATATCGTAAACCTGAAAATTTATCGAAAATTTGGAACAAACTTGTCATGCCTAGGGATTAGGAGAGCTCATATCCAATATTTGGAGTCTCTAGCTTTTGTAGCTTCTGAGATCGACGCGTTCATACATACAGACGGACGGACAGACGGACGGACGGACAGACGGACAGACATGGCTAAATCGACTCGGCTGTTGATGCTGAACAAGAATATATATACTTTATGTGGTCGGAGAAGCCCCCTTCTGCCTGTTACATACATTTGCACAAAAACATTATACCCTTTTTTTACCCATTTCATGGGTTAAGGGTATAAAAATGACTTAGAAATAGCAACGAGTAGGTATATTACCGACCTACTCGTTGGAAATGGTTACTACAACGAGTACATCGAAAATCAAAATCTATCGATAATTTGAAATAACTTTGTACTAGTCACCATGATTGGAAAGCAGAATGAATGTTAGGTTATTGAGAATTAATATTCTACAAAATAATTGTATGTTAGAATTTAGGTTAACTACTTCCAAGATTACAATAGTTAATAAATAACCAATATAATTGTATTTAGCGGTCAAAGCCTTAACTTACTTATTTATTGCTTAATGGTTTTTATTTTTAACATTTTACAGAGTACTGGAACTGTACAATTTTTTGCCGATTACGAAAAGTCTACGGGAAACTATATATATGATGTTGATGGAAATGTTTTACTTGATGTGTATACCCAAATTTCGTCAGTGCCTCTGGGTTATAACCACCCTAGGCTTCTTAACGTTTTTAAAGATGAAAAAAATTTAAAAAGTAAGTAGTGTTGCTGGTCATCTTAAACACTGATTCCCAAGTGTAAGTATTCTGATATGAGCAGATTGCTAATTCGAGCGAACAGCTTGATGCAGGCGTGCTTTCACAGTTATTTTTTTTTCATTCTCCCACTTTTACTGTACAGTTGGTATCGTAGCAATTAAAACTCGTAGCAAAGTATAAGCAAATATAGCTCTAAAAAGAAAAACTTCCAAGCCAACCAAATTTCAGTGACAGTTCCGGTGACAAAATTGTTTGCTAGTGTCAAAGAACAAAGACAATTCAACTACTCTAGACCGGACAAATCGCTCTTGAGTTTTTTTTTTTTTTTCAGAAAAAGGTGCGGAGGATTTCACCATTGCTTTTGATTTTGCTGAGCTTCGGTTTCACTCATCGCATTCGTTGCGTTTGCTTGTGATCAGTGTGTTGTTTCCTTCTTTTCGTGTAAAGGGCGACACAAGTGTAGGCAATGATCTGTTGCCGTACTTCATTTCTCTTGTTGTTGTAGGAGAATAACATTTTGGCAATTTTTAACTTTTGCTTCAATCTGTTTGCAAGTGCCTATTATGGGAGGGTAGTTTGTTCTTATGCAAACTTTGCACAATTAACTAACAAAATGCGAGAACATTTCAATTTGATTTCCTTAATTTAAACTAACTATTATTTTATCAATATGCAAATGCATATGCATAGTTAATTAAGCATTTTATATTTATTTATTTATATTTCTTTAGTAACTTATTTCAAAATCTATAACTAACACTAAAAGAATTAAAATATGTATTCAAATTATACATAACTTATTTCAGCAAACAGATTGAAGCAAAAGTTAAAAATTGCCAAAATGTTATTCTCCTACAACAACAAGAGAAATTAAGTACGGCAACAGATCATTGCCTACACTTGTGTCGCCTTTTACACGAAAAGAAGGAAACAACACACTGATCACAAGCAAACGCAACGAATGCGATGAGTGAAATCGAAGCTCAGCAAAATCAAAAGCAATGGTGAAATCCATTTTCTGAAAAAACAGACATACACATATGGCTGTGTAGTTCTGTACCAATACTTGATGGTTTCATATCTCGGGTGTTTCTCAACCGATTTTAATGAAATTTTTACAGAAGTTTATTATTTTGCTTGAAGTTCAAGATTTTTTGTTATCGATTACATCTGTATATCGTAAACCTGAAAAGTTATCGAAAATTTGAAACAAACTTGTCATGCCTAGGAATGAGGAGAGCTCATATCCAAAATCTGGAGTATCTAGCTTTTGTAGTTCCTGAGATCGACGCGTTCATACATACAGACGGACATGGCTAAATCGACTCGGCTGTTGATGCTGATCAAGTGGTACACGTACATATGTATGTCTATCAGGCCGACCGACTGTCCGTATGTATGGTCAAGGGTTAAGGGTATCTTCTAGTCGAGCTTACTCGATTAGAGCATTCTTACTTGATTTTGGTTCAATTTGATAAGAGCTTTTAATGTAAATTAATCAAATGGTGAATAAACAATTTAGAAAACATTGTGATTTTACAAAATAAGTCAGGAGTAATTATAATCTTTGTACTTTGAAAGTATTTTAGATACCTTTTGTATGAAATGCAGAAAATAAGATTTTAAAATGTATTCAAATGTATTAATAAATTCTTCAACCGAAAATTGTAAAAATCTGAAAGTTGTTTGATATTTGTTAGATATTAAATTAAACACCAAATATATCGAATATATGTGCCTAACAAATTTGTTTTTTTGTTGTTTGTGAATACTTGTGTACATATATTGTTTTATTTATTTAAAAATTTTACGTATTAGCTCTGATCAACAGACCGGCACTTGGCGTGTTTCCTGGAAAAGAATGGCCCGAAAAACTTAACTCCATTTTAACAAATATTGCACCAAAGGGGTTGAAAAAAATCACAACGATGATGTGTGGATCGTGTTCAAACGAAAATGCTTTTAAGAGTATTTTTCTTTGGTACGTATTGCCTTAAGCTTATATCTTAAACACTTCTGATTGGTGTGTCGTGTCCAATTAAGTCGGAAGCAAATTTTTTATATTGAGCTTACCGTCCAGATAAACCGAAAAGCGTTTAGTCCAAGCTTCTATTATTAATCGTTGAAGTTTGTGGGCAGCAGTTTTTGTATGAGGTTGACACCTATCCGATCAGAAATGTGGAAAGTTCAATACTCATACAACATCCAATGTTTTATTTTTTTTCAGGTATCAAAATAAGTTGCGAGGAAATACTGAGTTCACAGCCGATGAAATGAACTCATGTATGATCAATAGGCCTCCAGGAGCCCCAAATCTTAGTATTCTCTCGTTTAAAGGAGCTTTTCATGGTCGCACACTAGGAGCATTATCAACGACACACTCTAAATATATCCATAAAATTGACGTTCCATCTTTCGACTGGCCTATAGCATCGTTTCCGCAGTACAAATATCCATTGGAAGAGAATGTGAAGGAAAATAGACAAGAAGACGAAAAATGCTTGAGTGAAGTACAAAACTTAATTGAGGTTTATAAGAAAAAAGAGAAACCAGTCGCTGGTATCATCGTAGAGCCAATCCAAAGTGAGGGCGGTGACAATGAAGCTTCGCCAGATTTTTTCAGGGCTTTACAAAATATTTGCAAGAGAAACGGTATTGCACTTTTAATTGATGAAGTTCAAACTGGAGGTGGAAGTACCGGAAAATTTTGGTGCCACGAACACTTTAACCTTGAATATTCGCCTGATATCGTTACGTTCAGTAAAAAATTGCAACTAGGAGGATATTTCCATTCAGAAGAGTTCTTACCGAAACAACCTTACCGAATTTTTAACACTTGGATGGGTGATCCAGGAAAAGTAATACTTTTGGAAGAAATATTAAAAATTATTAAGGACGAGCAATTAATGGCAAATGTTTATTCTGCTGGAAAAGTTTTAAAACAGGGCCTTTTGAACTTAGAAAAGGAATTTCCCCACCTATTAAATTCAACTCGCGGACGTGGTACATTCTTAGCAGTAAACTGTGCAAACACTAAGGCAAGGGACTCAATAGTTAGCACGTTAAGACAGAATGGTATTCAAACAGGTGGATGTGGAGAAATTTCGATTCGATTCCGCCCAGCTCTAGTATTCAAGGAAACCCATGCCAATATTGTTTTGGATCGATTTAGATCAGTTCTGCGGCAAATGTAGATGTAATGCAAACAAATATGCTCTTAGAAACAAATAAATTTTTCCTTTCTTTTAAGATGTTAATAGGTAAACTACTTTGTTTTAATATTCCGGTATATCATCACGAAGAGGATTGCCGCGTTTTTGGGTTTTGAGAAAAGTGGTTAAAATATGAGAAAGCAATAATAGCAAAACTTATGCATTTATCGTAAAAATTGTTATGTTTACCAAATCTAATTTTATAAAAGTATGTATAATAAATGTGTATGTATATATGCCAACATTTATAGTAATTGGTCGTAAAATCGGTCAATTTTTTTATTTTTCGAAAATTTAAAAGTTAAATTCAATGATTGGTCAGGTTTTTCGACACAAGTGACACAAAACACTACAGACTAAAGCGATATCGACAACAAACATGATCAATAATATATTTTGAGCTGATTGCTTGTTAAAAAAAAGTGTTCTGCGTCAGCAGTACTGGGTACTTTTTCGGTCTATCTAATAAACAGTTGATATTAAGATTGGCATAATTCCAGAAACTTGGTTTTAGATAAGCCTTAAACTAATTTTTACCAAACTTAATTAGCTTCAATCGCATCTGTCTAACTTACGACCTAAAAAGCGGTTGTGCAGTTTATTTGGACTATTACAATCAAGTGCTAATTAGCTGTGTACAGAAAAGAAAAAAACGAAACACATAGTGGATATACACAACCAACTGAACTATCTTTTAATTAAGTAATTTAAAAAACACAAGCTGCAACAAATAAAAGCCATTTCAATTTAATGAATGATTCCAAAATATTAACCGCTATATAAGTACAGAAAATATGTTAAGAGGATTTAATAAATTAAACATATGTATAAAATTGTTTCAATTGAACTTTATTAATTATTCCTTAATTAGTTTTTGTTCAAATATATAATGGAGGTCTTTCAGAAAATTCTTAAATTTATTCTAAGTCGTCGATAGTAGCAGAACTTTCTAATGTGTTGGCACTGCCATCAACTTGTCCCGCACGTGATACAGGACCGACCAATCCTTCGTTAGATTCTGTGGACCGATTGCCGAATTCTTGCATTTTTATAATTAACATGGCAAACACTTGAGCCGGCAAGGACGTTTGTAGCACTTGCAGAAGGCGTGCAGGCTGTCCGCATACAACAATTGCATTTGCCAAATGCTCTACGCCACTCTCGAAATCACCACGAGCTATTAAGGTTTCACCAAGTTGAATTTCTTGAAGGAAATATCTGTAACGAATAAGAAAACGGTCTTTGTTTTAATGCTATAAAAGAATTTACAAGATTTTCTTGATATCGATTACATATATATATCGTAAATCTAAAAAGTTATCGAAAATTTGAACTTGTCCTGCCTAGGGATTAAGAGAGCTTATATCCAAAATCTGGAGTCTCTAGGTTTGTAGTTCCTGAGACCGACACGTTCATACCGACGTGGTTGATGCTGATCAAATATATATATACTTAATGGGGTCGGAGATGCTTTCTTCTGCCAGTTACATATTTTTGCACAAAACAAATTTACCCTTTTCTACCCATTTTATGGGTTTATGGGGATTGAAATTATTTACAAAATAATGAAAATCTGTGAAATTTTTATTAAAATTAGTTGAGAAGCAGCGGAGATATGAAGTCATGAAGCATTGATAAAGTACTACATGTATGTGTATGTCTGTCAGCCCGTCCGTCCAACCGTCTGTATGGTCAAGTGTTAAGGGGATCTTCTAGTCTACCTTACTCAACTAGAGCTTTCTTACTTGTTGGAACTGGGCAAATGAGACACATTTCTAAAATATTTTGGGCCCCTGAATTCAAATCCGAAGTTCACTTAAGATTTGCTTTGCTCAAAAAACCTTAACTAAGCGTTTTCAGAACGCTACCAAAAACAGTCATTAATCAGTGTAATTTATTTATGTCCACGAGAACAGAATGTACATAAATATAAATGCTTAACCTAACTTTAATCTTTGATATCTTCAGTGTTTCCAACCGATTCTGAAGAAAATATTGGATTGTAAACAATTAAATGTAAATGTTAAACCTATATTTATTTACAATCATAAATTTCTCACATTCAAAATTGGATTGTCAATATTAACTGTATGTCGGAAGATGAAGGAGTTTTCGACAATTTAAAACAAACTTGACCGGCACGCGGTATACAAAAACGTATACCCCAAACCTTTTAGTCTACTCCACCGGACTTGTTTAGCTGCGTTTATTGGGTGGTGAAATAAAAACCACACTTATTATTTTACAAAGGCTGCTACAGATTTTTAAAATATATTAATTTATAATCTTTAATATATATATTCAAATATATTTTAGGCCCACGTTGGGCACGTCGTGTCACCCAAGCCACCCAAGCCTAACATATCACTTGTATTAGAGTTACCTCTAGTTTTTTTTTTTTAATTAGCAAATTGATAAGACTTTACTTTGGAAAAATTGAAAAACACAATTTGTTTGGATGATTTCGTTCTTATTTCACTCAACTGTGCATTTTAGAACTAATTATAAAATGTTTGCCCATTTGCTCCAGAATTTTAAAAATAAATATGATTTGTATATTATTTTTTTCGCAACGTATCAATAAAAACTTACATTTAGCTGAAACTCTACGGGTTGAAAAATAAATCATTAAAAAAGTTTTTTTGTTTTTTTTTTTATCGGGTAAAAAAATAGTTGGTAATATATTAAAAGTCCCAGCTGGATGTCAATCGGTTCCTCCATTCTCGAAAATGTTGTGCTATACACTTTGCATAGGAAAAACTATCAAAATATTATACTGACGTCGTCTGTCGCATTAAGTAGTTATATAGCAATGTCCAAAAAAATAGGCGGCAATTATGCATAATTTTTTTCTGCATATTCCTATGTTGAGCCGGTATATACATTTACGAGAGTTTATGCGTTGAAGCAATTGCAGGTGGGCAAAAGAAATAGCTGATAAGTGTTTCTTTTGTTTAAAGTCTCGTTTTGGAAATGTAATTGTGTAGAACTGTAGAATATTCTACCTGAGTGCACACGGATTTGCCAATTTTGTTGAGCTTTTGACAATCGATTTTTTGCTTTGGCCCCACGGCTTTAAATACTTTTTTCATGATATGGTTGACAAGATATCTCAAGTTCTAATAAATTTACTAAAAATGTACACACAGCTTCAATACCATTAAAACTGTCCACACGTATGCATTTTAATAACTTATTTTATAACCACTTTAAAATGTTCTCAATTTTAAAATAAGGAAAGCTATTAATATCTATTTTTATCGAAATTTACTGGCTACGTGAAGATAATTTAACACTATAGTGCTTTTTGTAACTATCATATTATGCTAGTTGTCTAACGGCGACAAACATAACTTGCTATTATTGTTGTCGTCACCATTAACTTTTGATTTGCAATATTTGTAATTTTGTAAGTAAGATGGCCTTGGTAAGATGAACTAAGTATTAACATCCATATTTATGGTCTTATACGACAAATATTTAACTTTTTTAAGTCTGCTCACAATGAGCTATGACCTGTATTTTGTTTTCAGTTTTTGGTTAATTATTATATTAACGCAATATTTAAAAAAAAATTAAATTTCCTTTTTTAAATGTGTTATTCTATAAGACAAATTGGCGTTTCAACATTTGAGCACTTGCAATTTTTTGGTTGATCTTGCTCACTTTAAGGTGTGACTTACTGTGTGTATATTATATGTATGTTCTTATTCAGTATCGCGAGTTGAGTCGTTGTACCCATGTCCGTTTGTAATTCAATTTCTATGCAAATCAGTCTCTCAGTTTTTTTAATCTTGCAGTTATTTCACTTGTCAAAAGTTGTAAAGCTTTACAAGATCTTTGAAATGTTTTAATATAAAAAACAAGTAGATTGTGCAAGTATATATCATATTTGCTTTGGCAAATTAGCACTTTGATTCCTTATTTGCCTAATAACATCACAAACACGCTTTTTGAAATTCTGCTCAAGAACACACGCACGTGCATCCTTTATTACGTAATTTTATGTTTTGTAGTTACCTTTCAATAGCTTCGTGGTCATTTAAATTTGGCATTTCTTGCTTGGATGATCCAGTTTTACGGTTACGCCGACGTCCTATATTTACATTTATTAATGCACTTATACCAAAATGAATATGATACTATCTATTAAACTTACGCTCGCGAACTTTTTTCTTATAATCTGGCTCACTCCGACGTTTGCTATCAAAATAAATGCAATATCCTAGAAACAATGTTCCAGCCAGACCTGCTGCAATTCCAATCGTCGTTTTATTTATTTCAATCATATTTAGAACAAATTTGTCAATTTGTAGAAAAATATCACAAGTGCTGCCAGCCTATAAAAAACTCGATAGATTTGAGTTTGGAAGAAATATCGAATATGTATTAAATACAAGAGGCGAAATAGATAACGATATTTCGATGTTTTTTACATGGCGAGCATGAATAGCTCATGCGATGAGTTATTCGTCGCAATTTAATGCATGGGGAGGCATTATAAAAAAAGGTCGTCAATAATTTATTTTATATTGTTGTATTGTTTTAAATTTTGTGGTTATGGCCAAAGATATGTTTGGAAATTTATAACTTTTGCTTGCTATGAGTTTTTATATGAGTTCATTTTAACATCTTATTCATCTTTAGTTTAAAATATTTCATTATATTTTACTTTTATACTATTTATTTTTTATTGGTTTCATTCGGTCAAAGCACGGAGCAAGTAATTTAATAGAACCCTCAACCAGAATATAAATATCCCGTCATATCAAACCTATAACCTGGTGTTCCTCAAGGAAGTAACCTTGGATCGTTATTATTTACGCTTTTTATTAACGACCTTCCTTCCGTTATCAATCACACTCGGGTGCTGATGATGTAAAATTATGCATGTCGGCTGCATCTCTTGTCTGGTCATAAACTGCAAAGTGACTTAGACAATTTTCAAACTTGGTGCAGAACTAATTTATTGCATCTCAATTGCAGTAAATTTAAAGTTATGTCTTTTTACAGACGAACGCCCCACTTCAATACATATCTTCTGGATAACCAACCACTTGATCGGATTGAATGGGTTGAGGATTTGGGTATTCTAATGGACACAAAGCTTAAGTTCGATAAGCATATTTCTTCAATTGCAAATCGTGCATCTAGTGCCTTGGGGTTCATTAAGCGCTGGTCGAAGAATTTCGATGACCCCTACCTAACAAAAACCTTGTATGTGTCTCTTGTGCGACCGATTCTGGAATATGGATCTTGTATATGGTATCCCAAATACAGGATTCATCAGGATAGATTAGAATCGATGCAAAAACAATTCTTGCTTTTTGCTCTTCGGGGCCTTAACTGGGATAATTCTATTAACTTACCCTCCTATCACATTAGACTTTTATTAATAATTCTTCCTCATTTGTCTACTTGTTCGCGATCTTCGTAACCGCACGCTACGCGGTGCGCTCCTCGGTCGGACGGGCGGGAGGTGGGTTGCTTTGTGCTAGGGTCCGCGCGTTAATAAGCCGGTGCTTGGTAGGCTTAGATCTTATAGCACTAATGTATAAATATAATAGATCCGCCAATCTGGAAACTTCCCTATTATGTATTTTAGCAGCGACTTGATCTCAGTAGTACAGGTAACCAAACATTTTTTATGTATGCGCTCGAGTGCCAGCGATCGGGTAGCTCGCTTTTAGTAAAACTTGTATGTTGGCTTGCCATCATTAATAAATCCAAATTTGTTGGCACTGGCTACCAAATGTGTGTTTAAAATACTTAAATATTGTTGGGCATCCATTGTATTTTCAATGAAGCACAATTCTCCAACTCTGCTCGAGATGAATCCCCCAAAAGTGGGTATAACATTTTTGTTTTCAAGTGCTGTCAAAGGCTTGCGCCACACTCTGCTGGGTCCATCATTATAGAAGAGCATTATTTTGGACTCATCACAAAATACCACGTCGTCCCAACATTAATTTGGCTGTCCCACGTGGACAAAAGTTAAACGTCTTTTAACATGCTCCGCCGACAACAACTGTTTTTTTCGAGCAGCTCGAGATGAAAAGTCGGTTCTTTTAATGGCTTTTCTGACAGTTTCGTGACTTATGGTGATTCCACATTCTGTCTTCATCTCATTGGCAAGCGTTCTGGTCGAAATAGTTGGATTTTGGGTGATCTTTCTGACCATAATTCGCTCTGCCCTGGGAGTTACTGCCGATTATGCTCTATGCTCAGCAACGGACGTGCTTTTTTTGTGCTCTTCGTTTTTTTTTATTTTTGTGTGTTTAATCTTGTCTTTAATTCGCGACTTTGTGCAAATAAATAGTTTTGTGACTTTGGGTTTAATCGGTTTTGTAAACCCAAGTTTTGAACACTAATTTTAATAAGTTATTTGCATTTATTTTGAAAGTGCCAGAATACAACAACGAACTGCAGTCAAAGCTCATTGCTTAGTTTGCTTTGCCCTGCTAGTATTTGTTTTTGTGTTTACGTGCTTGCACTCTTTTAGTTTCTTCTGTGCTCGCTCTCTGTGCATAATAACCGTTCTTTGGCTCTCACGCGCTCTTTTATGTTGGTGCTGGTCCCGGTTTAAAATCATTCCGTTGTTGTGGCTATCGGTTGCTGCGCTCGCGCCGTTACGTTTTGTTTTGTGTTTTCGTTTTTGTGAGTAGTTACAAGCGTATAAATACAATTAACCCTAGGGTGGTCCTAGGCAGTTAATTTTTTTTTTTCAATTATTTATTAAAAATTATTATTTTTTTATTTTTTGATTTTTATTTTGTTGCTCTCTTATTTATTGTATTTTTATTTATTTATTTATTTTTTTTTTTTTGTTTATTTGAAAAAAAAGAAAATTTATAAAATAATGTCTGTCTGCTGTTACAAGGGCTGCCAAGTTCGCACCAATACAAAGATAGCTTTTATTGGCTGCTGGATGTGCCCAAATGTCGCACATGAAAAATGTGCTGGTCTTAACGGCCGTGTCATCGATTTGATGGGCACCACTAATTTAGAGTGGCCGTGTTGGTCTTGTTTGGAGCGGAAGAAAGATATAGCAAATTTCTTGGAGATTCATCTTGGCTTTGAGGGAGTTTTCGGCCAGTTGAAAAAATTGTGCGAAAATTTCTCAACTGTGCAGAGAAACTTTAAGGAGAAAAATCTCCTTAGTGATTCTCCAAAGCGCAAAAGAGCCAATGTTGGGCCGTCATCGGGATCAGTCATGTCTGAATTTCAGCCAAACAATACGGAGACCAAAAATAAAAATAAAAATAAAGTAAAAAACAATTCTTCTGTCCCAATTCCCAAAATTAATGAGATACCGGATGCAAACGCTATAGTCCCCCATGGATGTCGTTTCATCTAATCCTGGTCCTTCGGTCTCTTTGGTGGTGAGTAGTGTTGACGTAGCTCAACTAAACAAACCAAATATATCCAAAGAGCCAAATATTCTATTACCCAAAAATGTATCTTCGGTGGAAGATATAATTAAAAAATTTGTTGCCGTTCCACCAAAAAAACAAGTATTTGTTTCTAGGCTTCCCCCTGATTTGACATCAGAAGATGTCACGGTCTATATAAAGGCCAAATCTAAAGCCAATTTCACGGTGGAAAAGTTCAAATTTAATTAAAAATCATTGTCTCGAGCCAAGACTTTACCTCTATATGTTGCAAAGAGTTTTGGCCGGAGCACATTATTGTAAATGAATATACTGCCAGGAAAAAAAATCGGCCTCCGATTGTATTCCCCACCCCAGTAGCTTTGCCCTTAACTCTTCCTGAAAATCGGCGTCCGATTGTATCTCCCACCCCAGTAGCTTTGCCTCAAACTCCTCTCGATTCTGATAGTTCAAAAAACTAACGACTTCCTAAGTACTTGGCTATCAGAATGCAAGGGGTATTTGTAGCAAACTCAGTAGTTTATACCTTAACAGTCACTCGCCTTCACTGAAAATTGGTTAAGGCATGACATTCTTAGTACTGAAGTTGTATCCAGCAGATACTGTGTCCATAGAAAAGACCGTACGCTTCGACGTGGCGAAGGTGTGCTTATTGCTGTTGATGTTGATTATTCTTCTAAGACAGTAATAGTAGGTGGTTTTATGGATATAGAATTTGTTGCTGTAAAGTTGTATTTCAATGGTGTTGGTATCTTTGTTACTTGCTCCTATATACCCCTTCTTCCGATATCTCTGTTTACGATGCTCATTTGTCTGCTATTATGTCCGTTTCTTGCATGCTTTCGGATCGCGATTTCCTTGTAGTTCTTGGTGATTTTAATATTTCTGAAGTTACTTGGATTTCGTGTCCCGACTCTGGTGCCCTGACCCCTTCGGCTCATAATGAATTTTTAAATAATTTACTTGGGATATCATTGAATCAAATAAATGATATCCCAAATTCTCTTAATAAAATGCTTGATCTGGTTTTTGTTTTGGATCCATCCTCCTCATCCATTACCCGATCACAACCCATATCTTATCCAGAGGATTTATACCACCCAACGTTGGAGGTGTCGATCACTTTACCCTACCGGGGGCTATGCCCCAGTAGAAATCGTTTAAGCCGAGTACGTCAATTTCGGAAAACCGATTTTGCAAAACTTACTCGGATGTTGGCCCTTACTGACTGGTCTACCCTCTACGGGTCTGACAATTTGGGCCTGGCAATCAATATTTTTTATAATACTTTAAATTCTTTATTTGATTTGTGTGTCCCTTATGGAACGCCAAAAAGGTCAAACAAACCTGTGTGGTTTACCAGAGAGTTGACAATTCTAAAAAATTGTAAATCGAAACTCTACAAGAGTTTCAGAAAATCAAGCTCTCCGTTAGCTTGTTCTGTATACTTGATTGCTCGTTCCAATTTTTCAGTCCTCAATAACCAATGTTACAGGAATTACCTGACTAGGTGTGGATTACAGTTTCAGCAGGATCCTAAACGGTTTTTTGATTTCGTTAATGCGAAACGCAAGACATCGACTCTTCCATCAAACATGATGAAATGAAAGCCAACTCAGATCAGGTCATTGCCGATCTATTTGCTGAATTTTTTCAAACGACCTATAGCCCTTGTTTCCAACCAGTCGTCATGCCTTACCCCTATCAGCCCGTCCGTGGAGCTATGCTCTTTCCCAAAAATTTGGAAAGAGTCTTACATTATTCCTTTGCACAAAAAAGGAAACAAATCGAATGCTCAAAATTATAGGGGTATCTCCAAGTTGTCTGCTATCCCAAAGATTTTTGAGAAACTAATAACCTCTCATCTTCAACATCTTTGTAAATCTATGATTTCACCGTGCCAGCACGGGTTCATGAAACAAAGATCTACCACTACTAACTTATTAGAATTCACATCATTTGTTATTAAGGGCTTTGAAGAAAAATTGCAAACTGATGTTATTTACACTGATTTCAGTAAGGCTTTTGACTCTGTAAATCACATCCTTTTAATATATAAACTTAAACTTTTGGGTTTTCCCAATAATCTTATTCTTTGGATTCAAGGTTATTTAACCTTTAGAACTCAGAGAGTCTATTTTAATGGCTCAGTTTCTAAAGCGGTCCAGGTCACTTCTGGTGTTCCACAAGGAAGTCACCTTGGACCGTTGTTATTTACTCTTTTTATAAACGACCTTCCGTCTGTTATAAATCATTCTCGGGTACTAATGTATGCTGATGTTGTAAAATTATGCATGTCAGCTTCAAGTTTTCTGTCAGGTCATAGACTGCAAAGTGACTTAGACAATTTTCAAACTTGGTGCAAAGTAAATTTACTGCATCTCAATTGCAGTAAATGTAAAGTTATGTCTTTTTATAGGCGAATGCCTTTTTTTTTTAATATCTATATATAAATTCTATATTCCAAATATGAAATTTGTAAGAAAATTGTATCACTAAGAGCTGAGCGTTTTTATTTTTTAAAAAAGTAAAATAAAAAGGGCATATGAGCATATAAAAAGATTTTACTTTTATTGCAATTATGATTTATTAAATAAGCTGAAAATTGTTTTTAACTTTTGAGCAGACAAAAGGTTTGTAGCCTACCGCGAGTTATTACAGACGTAGACTGTTTAAAAATGGGGTTATTAGTATGTGGAAAATGTGACTTCCTTGCGAACACCGGAAAGTTCAGAGAATTGGTAGTTTTTGATCCCAAGAACTAGATTTTTTTAAAATCCAAAAGGTGGGTTGAAACTTCAAAAGGAACCAAACTTAATCGTGGGTATAATATATTTGTTTTCAAGCGCTTTCAACGGCTTGCGCAACACTCTGCTGGGTCGATCCTTATAGAAAAGCATAATCATGGATTCATCACAAAATACCACGTCGTCCCAATATGAATCTGGCTGTCCCACGTGGATCCTAACAAAAGTAAACGTCTTTTAACATGCTCCGCCGACACCAACGGTTTTTTTCATGCAGCTCGAGATGAAAAGTCGGTTCTTTTAATGGCTTTCTGACAGTTTCGCAACATATGGTGATTCCACTTTCCGTCTTCATCTCATTGGCAAGCGTTCTGGTCGAAATAGTATGTTTGTATGTAAATATGGCCGTATGAACATGCACACATACAAAGCCGTGCCTGGCCCGCTTTAATCGGCAGACTACTGCCTCACCTGAATAGCGTAGTATCAGCGATGAGCTATACGTAGATGTGCCAAATCGGAAATTTGCCTATTTTTCCTTTCAGTTTTATTTTTTTTCCGCGATCTTGAATACTCAAACAAAAGCGTGCCAACAAAAGCATTTTCTACCTACAAAATACACACAAGCAATAATGATCGCGACATAATTGCACTTTGAATACTTTTTCGGAGTTTACGTGCATCTGCCTGGCATATGCATTTGATAGAGTCTTAAAAGAGTATACGCAGTTGACCGTAGTAGTTGATTATAGGACAAGAAACCCTACATGAAGGCACATAAGCAATAATGATCGCGACGCAATCGCACTTTGAATACTCTTTTGCAGTTCATGTGCTTCTTTGCACATCTGCATGGCAGTTGCGTTCACAAAATGGTTTGCTAGTGTCATAGAATCAAAAGTGAAGAGAGTATGTATGACCAGATATAGCAAAACTGATATTTGGCCGGCTTTGTCTTTTTTGTCTTTTTTCTAGGCTCTTGCAGAAATTGATATGCCACAAAATGTTAAATATTGTTCTTCAGCATCTTATATATATTTAAGATAGATACAATTAGACAAATATTATTCAAAATATGATTATAATTTATTATGCGCTTTAAATAAATAATTTAATAATTTATTTAAAATATGATTATAATGTATAATATATGATTTATATATAGATATAGATATAAATAATTTAAATGTATTTTGAAAATGATTTTAAAATAATTAAATCATCATCATAATAGTTGAGGCAGGTCAATGAATATCCAGACAAGTGCTATGCGCACTTTTTAATGTGTATACATACATGCGCTTGTATACACACATATTCATATGCAGCGATTGGGGTAAGAAATAAAAAATCTAATCGAAGCCCAGCGAACAGAAAAGTGAAACAAATGCTGATATACATATGTACATATATATATATATATATATATATATATATACATACGCATATACATACGTCTAGTGATATTTGCCGCTGTTCAGCCTGGCGAAGGCAGCGACAGGCCCAAGCAGAACGTGTGTTTACGTCGGTATACATACGGCTGGTGTTATTTGCTGCTGTTCAGCCTGGCGAAGGCATGCGCCAGGCCCAAGCAGAATGTTTGTATATGCCGGAATACGGCATACGTCTGGTGATTATTGCTACTTTTCAGCATGGCGAAGGCAGCAGTATACATACCTCTGGTGAATTGACGCGAAATTCACCAAAAAAAAAACTGAAAGATCGCCTGGCGGTGGATTAGGAAAATTTGCGATTTGGCACATCTACGTATAGCTCATCGCTGATTTAATGCAACAAACCCAAATGTAATATAACATACTACTACTAAACTTTGTATTTTAATACTTTATGCAAATGATCTCAACATTCAAATTTTATATTAGTAATTTTATTGACTACATATACATTTTGCGACAATATGTACATACAGTCATATGTGTATTTTTGTGTATTTCATGATCAAAAGAAAATCAAATACGATTTCACAACAATCAGTGTTGGCAAAGAAGAATAGAAACAAAAGCAGCTGTTCAGCGTTTGAGGGGTAATGCTTATACTGGCTACTTTTTGTATGCTTCGCCTCTGCGCCAGATTTTCCAGCTTACTTAACATGACCAGCGCTGTTTACCCATCTCAATGTTAACTGGTCTGTGAGTCTACAGCCAATTCAAAGTATGTTATGCCTTTTAGGATTGAAACTTTGATAACATTAACACAAAAAATTTCCCCGTATAATGTTTTGGGATATAAAGTTCATTCAAAATTATATTTATATTTTGGTCCTGTCCTACTCCTATAATTTGGAACGCAGTCAAAATGGGTTAATTCTCATCGGAATAAATAGTTTCTTAATTTTGTGTATTTAAAATTCATATTTTAAATTACCTTATAACTCATTTTTGTTATTTTTGTATATTTTTACTGTAAAAATTGAAAGTCCTATGAGTACTTCTATCCTTAATTTAGTCCTCCTTGTCTTTTCCCAATACATTTGTATGATTATTTTTTAAAATTTTAACGTACTATATTCTGTGTTCACTGCAATGCCAAAGTAAATAAATATATGATACAGATGAACCATTTATTAATGTAACAATACGTGACGTGGAATTTTAGTTGGTAATGTTTAGCTATACACACAATTGGCTGTACATTTTTACCGACTACCAGAAAAGGAGGAACGTATATTTTATCAAAACAAATTTATAATTTCTAATGCTGTTAAGAACTATCAGTAAACAAACATTTCTATGACAAATGTAACGTCAGAACTGGTTTTTATTGCATGCAACAACAGCTGTCCACTAACATGGTTGGAGGTTGCAAGCTACAATTGTTATGTTGTAAAGAAACGTTTGAAAAGGTAAGCCAGACAAATGGGTTTGATTATGTTCGTTTGTGTTTGGCCAGTGAGCAAGGAACTCGCAGTTACAACTTCTGTTTCAGTTCATCCATACGGTCGTATGTTGCGGACGCGTTTAAAGCAGTTTGAAGAATTGCGTGTATGTACATACATATGTGCATAAAGGCTGTGGCTTTAATTATTACTGAAGCAATGTGTTTGTCGCGGTTTTTGTGAAGTAAAAAAAAGTACGAAAGTATTTCTCAATCGCCAGATGCATTTTTAAAATATAGTATACCATATATTTGTTGTGCACTTAATTTTCGAAGTTTCAGTAAGAATTTGTAACTTACATTAAAAGAAGCCTACACATTAATAAGTATGCATGTAGGAATAGCTTACGTTTGGTTTTGTGCCTAAGTTCTCCACCTATGCAAGTATTTGTGTTTGTACCTTCTTTTATGTGATAAAATTTCTTACTCGCCCCAATTAAGTTATTTACATACGAAAAATCCTTAGCCGGTTCAACTAAATAAGTTAACTATTTATTAAAAAGTTTCCCAAAAATCATATAAAAGCAAGCAGTTAAATATGTGGCAACTCCGTGATCGTGAAATGTTTTCAAAATAATCGATAGCTGTGGATCTAGTATTTACTTTAACTTTCTTCGCGACAATGTGTTACCATTTTTTTATTCATCGGTTATAAAAATAAACAAGTAAAAAACACTAATGTTAAACATACTAAATACAAACTCTCCCACAATTCAGTGAATAATAATTTGTGAAATAACTTTTGGATGTAAACGAAAAAGTTGTTTAACTTTTAATAAATAAAAAAAAGGGAATCTTAAGTTAACACAATTAAAATAAAGAGCTCAAGCTCACGGATATGTGAATTCTTAAAATGTGTACTTTGTATGACAATAGTTAAAATCACAGTGTAATAAATATACCAATGTTGGTATTAATGTCAAGTCGATGAATTCAAATTTGTCAATCAACGTAATTAAAAATAAAAAATGTTACATTTGTAAAAATTACTTGTTACATTTATGTAAATATAAATTTTTTAACCATTAGGCAGTTGATGTTGTCGCCATCCGCCTGTATATACATGTATGTACGTTCGCACATTCTTATCATATTAGGAAATGTTTAAAAGTGACGCAGTATTAAGTGCAGCAAAAAATGCAATATATTTGTCAAAGTAAAAAATTTATGTATGTTAAAAGTTGGTAGTAAAAAGGCGTTAAGCAAGGATGGGGTATGGAGAGGCAGTTTTAATTTAATCGTACGGAGTAGAAGGGTTGGTTGTCTGGGATCGGTAGGAGTTCGCGGGCATCAATATTATTGAGGTATACTTAGGAATAAGTTATATGCTATCTAATGCACAGTCATTAAGTGCATTGTGGAAAATATTCAGTGTTGTCAAGATGGTATTTTTCTTGTCAAAACAGGATTTCTTAAGTTCAATTAAAATTTAAAAAATTTGAATACAGCGGGAAGAGGAAACTTAGTTTTTTTAAAAAATACTCTTTTTTTTTCGCACTATACAATTTAAAAAAAAGATTTTTTAAAATACCATTTAAATCAAAATAGAGCAAGCAAAAACATTCAATATTAACTATGCCCAGTAGCTCTATCGACCCTCCTTTAAACAACGTTTTCATTTGCACTTTATTTTAATTTTAATACAAAGTATTTAATTGGTATTGTGCAATTGCCTAAGAGTTGTTCTAACACAAAAATGTTTCCAGACTCGTCTAATAAAATGAATGACAATGTTTAAGTGATTTCATTATCGTTGTTGTCACATTGCATTGAGCATTGAGATTTAAATTTTAATGAAATCTCAACTTCATAGAAGTATATTTTAAACAAAGTTTTTTTTTGTTTATTTTTTCTGTAAAAAAGGTAGCTTGTTGGTGTATTTTAAAATTCTTAGCTGTATATTTCAACGCACATAGCTCAAGTGCTTTTTTGTCAGTGTTGTGTGATTTTGACTTAAATATTTTGAAAAGTTTAAAACTCATCATTATATATCATTATAATTATTATTACAATTATGAAATATTAAAAACAAAGTGCTTACTAGGACTTTGTTCTTGATTGACTTTTTGGTGGAAATCTAATTCCATATTTTTCTACTGGTTTATCTTTTTTACCGACTTTATAACATGTAATGCAATTTAAGTGTCGAGAATACATTTTTATTATTGTTTCGGATATAACAGTTATGGTTAATGTTATGCTTCATAATGATTATAATCGTTAATAACAATTATTATAGACTTATAAATATAAATAGAAAACTATGACATAAATGTAAGTTTTCTATAAATTAAAAGTCTTAAGAATTAAGTATAAAATCTTCGCCAAAAAACTCACAAAATCACAACAGTTTTTTAATTTGTAATTTATTATTGTCTGTTAATTTTTTCGAACATTAATTTATGAAGGCTTTCGACAGAGTGATTAGCTATTAAATCCGAGAGAACCGATTTTAATGGCTTAACTCATTTCATAAATAAAGCTTTTAAAAACACCTAACACCTACGGAAACTAATTTGCGAGCGTCCATTGTAATATAAAAAAAGATTTGAAAATATATAGAGTTATCCTAAACCACTTTACATACGCTGTTTTTATACCCTTAACCCATGAAATGGGTAAAAAAGGGTATAATGGTTTTGTGCAAATGTATGTAACATGAAATGTTTTCAAAATAATCTATAGCTGTGGATCTACTTTACTTTACTTTCTTCGCGACAATTTGTTACCATTTTTTTATTCATCGGTTATAAAAATAAACAAGTATAAAACACTAATGTCAAACATAATAAATACAAACTCCCACAATTCAGTGAATAATACTTTGTGAAATAACTTTTGGATGTTAACGAAAAAGATGTTTTACTTTTAATAAATAAAAAAAAGGAATCTTAAGTTAACACAATTAAAATAAAGAGCTCAAGCTCACGGATATGTGAATTCTTAAAATGTGTACTTTGTATGACAATAGTTAAAATCACAGTGTAATAAATATACCAATGTTGGTATTAATGTCAAGTCGATGAATTCAAATTTGTCAATCAACGTAATTAAAAATGAAAAATGTTACATTTGTAAAAATTACTTGTTACATTTATGTAAATATAAATTTTTTAACCATTAGGCAGTTGATGTTGTCGCCATCCGCCTGTATATACATGTATGTACGTTCGCACATTCTTATCATATTAGGAAATGTTTAAAAGTGACGCAGTATTAAGTGCAGCCAAAAATGCAATATATTTGTCAAAGTACAAAATTTATGTATGTTAAAAGTTTTTTTTATTTTTTCACACTATACAATTTAAAAAAAAGATTTTTTAAAATACCATTTAAATCAAAATAGAGCAAGCAAAAACATTCAATATTAACTATGCCCAGTAGCTCTATCGACCCTCCTTTAAACAACGTTTTCATTTGCACTTTATTTTAATTTTAATACAAAGTATTTAATTGGTATTGTGCAATTGCCTAAGAGTTGTTCTAACACAAAAATGTTTCCAGACTCGTCTAATAAAATGAATGACAATGTTTAAGTGATTTCATTATCGTTGTTGTCACATTGCATTGAGCATTGAGATTTAAATTTTAATGAAATCTCAACTTCATAGAAGTATATTTTAAACAAAGTTTTTTTTTGTTTATTTTTTCTGTAAGAAAGGTAGCTTGTTGGTGCTATTTTAAAATTCTTAGCTGTATATTTCAACGCACATAGCTCAAGTGCTTTTTTGTCAGTGTTGTGTGATTTTGACTTAAATATTTTGAATAGTTTAAAACTCATCATTATATATCATTATAATTATTATTACAATTATGAAATATTAAAAACAAAGTGCTTACTAGGACTTTGTTCTTGATTGACTTTTTGGTGGAAATCTAATTCCATATTTTTCTACTGGCTTATCTTTTTTACCTATAACATGTAATGCAATTTAAGTGTCGAGAATACATTTTTATTATTGTTTCGGTTAATGTTATGATTCACAATGATTATAATCATTAATAACAATTATTATAGACATAAATATAAATAGAAAACTATGACATAAATGTAAGTTTTCTATAAATTAAAAGTCTTAAGAATTAAGTATAAAATCTTCGCCAAAAACCTCACAAAATCACAACCATTTTTTAATTTGTAATTTATTATTGTCTGTTAATTTTTTCGAACATTCATTTATGAAGGCTTTCGACAGAGTGATTAGCTATTAAATCCGAGAGAACCGATTTTAATGGCTTAACTCATTTCATAAATAAAGCTTTTAAAAACACCTAACACCTACGGAAACTAATTTGCGAGCGTCCATTGTAATATAAAAAAAGATTTAAAAATATATAGAGTTATCCTAAACCACTTTACATACGCTGTTTTTATACCCTTAACCCATGAAATGGGTAAAAAAGGGTATAATGGTTTTGTGCAAATGTATGTAACAGGGAGAAGTAAGCTTCTCCGACCCCATTACGTAAATATTCTTGATCAACATCAACAGCCGAGTCGATATAGCCATGTCCGTCTGTCTGTCCGTCCGTCCGTCTGTATGTATGAACGCGTCGATCTCAGGAACTACAAAGGCCAGAGACTCCAGATTTTGGATATAAGCTCTCCTAATCCCTAGGCATAGCAAGTTGGTTTCAAATTATCGATAACTTTTCAGGCTTACGATATACACATGGAATCAATAACAAAAAAATCTTTAAAATCGAAAGCTTGAAAATTGGGATTGAAACTATTAGCAAAATAATGAACATCTGTGAAATTTTTATTAAAATCGGTTCAGAAACACCGGAGATATGAAACCATCAAGCATTGGTACAGCGGTACACGTACATATGCGTGTTTTTGTCAGTCCGACCGACTGTCTGTCTGTATGATCAAGGGTTAAGGGTATCTTCTAGTCGAGCCTACTCGACTAGAGCCTTTTTACTTGTTATTGCTCAAATTCTGCAAAATTATCCGCTTTAAATGAGACTTCTTCATCATTCATTTGATGGATTTGACAGAAACAGCCTAACAGGCTAACATGCATTGGGTATAAATAAATTGCGTATATTTATGGTGTCTATTACTTCGGTATTCAATTTTTACTATATTGCTATCTTGTTCTAATGCAGTCGATATCTGGTTTTTGCTTGAAAATCTTGATTGAAAATTTCAAAGTATGTTTTTTCGCTGAATATCATCTTCAATTTTAACGATACCGTCATCATTATTATTTACATAGTATAAATCGTTTTTATTTAAAAACTATAACTTTTAACATATTTTGTTTCCATTATCTGTTGTCACTCAAAAAGTTGGTTTTTAAAATAAATTCGTTTGAGATGTCCTTGGCTTCTTCAGAATTAAAACGCAGTATGATTATGTATTATATTCGATTATGCCAAGAGTAAAAACTTGTAGTTTTTAGTTGCAGTAACGCTTTAATTTGGTCTGGTAGGTGCAGCAATTTAAATTGACTTTTATCTTGTACTTCGTCCCGAATACTGATTTATGATGCATCATACTTCTCCGAAAAATGATCCCTTATTTTTCTTCAATTTATTGGGCTCATTTAAGTCCTTTTAATGTTTGGTGCGTCCGCGACTTATAAAGGTTCTGAACAAAACAATCTTTACAAAGCATGCATAGGTGGTTGTATAATTACGCTCGTTTTTACCATCTTTTTCCAAAGATACGAACGTAAAAAAAAATGTTTGTACTTAATTTATTTTCTTTTTTACATTTTCAGGACGGAATAGTATGTGGAGAAGAGCCTACAGCTAACATCTAATATGAATTTAAAAAAATATGCTCGAGCTGTTAAAAGAAAAATTTTTTTTTTGTTTATGTGGACTTTGCTTATAGGTTGTATTTGCTTTTTTCAACCTGTGCTGTCAACTGGCGATCATAATTTTAATCCAATTTTGGAGAGCACGGCAAATTTTAGCTACCCAATTTATAATGTTACAATACCTGAAAATAGTCTTGGAAAAACATATGCTAAAGGAGTGTTGCATGAAGATTTAGCCGGAATTTCCAGAAATTCAAGATACGAAATTAAGTATAGAATAATAAGTGGCGATAAAGAGAAGCTTTTCAAAGCTGAAGAAAGACCCGTTGGAAACTTTGTTTTTTTAAGTATTCGAACGCGAACTAGTAATGTTGTATTAAATAGAGAAAAAACTGACGAATACATTCTTAAAGTTCGAGCACATATAAATTACTCGCATGACAAAAACATCTCAAGTTATGAAACTGAAACGACGATTCATGTACAAGTTCTAGACCGAAATGACTTAAGTCCATTATTTTATCCAACTGAATATGCGGTAACTGTTCCTGAGGACACCCCAAAACATCACAGTATTTTAAAAGTAATTGCAGATGACGCTGACTTGGGCGTAAATGGAGAAATTTATTATAGTTTTCTAATAAACAGCGAAAGTTTCGCAGTTCATCCTACTACTGGAGATATTACCATTTTGAAGCAGCTTAACTATGATGAAAATTCGCAATATGAGCTAACAGTGTTGGCTAAGGACAGAGGCTCTGCTATTCACCAGCAAAACCACCAAGCAAGCAAAGCTAAACTGTCAATAACAGTAAAGCAGGTAAGTTAAACTTAACTATATTTTTTACATAGCATACATAGCTTACAAAATATTATGGTATAGGATATAGGTAAGTTTATGGAGACTTATAGCCTTTGACTCATTCATACAAACAGACGCATTGACACATTATATTCTCTTAGATTAATAATATACTAAATACGGTCGACAATGCATTTTAGCCTATAACGACAACAACAAAAAATTAAATATATTTTTACACATTTATAATCCTTGATAACATATTTTTATGTCTTTTTTTCCGCTGTCTTGTTTGCAGCCACCCATTTGCTCTTCAATTTATTGGTATTGTGTATATCTTTGAGATTAGTTGATTATAGGAAATGATTATAAATGAATGTATGAAATCAATTGGTATTTATGTCTAGTATATATGCTGTACTCGGAAATTGAATTGGAAGAAAAATTTCACTCAAATATAGAGAAGATTTTTTTCACCGTTAATAAAAATGAAACCGATTCATTTCAAAGTTTTCGGTTTCACATAGCGAAGGACCCGCAGAGAACCGGCTCAGCAGTGCTCGGTTCGGGATCGGCTTGCAGGCCTGGGTATAACCAGGAGAATCACATATATCATATTTCTGCAAAAGGACTAATCCTTATCAATTTCATTGGCAAGCCGTAGTTTTTATTGTAGAGTAGTTTTGTTGTACAAGTGATCTCAATGTCAAAACAATGTAGAACTAATTTAGCAAACGCAGATTATAGGAAAAAATGAAAATTTGTTATCGCCTACTGACTGAAAAATCTGTATCCTAATATAAATTATATGTTTTATCAATACTGCATGTAAATTAAGTACATAGAGTAAAAATATTTATACTGCATTATCAAAGTGGAATGTCCTACAAAAAGCTGTTACAAATATGTGGTGTTTTTAATTTGTTCAATTGTGTGCGATATAACAAAATTACTGCACTATTGTTTGAATAACATTTGTTTACAAACGCTTAATAATTATTTATACAAAAATATTATATATTTTCATTTTTTTTCCTACATTGAGTTGTCTCATCTAGCTGTGTACCTATGGTTTTCGTTCCAGACATGAATCCTTCATTTATCCTTTTCTTATCTTTAAATCATGCAATTTCATGCCTTTTGCTAACATTATATATTTTGATTTCGTATCCTTTTTGGAGGTACTAATAAATAAACATTTGTTGCATGCAAGCGAGATATGTAGAAAAAAAGTCCCCATCAACCTATAACTCGTATTCTTATAAGTTACCTAAACCCCATTTTTTTGGCCAGCTTAGTAGTGTCCTTAAATTCGGTTTTTCTTACTATAACGGTTTCTGTTTGTTGACCAGATCGTCTATGAACTCTTTTAATTTTAGATTCTGGCTAAATTTAGTGACTTGATCTCAGCACTGTAAAAAAATAGATTTTTCCCCATTTCTAAAAGACGGTGATGCGTTGAAAGATAGTTGGGCGCAAGACATTCAAACATTGTATGCAAATTTTTGGAGGGATGTCTTCCAGCAAAAATTAGTAAAACTGAAAAAACTGTGTAAGATATGGGAATTTCATTATTTACAAGGCAGAGGCTGGGGCTTTGGAAGTGGACGTTGGATGCAAAATGGTGCACAATTCGAGGTATGCGTATGCTCTATGCTCAGCAACGGACGTGTTTTTTTTTTGTGCTCTTCGTTTTTGTTTTTTTTTTGTGTGTTTAATCTTGTTTTTAATTCGCGACTCTGTGCAAATAAATAGTTTTGTGACTTTGGGTTTAATCGGTTTTGTAAACCCAAGTTTTGAACATTAATTTTAATAAGTTATTTGCATTTATTTTGAAAGTGCCAGAATACAACAACGAACTGCAGTCAAAGCTCATTGCTTAGTTTGCTTTGCCCTGCTAGTATTTTGTTTTTTCTTCTGTGCTCGTTCTCTGTGCATAAAACCGTTCTTTGGCTCTCACGCGCTCTTTTGTGTTGGTGCTGGTCCCGGTTTAAAATCATTCCGTTGTTGTTGCTATCGGTTGCTGCGCTCGCGCCGTTACGTTTTTATGTGTTTTCGTTTTTGGGAGTAGTTACAAGCGTATAAATACAATTAACCCTAAGGTGGTCCTAGGCAGTTTATTTTTTTTTTTCAACTATTTACTAAAAATTATTATTTTTTTATTTTTTGATTTTTATTTTGTTGCTCTCTTATTTATTGTATTTTTATTTATTTATTTATTTTTTTTTGTTTATTTGGAAAAAAGAAAATTTATAAAATAATGTCTGTCTGCTGTTACAAGGGCTGCCAAGTTCGCACCAATACAAAGATAGCTTTTATTGGCTGCTGGATGTGCCCAAATGTCACACATGAAAAATGTGCTGGTCTTAATGGCCGTGCCATCGACTTGATGGGCACCACTAACTTAGAGTGGCCGTGTTGGTCTTGTTTGGAGCGGAAGAAAGATATGGCAAATTTCTTGGAGATTCATCTTGGCTTTGAGGGAGTTTTCGGCCAGTTGAAAAAATTGTGCGAAAATTTCTCAACTGTGCAGAGAAACTTTAAGGAGAAAAATCTCCTTAGTGATTCTCCAAAGCGCAAAAGAGCCAATGTTGGGCCGTCATCGGGATCAGTCATGTCTGAATTTCAGCCAAACAATACGGAGACCAAAAATAAAAATAAAAATAAAGTAAAAAACAATTCTTCTGTCCCAATTCCCAAAATTAATGAGATACCGGATGCAAACGCTATAGTCCCCCATGGATGTCGTTTCATCTAATCCTGGTCCTTCGGTCTCTTTGGTGGTGAGTAGTGTTGACGTAGCTCAACTAAACAAACCAAATATATCCAAAGAGCCAAATATTCTATTACCCAAAAATGTATCTTCGGTGGAAGATATAATTAAAAAATTTGTTGCCGTTCCACCAAAAAAACAAGTATTTGTTTCTAGGCTTCCCCCTGATTTGACATCAGAAGATGTCACGGTCTATATAAAGGCCAAATCTAAAGCCAATTTCACGGTGGAAAAGTTCAAATTTAATTATACCAGGAATATCTCGTCGTTTAAAATCATCTCGAGCCAAGAATTAGCTCTATATGTTGCAAAGAGGCACATTATTGTAAATGAATATACTGCCAGGAAAAAAAATCGGCCTCCGATTGTATCTCCCACCCCAGTAGCTTTGCCTCAAACTCCTCTCGATTCTGATAGTTCAAAAACTAACGACTTCCTTAGTACTTGGCTATCAGAATGTAAGGGGTATTTGTAGCAAACTCAGTAGCTTATACCTTAACAGTCACTCTTTTGCTTTTCATGTCATCGCCTTCACTGAAACTTGGTTAAGGCATGACATTCTTAGTACTGAAGTTGTGTCCAGCAGATACTGTGTCCATAGAAAAGACCGTACGCTTCGACGTGGCGGAGGTTTGCTTATTGCTGTTGATGTTGATTATTCTTCGGAGACAGTAATAGTAGGTGGTTCTATGGATATAGTCATAATGGTCATAATGAATTTTTAAATAATTTACTTGGGATATCATTAAATCAAATAAATGATATCCCAAATTCTCTTAATAAAATGCTTGATCTGGTTTTTGTTTTGGATCCATCCTCCTCATCCATTACCCGATCACAACCCATATCTTATCCAGAGGATTTATACCACCCAACGTTACCCTACCGGGGGCTATGCCCCAGTAGAAATCATTAAGGCCGAGTACGTCAATTTCGGAAAACCGATTTTGCAAAACTTACTCGGCTGTTGGCCCTGACTGACTGGTCTACCCTCTACGGGTCTGACAATTTGGGCGTGGCACTCAGTATTTTTTATAATACTTTAAATTCTTTATTTTATTTGTGTGTCCCTTATGGAACGCCAAACAGGTCAAACAAACCTGTGTGGTTTACCAGAAAGTTGACAATTCAAAAAAATCGTGAATCGAAACTCTACAAGAGTTTCAGAAAATCAAGCTCTCCGTTAACTTGTTCTGCATACTTGATTGCTCGTTCCAATTTTTCAGTCCTCAATAACCAATGTTACAGGAATTACCTGACTAGGTGTGGATTACAGTTTCAGCAGGATCCTAAACGGTTTTTTGATTTCGTTAATGCGAAACGCAAGACATCGACTCTTCCATCAAACATGAGGAAATGAAAGCCAACTCAGATCAGGCCATTGCCGATCTATTTGCTGAATTTTTTCAAACGACCTATAGCCCTTGTTTCCAACCAGTCGTCATGCCTTACCCCTATCAGCCCGTCCGTGGAGCTATGCTCTTTCCCAAAAATTTGGAAAGAGTCTTACATTATTCCTTTGCACAAAAAAGGAAACAAATCGAATGCTCAAAATTATAGGGGTATCTCCAAGTTGTCTGCTATCCCAAAGATTTTTGAGAAACTAATAACCTCTCATCTTCAACATCTTTGTAAATCTATGATTTCACCGTGCCAGCACGGGTTCATGAAACAAAGATCTACCACTACTAACTTATTAGAATTCACATAATTTGTTATTAAGGGCTTTGAAGAAAAATTGCAAACTGATGTTATTTACACTGATTTCAGTAAGGCTTTTGACTCTGTAAATCACCTCCTTTTAATATATAAACTTAAACTTTTGGGCTTTCCCAATAATCTTATTCTTTGGATTCAAGATTATTTAACCTTTATAACTATTTTAATGGCTCAGTTTCTAAAGCGGTCCAGGTCACTTCTGGTGTTCCACAAGGAAGTCACCTTGGACAGTTGTTATTTACTCTTTTTATAAACGACCTTCCGTCTGTTATAAATCATTCTCGGGTACTAATGTATGCTGATGTTGTAAAATTATACATGTCAGCTTCAAGTCTTCTGTCTGGTCATAGACTGCAAAGTGACTTAGACAATTTTCAAACTTGGTGCAAAATAAATTTACAGCGTCTCAATTGCAATTGTAAAGTAATGTCTTTTTATAGGCGAATGCCTTTTTTTAATATCAATCTTCTGGATAACCTACCATTGGATCGGATTGATTTGGTTGAGGATTTGTGTATCTTAATGGACCCAAAGCTTAAGTTTGACAAGCATATTTCTTTAATCTCAAATCGAGCATTAAGTGCCTTGGGGTTCATTAAGCGCTGGTCGAAGGAATTCGACGACCCCTACCTAACTAAAACTCTTTATGTGTCTCTTGTCCGACCGATTCTTGATAGAATAGAATCGGTTCAAAAATAATTTTTGCTCTTTGCTCTTCGGGGTCTTAACTGGGATAATAGTACAAATTTACCTGCTTACCACAGTAGACTTTTACTAATAAATCTTCCATCTCTTACTAATCGTAGAACTATGCTAGCATTAACCTTTTTTCACAAATTAATAAATGGTGAAATAGATTCCCCCTTACTAATTAACCATATTAACTTTGCTGTACCCGTTAGAAGTAGTAGACATTTTTTTACCCATAGCCCTGCATGCTTGCTTATCTAACTATGCTATCCATAACCCTTTTCGAATCTTACGTTCTTTATATATAACGATTTTTCCCACCTTATAACTTGTACTACTTCTGCATGCTCTCTAAAAAAAATTGTGTTATGTCATTTGTCTACATGTTCGCGATCTTCGTAACCGCAGGTTACGCGGTGCGCTCCTTGGTCGGATGGGCGGGAGGTGGGTCGTTTTATTTTTTTGTCCGCGCGTTAACAAGCCGGTGCTTGGTATCGTTGGGCCACTTGATTGTACAGTCCGTTAGTATATCTACGTCCAATATACTGTCATTTTCCTTTGTCATTACCTTCTGACACAATCTCAAAATAACAGAATTTAGAAAATGTTGAAAACTTGAGAATGAACGTCAAGTTTATAACTCTTCTGGGTTTTTTTAGACCTTGAAGTAATTAATATTTTAGTCTAGAACGCCAAACAAAAGCACATATAAATACAATTTTTTAATAATTTGACTTGTTTGCAGTCGTCGATTGCTCAGAGTTGCCGAGAAGCAATGTTTTCTTTAAGATTTGTATAAAGATCTTAATAATGTAAATGTTTTCATAATAAAAATCTTTAAAAATACTAATACATTTGAAGTGGGGCTTGAATGACATAAAAAGCAAAATAAACCAAGTATTTAGGTATTAGTATAGTATTTAAAACATAAACAATAATTTTCTTCAACCAGTACATCACATAGCTTCCCTACAAATTTACGGTCTTTTATCCCTCAATAAAAATTTAACCAGTTCGTTCACGTTTCCTATAAGTTGTTTAGATTCGCTTCAGGGTTTGGATAACCCAAGAAGGACCACAGTTCCACAGATAATGTGGATTGTCACTTTTAAAGTACGACGCATCGATTTAACATTGACGAGGGGCTGTTCAGCAACGCAGCAAGGGTAAATGGCGAAAAAGGGATAGAATTTAACGAAAATCAACTCTAAAAAAACTGAGTTTTATTAAAAGATTTTAGACCAATAGCACGAAATTGGAAAAACTGGACTTAGTTGGTCAACCGATAAACGAAGAAATAAATAACCAATACAGAGCTTTTACAAACAATTACTATACTATTTTAACCCATTTACTGCCGAATGAATGAAATTATAGCAATAAAAAGTAAAATAGGTAATGAGGTTGGAAAGGGAGGTTCTGGGGTGTATGTAGCAATTGTTTTGACGCAGATGTTTTATCAAAAGTACTACCCATTTTTCTACTACAATTTGTGTTATCTTACAGAGAAACTATGAAGGGAAGGGCGTGGCATTGAAATTTTGACAAGTAACTATAGCGTACTCCAAAAAACCATCACAAAAATTTTTGGAGCCACGCCCACCCCCTTCCGCCCCCAACCCTCTGCATTTAGAAACGCCACTAACTTCTATAGTTTTAAAACTAGATCATTTTGTGATACGATTTGTTATGACATTCCCCAAAAACTGCATCAAATTAATAGTCCACACCTACTTCTTTCAACATTTTAGATGACATGCCCAACAGAGTATTCCGCCTACGGTTGCGCACGATTGCAATGCATTACTTCTTTTTTCGATATGTAATACAAATTCAACAAAATCAATTATAATGCTTACGAGATAGCACATTGTCACATTTTTTTTTTTTTTTTTTTCTTTATTGAACGAAGCAAAAATTCAAACATTTTTTTAGCAGCATTTATTCATACGTTACTAAATCTCCAGGCTGGTTGGCTCCAGGCGTCTGAGCTGTACTCTTCCTTGAATCTGTTTGCCTCCTTTACGAAAGGAGATCATTGAAGCTTCTACGTTTTAATCTTCTTATTACTCGTCTACCCGCAAGCTCACTGGCCAGCCGGCTCCGGTGTCGCTGCAAACGTGCATTATATCTGATAGAGTAAGCCTCAACCTGATTGTCTATGGTCTCCATTCTGAGGTCCTTGTGCAGGGTCGAGTTTCTGACGTACCAGCCCGCTCCAGTCATGTGGCGCAGGGCCAAATTCTGGAGCGTCTGAATACGCCTTCGGCTCGTCCGTGATGCAATACCCCAGATCTGGATTCCATATCTCCAAGTCGGGGCAACCACGGCGTTATATATTGTCCGTTTGCAGCGCAGCGGCAGTGTACTTTTGGGATTCAGCATCCAGTTCAGTTTTGCCAGCTTGTGGCGACAGCGTTTGAGGAGCCCAGTAATGTGGGCGCGAAAGCATAGGCTTTTGTCCAACGTGATCCCTAAGTAGCTGGCATGTTTGCCAGGATGCAGGGGACTTCCATCTAGCCATATTGCTGGTGCTTCTCTACGCCTCAGGGTAAAATTAACCGCCTGGGTCTGTCACATTTTATTGGCAATGTTTTTCCTCTTAATGAAATATAAATAAGAAATTAATTTCATTAGTATTGACTTTTTAATTGTAATAAAATATCAATTTATTATTTTATATTTTCAATTCAAACTCATTGCATTAGCATTGACTTTAGTTGTTATTAAATTGCTTTTGTTTTCGTAATTTTTTAAAAATTTAAATAATGCGGTCAATGCATATAAAAATCAATTAATTAGTCAACACTGAGAACAACAAAACAATAAAAACATATATAGTAAGGAGTCAAAACAGGTTTTTTGTTTTGGTAATTTTATTTAAACCATTTTGATAAAATTTGTATTATTTTGAAAATTTTTGTTGCTGTTTTGTGGTGGCGATATCAGCTATCTTCCATAGAAATTTTTACGAAGGCTGGGATGGGATAGCCCAAAATCTTCTAATACAGATCCTAGCGGTATGTCAACACCTATGAAAACATGTCGATACATCTCGTGGTGCAAATCGATAAAATACACTTATTATCGAACCTTTTAATAGCTAAAATCGCAAAAAATAAAATAGAAAGATAATGACAACCAAAATTTTGTAAAACAATATCTGTTTAAAAAATAAAGTTAATTAGATTAAATTCTGTTTTTTGGTAAAATAATGTGTTTAGTAAATATTTTACTATTTATTTGTATTTATTTCTTTAATTTATTTTTAGGTTAACTTAAATGCTCCGGAAATTCATGCAAAATCTTTTTCGACTATGATACCGAAATCTGGTGCTCTGGTTTATGGAATTGTGAGGGTGAATGATAAAGACCATGGAAAAAATGGAGAGATACAAAATTTGGAAATAGCGGACGGGAACTCAGATGGATTATTTCAATTAACGCCTGCAGAAGCAAAAAACGAGTATTTTATTGAACTTAATAAATTTGCACAGCTACATGAAGAAAACTTTGCTTATAATCTAACACTACGAGCTGAAGACTTTGGGATGCCATCCAGATCTAGTTTTAAAACAGTTTCAATACAAATACTACCGGAAATTAAAAATATTCCTATATTTACCCAAGAAATTTACGAAGTTTCTATTCCGGAAACGGCTCCGGTGAACATGCCAGTTATAAGGCTTAAAGTAAGCGACCCCGATTTGGGTAAATATGCCATGGTTTATTTAGAAGTTGTAGGTGGTAATGAAGGAGGCGAGTTTCGTATAAACCCAGATTCTGGCATGCTGTATACACAAAAGCTTTTAGATGCCGAAACGAAATCAAGTTACACTTTGACTGTATCTGCACTTGATCAAGCGGACGTGGGCTCGAGAAAGCAATCATCTGCCAAAGTCAAAATTACTGTTGAAGATATGAATGACAATGACCCCATATTTGAAAACGTAAATAAAATTGTATATATAAATGAAAACGAATTAGCTGGTTCGTTTGTTACAAAACTAACAGCAAAGGATAAAGATTCTGGTGAAAATGCCTACATATCTTATAGTATAGCAAATCTACATGAAGTTCCCTTTGAAATTGACCACTTTTCTGGAGTAATCAGCACAACAAACGTAATTGATTATGAAACGATGCGAAGAAACTACACACTCCTAATACGTGCATCAGATTGGGGATTACCGTACAGAAGGCAAACTGAAACTGCAATTTATATTACTGTAAAAAATATTAATGACAATAGACCTCAATTTGAGAGGGTTAACTGTTACGGAAAAGTGATTAAATCTGTACCAATAGGATCTGAGGTTTTCAGTATATCCGCACTTGATCTCGATGTGATAGATGTTATATCATATCGTTTAATATCTGGAAATGAAGATGGTTGCTTTAATTTAGATTCAAATACGGGAGCTCTTTCTGTTGGTTGCAACCTCTTAGATGTCAAATTAGATGAACGATTAATAATAGTGACAGCCACAGATGGTACACACTTTTCTGATGAGTTGAGTATCAATGTAAAACTTGAACTAGATCACTCGATTGAGGAAAGTCATATTTTGAACGGATATGGAAAGTTTGAATGTCGTGAATCTGGTGTTGGTAGGAAACTTGCAGAAACATTAGCACTTGCAGAAAAAAAAAACACCAGGAATGTGCTCTTCTCTGAAATAAGCGACTTGGCATTGACTCCGAGCAGATATGGACAAAACTTATACCAACCTGAATTTATAAATTTTCCACAAGAACTAACTTTAAATGAAAGTATTCAATTAGGGACAACTGTAGCTCTGATTACAGCTAGAGACCGAGACTTGGGTTATAACGGGAAACTAGTATTTGCCATTGCAGATGGAGATTATGATTCAGTATTTAGAATTGACCCTGAAAATGGTGAACTACAAATTATTGGCTACTTGGATAGAGAGCGCTTAAGCCACTATATATTAAATATAACGGTCTATGACCTTGGTCATCCTACAAAATCGGAGTCAAAAATACTTCCCATTACAATAACAGACACAAACGACAATCCACCTGTTCTACAAAAATCACTGGTTACTCTTAGGCTGACAGAAAATACCACGATAGGAAGTTCCGTGTATTGTGCACATGCAACTGATGCAGACTTGGAAATGAATGCTGAAATTATGTATACCTTATCTATTGACTTTAAAGAATTTACTATTAACGAAACTACAGGTTGCATTGTTCTTAGTCACCAATTAGATCGGGAGCACATAGACAATTATGAATTGCATATAGTTGCAAAAGATCGTGGAAATCCTGTGTTATCAGCGGAAGCGATTGTGTACATATTAGTTGATGATGTTAACGACAATTCCCCAATATTTGGAGTACAGGAGTATATGTTTAAAATTCGTGAAGATGTGCCCCGAGGAACTGTAGTGGCTATCATTGAAGCAATTGATAATGATCTTGGGCAAAATGCTGAAATTCGTTTTTCACTAAAGGGCGATACACCAGAAAATAATATGTTTAAAATTGACAAACAATCTGGGGCTATACGAACAGAACGTTTTTTGGATTATGAAAACTGTCAAGTACATCACATTGTAATAAGCGCTATTGACTGTGGAGCTCCATCACTGACTACTGACATGCCTATAGTAATAGAAATTATTGATGTAAACGAAAATCGTTTTGCTCCAGAATTTGATGATTTTATATTTGAGGGTAAAATAAAAGAAAATATGCCAAAAGGAACTTTAGTCTTGAAGATGGTTGCACGAGACTTAGACGAAGTGGATGTTAATGCAAAAATATCGTACTCAATTACTGGAGGAGATGGTCTTGGAATATTTTCTGTTAACGAAGAAGGCTCTATTCACTCTTTAACCCAACTTGATGCGGAATCCAAAAACTTTTACTGGTTAACATTATGCGCTCAGGATAACGCTATAGTGCCATTTACCAATTGTGTTGAGGTAGTACAAATCATTAACCCTTAATCTGTATTAACAGGGAATAACCGATTTTTTTTTAAGGTTTATATTAAAGTTGAAAACGAAAATGACAACATACCGTTAACAACCAAACCAGTATACTTTGTCAATGTAACTGAGGGTGTTTCAGGAAATTATGAGATTATACAACTGAAAGCAGAAGATCCTGATATCGAACACTCACAAAATATTACTTACAGTATTATTAGTGGAAATCTTGTTGGATATTTCGTTATAGATCCATTTACAGGTGACAACAAAATCAGGAAATTATTGATACAAATAAGTAGAATTTTTTAATTACAATTTCTTACAGGAATTTTGAAAACAACTGAAAGAAAACTTGACCGGGAAAATCAAGCAGAACATATTTTAGAGGTAAGAAAGAAAAAAAATATTGACAGTATATAGGGTAATTTTAGTAAACTCCATACTTAATTTGTACTTTATTATAAAATTAACACATTAAATAGGTAAAAAGGATCTGCAGATTTTTTATATAAGCTCTCCTGAGCCCTGGGCAGTAAAATTTGTTTTTTCATTTTCTAATAACTTCCAGTTTACGATATACACAAGTAATCGGTAAAAATAAATTTTAAGTTTCGATAATTTAAAAAGTGGGGTTTAAAACTATTGACAAAATGTTCATTAAAATCAGTTGAGGAAAACAGATATATTAAAGATTGCAGTGTTAGGGTAAAGAGTATCTTCTAGTCAAAGTTACTCTTTCCTTCTTTTTTTTATTGCGAAAAATAACAATTCTCATACTTCTTGTTACACAGCCGATTCTGTTTTTGCTTGCATTTGACAAATTGTATAAATAAAAAAAAAATTGCATATTGTTGAAACCCCTCCATGAATTTGGAATCTTGTTTATCCAATTATTAATCTATCAAAGGAGCTAAAAAATTAAAAATCCATATTTCATATTTTGATAGAGTTTTAATTAAATTTTATTAATCAAACGCCATTTTACATCTATTCATAACACAAGGCGAGATAATATAATACAAGGTCGCTGAAGCGCATTGCGAGTCTCGTTGTGGTAATTTCATTCATAATTTGTTGTGATACAAATTCTTTAAGAAACACGTAATCAATTAAGTTCTGCTGTCTTAAAAGGCTTAAGCAGTATGCATAATTACCAGCTACTTTTAGTGCTATTTTTTTCCCCATATTTTGATATATCCCGTGCGACACCAAATAACAAGTTTGGCTATTAGTGAGTCGAAATTACATGGATAATTCGTATGAAACAAATATTTTGATAACAATTAAATAAAATAAAATCTTTTAAGAAATATTAGTATTTGTATTTTTGATACTTTTTTTAAAGTTGGTTACGTGCGTCAACAAAGAGTAAAATCTTAAAATTATACCTGGCAACAGAGAGAAAATCCATTCAATAATTAAACAAAATCAGGTTTGATTTATTTACCTACGTACTATAAACTTAATTTTCATTAACATTCAAAAATGAGTAGATACATATATATTAGACCTTATGATTATATATATTTAGCTCAAAAATTAATATTAAAAATCTGTACTGTCCACATAGTATGTTAGGTCTAGTTCTGTAATATAGTGCGCTAATTTTAATGCATAGCACTTGATATTATTTCTCAACACTGCCCTTAATAAGGTGTGAATGATTTCATATCATCCAACAAAAATAAATACGACTTAATAGCACAGCAAAAAAAATCATACGAAGATGATACATCAAATTTCGTAACTCTAGGCCAAAAACAGTGGAAGTTATGGTCTACTGCTTTGTGGAAAGGCGATGGTTTTGGTGGCAGGTGTGGCCAAACTTTTGATACAGGGTTTTGAGAGACGCCACTAAAACATCAGTTTATTGATTTCCAAGCCTCCATTGGAGAAGCATACATAGGCCAAGATATTTGCAAAGTTTTAAGTCTTTAGCCTTAAAGCTGTCGTCAACAAGACGATAAAAAAATTGGTCCTTCGAAAAATATTTTTTGTTTGGTAAAAATGAATTTAATTCTGTATTAAAATTTAGTTTCAGCAATCATACCAACTTAAAATCATCTGTTTATAAATTATTCCTTCATGCAAGGGCTGACCAGTTTAGACCACTTTGTATAATTATTTCGTTTGTAATATATGGTTATATGTTATGTTGCTTGTGCTGTTGTTCGTCTGACAAAGTGTCCGAATAGAGACGTCCACTATCGATAAAAGACACAAGTTTTTTTAACAACGAGAGTCAATAAAGATAAGATGACGCCCAATGGTATGCCTGAGTCCGTTAAACATGGCCCATCAATAATTGCAAAATGTGCTGCACATGATTAGCATAAGCACAAGAATAAGCTGATATTTTTGAGCCGCTGATAATTGATTTACAAGCTAAGGCATGGGTGTAGTTGTAGATATCGTAAATGTGATCGAACTTAAACACTTACTTTCTTTGGCCATCTAAATCAGGGGTTCGCGTAATGTAAAGCAAATATTTTTTATTTCTCAACCTGTATACTAAAAAAAATTAAAGCATACATAAATTTGTTTGTGACTATCATAAACCTGAAAAATCTAAAATTGGAAGAAATCTTATACTGCCTTTGGAACTTAGGACTTAGAAATGCTCATATTCAAAATCTGGAGATGGTTTTAAACCATTTAAAAAATGGTATAAAAAAGCATAAAGTACGGACATTCTAGACATAAATCAAGATTTTTTTTATTTATTTTGATTTTCAGGTATTTATTTCTGACAACGGATTTCCTGTATTGACGTCTACAACACGCGTTGTGGTGTCCGTCTTAGACATAAACGATAACAGTCCCGTGTTTGATCAACGTGTTTACAAGGTTCAAGTTCCTTCTACGACGAATATTAACAAATCAATATTTCAGGTGAGTTGAACTACATTCAAACTAAATATAAATTGTATATTGGCGCAAAATTTTAAATTGGTATCGGAAGCGGCCCTAAACTGAAGGGTTCTCGAACTATAACCTAAAAAACTGTTGAGAACGGCACCCGTAAAAGTATCGAGATATTGTCACCTGTTTAGTTTATTACAGTAGAGCCCTCGTTAACGACAGTTGTAATCGGATCTTGTATATCAAAAAAGGTTTGAAAGTGTGACTGTTCCTTTATGTTTTCTCTATCAAGAAAGTGTCGAAAATGCGTTCGAGAACGACAGCAAGCGGATCTTTTAAATTTCAGTTTTTGGTTATTGAGAACGTTTCCAGAATGTACTGAAAAGATTTTGAGATATGATATATATTTAAGAATACAATCTAGACTTCCTTTTTGTACCCTTAACCCATGAAATGGGTAAAAAAAAGGGTATAATGGTTTTGTGCTAATGTATGTAACAGGGAGAAGGAAGCTTCTCCGACCCCATAAAGTATATATATTATTGATCAGCATCAACAGCCGAATAGCCTTGTCCGTCCGTCTGTCTGTCTGTCCCTGACAAAATTATCAACATCTATGAAATTTTTAAAATCGGTTCAGAAACCCCGGAGATATTAAACCATCAACCATTGGTACAGCGGTACACCTACATATGTATATGTCTTTCAGTCCGACCGTCTGTATGGTCAAGGGTTAAGGGTATCTTCTATTCGAGATTACTCGACTAGAGCCTTCTTGTTTGCTTTACATTTTATTTGTAAAATCGTTGTTATTACTATTGTTTATTATTTTTTTAATTATATATATATATATATAAGAATATAATTCCGTCGACTTAACAATTAGGTTTATTTGAGTTTGGCTTTAAACAAATACAAATGTTTAAACTATCAAGCGAACGGTCAGTCAAGTGTTAGACAACTTCCAAGATTACAAATAATAATGTAGAGAATTTTTCAAGCGCAGGTACAGCTTGTTGACGGCTTGTCGATTGCGTTCATCAGCCGTTTGAAGGATAGCGGGCGTGCGATCACTGCAGAGAAAGAACTGATAAGTATTTCCGATGCCATCTATTCCAAAAGAACTTTTGCAGGTAAATCACATTCTGCCACTGTTCAAACTTGTCGAAATTAAGTATTGATAATGTTTGTCACGACAAACTATGGTATAGGAAGCCAATAAAAGTGCTGATGTGGAAACATCTAACATTACTGCAGAAGCGTTAAAAAAGATCTCTCAGAGCAGCTCCTCATTTTCCAAGAAATTTCATATTTGGAATATAGAATTTATATATAATCGGAAAAGCTTAAAACGGTTTTAAAATGCCAGGCAAGCAGTTATCGTTCGACATGAACTAGTTGGTTTATTACAACTCTACCATCGGGAAATCGGCCTCTGAGATTGCAGAAATGTTTGCAATTAGCAAGAAAACTGTATACAACGTTTTAAACCGTGATAAAAACGAGGGAAGGATGGAGGCGAAGCCTTCAACTGGTGGTCGGCCGCGGGCAATAACTCCAAGGGCAGAGCGAATTATGGTCAGAAAGATCAACCAAAATCCAACTTTTTCAACCAGAACGCTTGTCAATGAGATGAAGACGGAATGTAGAATCACCATATGTCGTGAAACTGTCAGAAAATCCATTAAAAGAACCGACGTGGGACAGCCAGATTCATATTCGGACGACGTGCTATTTTGTGATTAATCCAAGATTGTGCTTTACTGTAATGATGAACCTGGCAGAGTGTGGCGCAAGTCGTTGAAAGCGCTTGAAAACCGAAATATTATACCCACTATTAAGTTTGGAAAATTGCCAGTGATGGTTTGGGGTGCATCTCGAGCAAATGAGTTGGAGAATTGTACTTCATTGAAAATACAATGGATGCCCAAAAATATTTAAATATTTTGCGCACACACGAGGTAGCCAGTGCCAACAAATTTGGATTTACTAATGATGGCAAGCCAACATACAAGTTTTACCAGGACAATGATCCCAAGCAAAAGGCTAATATGGTGAGGTGCTGGCTGCATTATAACTGTAAAAAGGTGTTTGATAAACCTTCCCAAAGCTCAGACCTCAACCCAATTGAAAATCAGTGGGCCTATCTGAAAAAATGTATACGTCCAACATCTAATAAAATCGATGAAAAGGCGACTGGGAGCGGTTTTGAAAGTCAAGGGTGAACATACAAAATATTAATTATAGTTTAAAACCAAAAACGGATAGAAAGATTCTTAGAGTTAGAGTTTATTGACAGTTGAATCCTTGTCCAAATGGATTTTGGGGAACGTCATCCCAGTTACTCTATATTTTGCACTTATAAGAAGTTTCTTCCGTAGTTCTCGGGCATGAAAGTCATGGTTCCGTATTTCATCCTGAACTTGTTGAGCCAGTTTTGGAGCCGATAGCTTCAGGTTTTCTTTTGTTTTCGTGATGATCCCTCGCTCATCCTCTTCAGTGAAAATCTTGTTTAATGCCATTCTGCCCTTGTCACATATTCGATGATGTGGTACACAGTTGTGGCTCCCAGATTAACCATTTCAGCTATTCGGCGTTCGGTATATCCAGTTTTGAAGAATTCCAGGACATGTTTTCGTTGTTTAATGGTAGTCCGTTTGCCCATTGTTGGCTGATTCCACCCGATATGAAGGATAGAACTGAACTGACTACGAAGGATTAGTCTATTTATGCCCATAATCTACCCATAATACTCGAACTTCGAAAAAATCTGGGTTTTATGGCACGCAAGTGTCCATAATGTATCTACTCAGAATAAGTTCTGACCTGAAATTACTCACTTTAAGGTGTGGCTTTATATAGATATATATACATATACATATACATTTACATATACAAACATATATATATATATATATTTATACTAATCCCTCTATTATTCATTTACTTGTTTTCTGAATAAAATGTTATATGATATTATAGCAAAAGCAAATACGTCCAAGGTGTTAACAAAAATCAAATAAATCGGGAGTCAAGTCAAGGGTAAATGTAGCATCAATCGTTTTTCTGAATATAAAAAATTTCAATCGGCACTGAAGAGAATGCCTTCTGATATATAAATATTTTATTAAACTCTAATTTAAATTTGTAAGATACAAGTTTTACCTGTTAATGTACCAAAAAATTGTGCGTCCTATGTTACCTGTTATTGCCTTGTGATCGTCCAATATATTTGGCCGACTTTTGTAAAGTTCGGCAAAACCTAAATATCATTTACAAAATCAATTACAATTGAATTATATATGTACTTATTTAGTACGTGGGTTGTATTTTATTTCAATTTGAGAAACTTGATCGAATTGGATTGAATGATTTCTCCAAGCATAACTGCAGGGCAATTTCTATGCACCGATTCCCATATCTTTTCTTGTTGTGTTTGCCTTTAGGTATACGAAAAATGTGAACTGTTACAATCACTATGTACAAGACAAGTAGATTTAAAAAATTTTTATATTTACGGTATTATAACGTTTTTTACCAATGCTTGATGATTTAACATCAATATTTCATATCGCCGGTGTATCTTAACCGATTTTAATAAAAATTCACAATAATTTGTCAATGTTTTCAGTCAGTTATAGTTTCTTATATCGACATTCATACAGACAGACAGATAGTGCTACAGACAGACGAACATGACAATATCAACTTGGCTGTTGATGCTAATTAAAAATATAAATACTTTAATTGTTCGAATATGCTTCCTATTGCTTAATATCTATTTATCTATTTTTATGCCCGTATATTCAAAGTCAAGGGTTATGGATACCTTTAAGTTGATATTAGTTGACTAGATTGTTTTTACTTGTTACACAACATTTTTCTTTTAAGCCCTAATTCAAATCGAACACCGTCGTTTTTTGCAAAAATCTAAAACGTATGGGTGGTCAACCTGAGCACCAAATTTAACTGTGAAATATTCAAAAATTAGAAATTGTTTCGTACTTTTTCAACTACTGTGATTTGAACGGCCAAATTCTATATAATGTTAAGCCATTTACTTCTGGCTTTTTAGAAGAATATTAATAAAAATTAAAATGTTTTAAAGACACGCCCAGAGGTAGAACTGGTAACCACAACAATTATTTACAAAGAATGCATATTTTTATTTCTTTCGCATTTTTTTAAATTCCCCAAAACATAAAAATTAAAAATATGTTCCAATTATCGTATTAAAAAACTCTATATTCTACGTTTAGCATAAGCTGTAAGCGTTATAACAAATACGCAATTAAAAAAAATTGCAAAACCTGATGTTTGTCTTTGTGCACTAACAAGTAACTTTTTTTTTTCTTTAAATCACAGCTTTTTATATACACTATGCCACAGCCTATTATGAGCAGTGTCGAGCAAAAGTGTAAATACCAATCATAATCTTATTTCACATTATTTTTAAAAAATTCCAAAATCCCATGGTAGGTACATATATTAACAACCAAAATGTTAATTTGACCGCAATGAATGGGGTTTCCCCACCCCAGGTCGGGTTATGTAAAAAGTACCCCAACTTCAGGTCAAGTTAAAAAAAGGACTACCATTGAACAGCTTAAACTCATGCTGGAACACTTCAAAAACTGATATTCCATAGCTGAAATGGTTAATTTGAGCACCTCAATTTTGTCTCACATAATTTGGCGGTTCATGGGGGACAAGCGCAGAATGACACCAATCAAGATTTTCACCGAACAGGATGAGTGAAGGACCATTAGGTTAATAAGGTAAAGGCCAAAGCTATCGGTTCGAAACTGGTTCACCAGGTGCAGGATGAAAAGAGGAAAGACTGCAGTCATGACTTTCATGCCCGAGTACTACGGAAGGGCACTGGGATAAGAGGACGAGCAGATTTTAAACCAATTTGGGGACAAGATGGCATTCATGAGTTGCATCTGAAGCAAAGACTTGACATATGTTACTTAGCTGGCAAGCTAACATGACTCCTTTACCATCTTCAAAATTGCTCACATTCATTTTGCTTTATTAAATAATTTCCACCCATGACAAGAAAAAATGAATCATCAAGCATTGGTACTGTAGTGGAAATATGACCGTATATGTAATATTAAAGGTAAGGGTATCTTCGAGCTCACTCGGCTGGAGCCTTATCTTCTTATCTGAGCCTGCTTATCACTGGTAACATTCAATGCCAATACGTGAAAGTGTGACTGTTCCTTTATGTTTTCTCTATCAAGAAAGTGTCGAAAATGCGTTCGAGAACGACAGCAAGCGGATCTTTTAAATTTCAGTTTTTGGTTATTGAGAACGTTTCCAGAATGTACTGAAAAGATTTTGAGATATGATATATATTTAAGAATACAATCTAGACTTCCTTTTTGTACCCTTAACCCATGAAATGGGTAAAAAAAAGGGTATAATGGTTTTGTGCTAATGTATGTAACAGGGAGAAGGAAGCTTCTCCGACCCCATAAAGTATATATATTATTGATCAGCATCAACAGCCGAATAGCCTTGTCCGTCCGTCTGTCTGTCTGTCCCTGACAAAATTATCAACATCTATGAAATTTTTAAAATCGGTTCAGAAACCCCGGAGATATTAAACCATCAACCATTGGTACAGCGGTACACCTACATATGTATATGTCTTTCAGTCCGACCGTCTGTATGGTCAAGGGTTAAGGGTATCTTCTATTCGAGATTACTCGACTAGAGCCTTCTTGTTTGCTTTACATTTTATTTGTAAAATCGTTGTTATTACTATTGTTTATTATTTTTTTAATTATATATATATATATATAAGAATATAATTCCGTCGACTTAACAATTAGGTTTATTTGAGTTTGGCTTTAAACAAATACAAATGTTTAAACTATCAAGCGAACGGTCAGTCAAGTGTTAGACAACTTCCAAGATTACAAATAATAATGTAGAGAATTTTTCAAGCGCAGGTACAGCTTGTTGACGGCTTGTCGATTGCGTTCATCAGCCGTTTGAAGGATAGCGGGCGTGCGATCACTGCAGAGAAAGAACTGATAAGTATTTCCGATGCCATCTATTCCAAAAGAACTTTTGCAGGTAAATCACATTCTGCCACTGTTCAAACTTGTCGAAATTAAGTATTGATAATGTTTGTCACGACAAACTATGGTATAGGAAGCCAATAAAAGTGCTGATGTGGAAACATCTAACATTACTGCAGAAGCGTTAAAAAAGATCTCTCAGAGCAGCTCCTCATTTTCCAAGAAATTTCATATTTGGAATATAGAATTTATATATAATCGGAAAAGCTTAAAACGGTTTTAAAATGCCAGGCAAGCAGTTATCGTTCGACATGAACTAGTTGGTTTATTACAACTCTACCATCGGGAAATCGGCCTCTGAGATTGCAGAAATGTTTGCAATTAGCAAGAAAACTGTATACAACGTTTTAAACCGTGATAAAAACGAGGGAAGGATGGAGGCGAAGCCTTCAACTGGTGGTCGGCCGCGGGCAATAACTCCAAGGGCAGAGCGAATTATGGTCAGAAAGATCAACCAAAATCCAACTTTTTCAACCAGAACGCTTGTCAATGAGATGAAGACGGAATGTAGAATCACCATATGTCGTGAAACTGTCAGAAAATCCATTAAAAGAACCGACGTGGGACAGCCAGATTCATATTCGGACGACGTGCTATTTTGTGATTAATCCAAGATTGTGCTTTACTGTAATGATGAACCTGGCAGAGTGTGGCGCAAGTCGTTGAAAGCGCTTGAAAACCGAAATATTATACCCACTATTAAGTTTGGAAAATTGCCAGTGATGGTTTGGGGTGCATCTCGAGCAAATGAGTTGGAGAATTGTACTTCATTGAAAATACAATGGATGCCCAAAAATATTTAAATATTTTGCGCACACACGAGGTAGCCAGTGCCAACAAATTTGGATTTACTAATGATGGCAAGCCAACATACAAGTTTTACCAGGACAATGATCCCAAGCAAAAGGCTAATATGGTGAGGTGCTGGCTGCATTATAACTGTAAAAAGGTGTTTGATAAACCTTCCCAAAGCTCAGACCTCAACCCAATTGAAAATCAGTGGGCCTATCTGAAAAAATGTATACGTCCAACATCTAATAAAATCGATGAAAAGGCGACTGGGAGCGGTTTTGAAAGTCAAGGGTGAACATACAAAATATTAATTATAGTTTAAAACCAAAAACGGATAGAAAGATTCTTAGAGTTAGAGTTTATTGACAGTTGAATCCTTGTCCAAATGGATTTTGGGGAACGTCATCCCAGTTACTCTATATTTTGCACTTATAAGAAGTTTCTTCCGTAGTTCTCGGGCATGAAAGTCATGGTTCCGTATTTCATCCTGAACTTGTTGAGCCAGTTTTGGAGCCGATAGCTTCAGGTTTTCTTTTGTTTTCGTGATGATCCCTCGCTCATCCTCTTCAGTGAAAATCTTGTTTAATGCCATTCTGCCCTTGTCACATATTCGATGATGTGGTACACAGTTGTGGCTCCCAGATTAACCATTTCAGCTATTCGGCGTTCGGTATATCCAGTTTTGAAGAATTCCAGGACATGTTTTCGTTGTTTAATGGTAGTCCGTTTGCCCATTGTTGGCTGATTCCACCCGATATGAAGGATAGAACTGAACTGACTACGAAGGATTAGTCTATTTATGCCCATAATCTACCCATAATACTCGAACTTCGAAAAAATCTGGGTTTTATGGCACGCAAGTGTCCATAATGTATCTACTCAGAATAAGTTCTGACCTGAAATTACTCACTTTAAGGTGTGGCTATATATAGATATATATACATATACATATACATTTACATATACAAACATATATATATATATATATTTATACTAATCCCTCTATTATTCATTTACTTGTTTTCTGAATAAAATGTTATATGATATTATAGCAAAAGCAAATACGTCCAAGGTGTTAACAAAAATCAAATAAATCGGGAGTCAAGTCAAGGGTAAATGTAGCATCAATCGTTTTTCTGAATATAAAAAATTTCAATCGGCACTGAAGAGAATGCCTTCTGATATATAAATATTTTATTAAACTCTAATTTAAATTTGTAAGATACAAGTTTTACCTGTTAATGTACCAAAAAATTGTGCGTCCTATGTTACCTGTTATTGCCTTGTGATCGTCCAATATATTTGGCCGACTTTTGTAAAGTTCGGCAAAACCTAAATATCATTTACAAAATCAATTACAATTGAATTATATATGTACTTATTTAGTACGTGGGTTGTATTTTATTTCAATTTGAGAAACTTGATCGAATTGGATTGAATGATTTCTCCAAGCATAACTGCAGGGCAATTTCTATGCACCGATTCCCATATCTCTTCTTGTTGTGTTTGCCTTTAGGTATACGAAAAATGTGAACTGTTACAATCACTATGTACAAGACAAGTAGATTTAAAAAATTTTTATATTTACGGTATTATAACGTTTTTTACCAATGCTTGATGATTTAACATCAATATTTCATATCGCCGGTGTATCTTAACCGATTTTAATAAAAATTCACAATAATTTGTCAATGTTTTCAGTCAGTTATAGTTTCTTATATCGACATTCATACAGACAGACAGATAGTGCTACAGACAGACGAACATGACAATATCAACTTGGCTGTTGATGCTAATTAAAAATATAAATACTTTAATTGTTCGAATATGCTTCCTATTGCTTAATATCTATTTATCTATTTTTATGCCCGTATATTCAAAGTCAAGGGTTATGGATACCTTTAAGTTGATATTAGTTGACTAGATTGTTTTTACTTGTTACACAACATTTTTCTTTTAAGCCCTAATTCAAATCGAACACCGTCGTTTTTTGCAAAAATCTAAAACGTATGGGTGGTCAACCTGAGCACCAAATTTAACTGTGAAATATTCAAAAATTAGAAATTGTTTCGTACTTTTTCAACTACTGTGATTTGAACGGCCAAATTCTATATAATGTTAAGCCATTTACTTCTGGCTTTTTAGAAGAATATTAATAAAAATTAAAATGTTTTAAAGACACGCCCAGAGGTAGAACTGGTAACCACAACAATTATTTACAAAGAATGCATATTTTTATTTCTTTCGCATTTTTTTAAATTCCCCAAAACATAAAAATTAAAAATATGTTCCAATTATCGTATTAAAAAACTCTATATTCTACGTTTAGCATAAGCTGTAAGCGTTATAACAAATACGCAATTAAAAAAAATTGCAAAACCTGATGTTTGTCTTTGTGCACTAACAAGTAACTTTTTTTTTTCTTTAAATCACAGCTTTTTATATACACTATGCCACAGCCTATTATGAGCAGTGTCGAGCAAAAGTGTAAATACCAATCATAATCTTATTTCACATTATTTTTAAAAAATTCCAAAATCCCATGGTAGGTACATATATTAACAACCAAAATGTTAATTTGACCGCAATGAATGGGGTTTCCCCACCCCAGGTCGGGTTATGTAAAAAGTACCCCAACTTCAGGTCAAGTTAAAAAAAGGACTACCATTGAACAGCTTAAACTCATGCTGGAACACTTCAAAAACTGATATTCCATAGCTGAAATGGTTAATTTGAGCACCTCAATTTTGTCTCACATAATTTGGCGGTTCATGGGGGACAAGCGCAGAATGACACCAATCAAGATTTTCACCGAACAGGATGAGTGAAGGACCATTAGGTTAATAAGGTAAAGGCCAAAGCTATCGGTTCGAAACTGGTTCACCAGGTGCAGGATGAAAAGAGGAAAGACTGCAGTCATGACTTTCATGCCCGAGTACTACGGAAGGGCACTGGGATAAGAGGACGAGCAGATTTTAAACCAATTTGGGGACAAGATGGCATTCATGAGTTGCATCTGAAGCAAAGACTTGACATATGTTACTTAGCTGGCAAGCTAACATGACTCCTTTACCATCTTCAAAATTGCTCACATTCATTTTGCTTTATTAAATAATTTCCACCCATGACAAGAAAAAATGAATCATCAAGCATTGGTACTGTAGTGGAAATATGACCGTATATGTAATATTAAAGGTAAGGGTATCTTCGAGCTCACTCGACTGGAGCCTTATCTTCTTATCTGAGCCTGCTTATCACTGGTAACATTCAATGCCAATACGTTAAATTTTAATGTTATTTGATATTTCATAGAATAAGAAATGGAAAATCTACAATTATTTGTTTCAATTATAAGTCGCTACGGATTTTTTGTAAAGGTGTGCTTTTTAAAGGTTTTTGTCAAACCAATTCTTGTATTATATTATATTTCCCAAAAATATCTCAAATTGGGTTATGAATAATAAAGTTTTTTTTATTAAGTTAAACTTAAACAATTCTCTATTAAAATATCAAATAAGTAAAGTTAACGATATAAGTTATATTTGTCTCAACTTATTGCTTAAGATGCCAATATACGTATATATTAGGGTGGTTGCTAAAAATTAAATTTGTTGCTATGCATTCGGTATCCGAGTACAAAATTGCATCAGTTTTGTTTTGGAAAAATATATACGACAATATGCAATTGCTTTGTTTTAAAAAAATATTCTAATTTAAAGAAAAACAATCACGAACACAATAGCAGACAGATCACAAAACCAATGCACTCTTTACTTTTATTATTATATAAAAATATAGATTGATTATTGATAAATTTAAGTGTACGGATGAAAAATGTCAAATTTAAACTGTCTAATTGTCAGCATAATATTGTCGCGATTTAATGCAACCTATCAGAAACAAGGTATTACGGAATAATTGTGATGAGTCAGTCGTGGTTATGGCTTTTTTTTAGTGCAAAAATGAAAAAAAAACAACCAGTTCATTTTACTCATTTAAGGAATAAATTTAGTCCGTTTTTTTAAACCTTAAGTACAACAAATACGAGATAAATCGATAAAGCCATGGCTGTCTACCCGTTTCTTTTTATTCAAACGTGTCCTCATATATTTGAGCTATCGAGCTTAACCATTTGTCCAGGTTTGTGCACTTAGATCATTTGTCAAAATTGGTAATTTTCCCCAGAAATGCAAATAAATAGATTTTACTATAAAAATCAAGGCTTTCCGAAGCATGCTAACTTGATTTAAATTTAAAAAGTATTGAAGGAATGGAATAGAACTTTCAGATACATAAAAAAGTAGTTTAAATATAATTTGTATTTTAATGTGACAAAATTTCAAATGTATCGATAAAAAATTTAGTTTTTTCATATTATAAGTAATAATTTAAAAATTCAATTCCGTTAGCAAACTTTTTAGTACCTCTCTAATACTTATATTCAGCATAATGTTCGTCAAATTTATGTCATATATCCAAATCATAGTTTTTATTGCTACATCATGCTTATATTTCAGGTTCACGCAATTGACAACGATGATGGTAAAAATGGTCAAATAACGTATTCAATAAAATCTGGAAAAAAAAAAAACAGGTTTCGTATTGACACCTCTAGTGGACATATATTTAGTACTAAGCCTTTAGAGCCTGACGGCGAATATGAACTTACTGTCAAGGCTGAAGACAATGGAATACCTAAAAGAAGCCAAACTACTGTTGTGAATATTGCTGTCGTTCCTATATTATCAAGTTCTCCAAATGCCCCTTTAATTGTGAATAAATCAATAAATAACATGGTAGATCTGACAGAAAATGATAAGCCCGGATTTTTAGTAACACAAGTTATAGCAGTTGATGAAGATGGAGATCAACTTTGGTATAATATTAGCGGTAAGTATATTTTATATTTATAATTATTTATATTATTTATTCATACAAAATACACACAAAGGAGGTTCTTAAGAAGCAATTACAATAATAAAGGAGTACTGGAAGAAATTGGACTAGGGAAAGCTGGTTTTCACAATTGTAAAAGTGTATTATATTTTTGTCATAAAATGCATTACGTATAAAACAAACCATCTATTGAAAGCAATATCTATTTAAGCATGTCCGTTCGTTTCTATGCAAATCAGTCTCTCTGCTTTGAGCTATGGAGATGAAACCTTGGAATAGGTATTCAAACGTTCCTATCCAAATCGACAAGATCAGACAACTTTTGTCAGGGGGAAAAAATAAGCAAGATCTGTAATTATATCTTCCAGGGCGCATATTGAATGTATTAAAGAAATATGTATATATGTAAAGTACTATTTTATATTGAAGTAAGTACATTCAAATTATTAGTTTAACAAAAAAAAAAAAAGTAAACAAGGTATCTAATCGAGTACGCTCGACTAAACTAAAAGATACCCTTAACCCTTGATCATACAGAGGGACAGACGCTCGGGCTGACAGACATACACATATGTACATGCACAACTGGACCAATGCTTGATGGCTTCATATCTCCGGTGTTTCTTAACCGATTTTAATGAAATGCATTATTCAGTTCATTATTTTGCTTAGAGTTTCAATCTTCAATTTCAGTTTTTTTAAATTCAAGAATTTTTTGTAATCGATTACATGTGTATATCGTAAACCTGAAAAGTTATCGAAAATTTGAAACAAACTTGCTATGCCTAGGGATTAGGAGTGCTCATATCCACAATCTGGAGTCTCTGGGCTTTCTAGGCACATGGCTATATCGACTAGGCTGTTGATGCTGATCAAGAATATATATATACTTTATGGGGTCGGAACATCTTCCTTCTGCCTCTTACATACTTTTGCACAAAACCATTATACCCTTTTTTACCCATTTGTATAAAAACATAAAATGGTTTTAGTCGAGTAAGTTTGTCTGGAAGATGCCCCTGATCTTACCAATACGGTCAAGCTTGTACCAAACTTGTTCTGCCTACAGCTTAGATCGCTGAGGTCGACGCGTTTATACATACACACAGATATGAAAGATTGAAGTTTAATCATCATGCGTTGGTACAGTAGTACAGGTATCTGTAAAGGGTTACGATCGTCTTCTAGTCGATCTTACTCGATTTTTGCATAGATGTTTTGTCATATGTTCGCTCATTGTTCTACCTTTGCTGTACAATTTGTTGTCGCGGCAGCCGGCATCAATTTATTGTTGGTTTTGCTTCAAATTAACACTGCAAAAATCATAGTATGTTTAATTTGCCGATATAAGAAGGCCTTATTCTCTGCACAAAATAAATGTATTTAGGATAATGAATAATTTGCTATTAAATAGTGGAGCTAACCAATCGCCTCAATTATGAGAGAAACGACAAAAAAAAAAACGACGTCACTTGTTACAAAGTACATACAGTTGGTTATTAGTTCATATATTTAGATGTTGTCAGTGCACATCTTGAGAAATAAAAATAACTACTTTGATTGTGTATGTCTTTATTTAAATTGGTGCTTGCTTCGCATTAAGCGCACTTTGGAAAAACCCTAATTTTTAATTTTTTATTTCAGGCGGAAATGAAGAGAACCATTTTTATATTGGCAGAGATACTGGAAATGTCTTGCTATCTACAAATTTAGATTACGAGACACAGAAATCTTACAATCTTTCTATAAGTGTAACTGATGGTTCAAGTAAAGTGCACACATGGTTATTCGTCCAAGTTGTTGATACAAATGACAATGCTCCACAATTTACGAAGGATATATATCAAGTGAATATATCTGAAAGCATTGAAGAAGAATCTGTTATTATGCAACTACATGCAACTGATAGGGACGAAGAAAAAAAACTCTTTTACCATCTACATGCTACGCAAGACCCATCTTCTTTAAAACTGTTTCGTGTAGACTCCATTAGTGGCAACATAATAGTCACACAGAAATTGGATTTTGAAAAAACCTCAAAGCATATACTTATTGCTTTTGTTAAAGATCAAGGAACTCCAGGAAAGAGAAATTACGCGAAGATAATTGTTAACGTACACGACCACAATGATCATTATCCAGAATTTACAAGAAAAATTATTCAAAGTAAAGTTCTTGAAAGTGCTGCAATAGGCTCGAAGCTTGTAGAAGTTAGAGCGATTGATCGAGATAGTGGCCAGAATGCAGAAATACATTACTCTATTATAAGCGGCAATGTAGGAAGTATTTTTCAAATTGATTCAGCATTTGGAATTGTATATTTGGCCGCGCCTTTAGATATTAATATAATGCAGGAATACATGTTGCAAATAAAAGCTGTAGACCATGGTAATCCGCCATTGTCGACTCAAGTCCCTGTGCATATTATTATAGCTATGTCGGATAACGATCCTCCAAAGTTTTTCGAAAGCTTTATTTCACTGGAAATTTTTGAAAACCTAAGCGTTGGATCGTATGTTACACAAGTTGAAGCTCGATCGTCTTCTTCCGTTTTTTTTGATATCATTGATGGTAATGTAAACGAAAGCTTTCGGATAAACCCTTCCACAGGGGTTATTGTCATCAACGCCAAAGTCGATTATGAAGAAATCAAGTAAATAAAATTTAAATAATAATAATCGCTCATCATACCGTGTATTAAAATAAATCTTACTTTCAGGATTTTCAATTTAACAATTAAAGCAACAAACATGGCTTCCGAGTTTTCTTGCCAATGCCTAATAGTGCACGTTTTGGACGTAAACGATAACGTTCCAACATTTCTTCAAAGTGAATTTGTTGGTACTGTTTCAGAATCCGTTAGTTTGGGTTCATATGTGCAAATAGTTACTGATAGAAAAAAACGGTACGCATTCATCTTTTTCTGATATTGATTTATTTTCTACATTGCTATTGTTGTTTTTTTTAGTCATTTAATACTTAACGCAGTTGATACAGATGTTGGACTAAACGGAATGTTGCAATACAAAATTCTTGATGACTTTGACAAAAATTTTTTTAAAATTGATTCTACTACTGGAGCAATCGAAGTCATACGTAGTTTGGATTATGAAACAAAGTCCAATTATTCCTTTCTTGTAACGGTAAAGTTAAAATTAATGGTTTTAAATAATGTTAATCAATTATGAATTTTAACGGATTAATCATGATTGAAAATGTTTACACTTTGATACCAAATGTAAAAGAGTTAATTATGTATTTGCATTATCTGTCAGGCTGTCTGTGTTAATGCAACTTATCATACCCTAGACACAGAAAGTTTTGCAAATATCTGCATTCATTATTCACCTTCTACTGGTTCCATTTTCAATTGCGTTTAACTACAGTATTCATATTTGTTATATGTATTCTATTTGACTCATAAATTACATCTCATTATTTACAGGTTAGTGACATGGGTAAACCAAATTTACATTCAAAAACAAAAGCACACGTAGTAATTCACGTAAGCAATGTGAATGATTGCCCACCGGTATTTAAGGAAAAAGTTCTAAATGTCACTTTGTTTTTACCAACTTTTGAAAATGTATTTGTTGGCTATCTTAGGGCTTTTGACGCTGATAACGACGTTGTTCGTTATGATATTCTTGATGGAAACAATCAGGAATGTTTTGCAGTTCATCCACTAACTGGAGTTTTATCAACAAGGTAATTCTTTAAATATTCTATATATACTACGTACATTTATGCAGGTTAATGTAAATCGGAATTTTTAGTTCAGTTTCGTTTTAGTTCACAGCTTTTTAAATATATTTATTTTCGTAAGCCTATAGTTATTGGAACTTAAGCTTATTAAGGTAATGAGCGCCGGTGGGCTCAGTGAAATTTTTTGTTAGCATTTTTTTCTTGTAAAAATATGTTGACTCGATTTTCGTTAAACAATATAATAAAATAGTACATGGCTTAGCAGGTAGTTCATTTAACTTATACCCTTAACCCATGAAATGTTTAAAAAAGGGTAAATTGGTTTTGTGCTAAAGCATTAACAGGCATCTCCGACCCCATAAAGGATATATTCTTGATCAGCATCAACAGCCCAGTCGATATAGCCATGTCCGCCTGTCTGTCCATCCGTCTGTATGTATGAACCGGACAATTTCAGGAACTAAAAAAGCTAGAGACTCCAGATTTTAGATATGAGCTCTCCTAATCCCTAGGCAGGAAATGTTTGTTTTAAATTTTCGATAACTTTTCAGGTTTACGATATAGATATGAAATCAATAACAAACAAATCTTGAATTTCGAATATTTGAAAATAACGATTGAAACCATTTACAAAATAATGATGATAATTAGTTCTTATTAAAATCGAAGAATGAAGTCTTTGGTACAGTATTACACGTATTTGTATGTCTGTCAGCCCGACCGTCTGTCCTTCTGTATGGTCTAGGGTTAAGGGTATCTTCTAGTCGAGCTTACTCGGTCAGTGCTCTTGTTTGTCTGACAAAATAATTCCAATTAATATATAAATTGTAGTTGACAGTCTTTTTAAAGCATATTACAACTACAATGACGTACCTAAAATTTAAGCTTTTTCAAACTGTATTGGCCTAAGATAAATTTCACCCGTGCTAAAGTTGCAAAACAAACAAAAAATTAAACAGATAATGAAAACTAGCAGGGATATTTGCAATTTAAAATTCTCAAAAATGTACAACATTTTGTAAACCAAATGGAAACATTTGTAGAAATAAGATCGGTTTTCTTCATTTTTCGACAAAAGCAACTCTAATTGCAAATGTCAATTTATTTAAACATAAAATTGTAATGTAGAGAACAATTTTAGTAATGTTTTGCAATTAGTCCATGTAGGCTGCGATGACTCTTTAATAGGACTTTCTGAAATTAAAAATATCATAGCTTGCAAGACACTTTCTGCGACTGTTTACGAGTCGATTCTTGCAAACTCAGTTTCCTCAAAAAAAAAAAAAATTAAATGTATATAACAGATAGAAGAAAGCATCCCTGACCCCATAAAGTATATACATATATTATCAATGAACATCAACAGCAGAGTTGATATAGTCCTGTTCGTCTGTCCCTCCGACCATCCGTCCTTCTGTATGTATGAATAAACGCTAAGAAACTAAAAAACTAGGACTCTAGATTTTAAATTTGAGCGTTTTTATAAGTTTTTACTCTTCCAACATCAAATTAATTGTTAAACTTAATATATGTACATACACTGTCTCACAGCGTATTTGGGACAGTGACTAGCAAAAAATTGCAAATTGGTGTAATGTCCTTACTAGACAAAAAAACAAAAAATGCTGATACCCAATTTGTCTTATGGTATCACAATTAAAATTTAATTATTTTTGTTTAAATATTAGGTTTTTTTTTTTAATAACTAAAAACATAACCAAATTTGGTATTTGCTTATTCTGCTCCACTTATTCAGCAGACCATTTTGAGATCCTATTTGTTGGATATGCTGTGCTGTCGAATGTTATTTTCCAGCAGAAAATCCAAATTCTTGTCCAAATGGATTTTGATAAACGTTATTTTGGTGCGTTTATAAAAGCCTTCTTTCTTTGTAGTTAGACATTGAAGTCATGGTTGCGCAGAACCCGGCACACATATTCCGCTCTGTAGTTATTCCCATTACATTTTACACTTTTTATCAGTTTTGGGGCAGGTATCTTGTGATTTTCCCATATATTCCTTACGATTACGATAAAAAAAACATCAATGTTAATTAACACAATAAAAACTACGGCATTGATTGTATTTTTTTATATAAAAAATAAATACATATATTTTTAGAATTTTAATTGGTTTTTCCATATTTATATTTTAGAAAAGCCGAGTTTTTGAATAATGAATATATTTTACATATCCGCGCCTCAGATGGATTGTTCACTACCATATGTACCGTAAATATAAAAATTGAAGCCATAGTTAACTCAAATTTTATGTTTCAAAAAAAACTATATGAGTTTTCTGTATTTGAAAATACAACAAAAGTAAATACAATAGGATTAATTAATGTTATTGGTAACGCATTAGATGAAAATGTGGAATACAGAATTTTAAATCCAACAGAAATGTTTACAATTGGAAAAACTTCTGGAGCTATCAAAACTACAGGGATAATTTTTGACCGCGAAATACAAAATATGTATAAACTTTATTTTGAAGCAAGGTCATCCATATTTAATGAAGCCGTACTAAGCACACGTAGAGCAATATCTTCAGCTTATATTTCTGTATTGGACATTAATGATAATTGTCCCATGTTTGTTAACATGCCGTATTACGCCTCTGTATCAGTTGGTCACACGAAAGGAACAATTATATTAAAGGTTAAAGCAATAGACCTGGATAGTTTAGAGAACGGAGAAGTCAGATATGAACTAAAAAAAGGAAACGGTGAACTTTTTAAAATAGATAGAAAAACCGGCGACATGTCAATCAAGCAAAACATCGAAGGTCACAACCGAAAATACGAGTTAACAGTTGCTGCATGCGATGGTGCGGTAATATCATGCTGTACGGATGTTCTGGTTGAAGTAAAGGTATATACAAAAGTATACATTTTTATAAATAAAAAAGTTTAGTTAATTGATTCACTTTATCAATAAGGTGATTGATCGTTCAGTGCCTGTATTCGAAAAAGAATTTTATTCTGTGAGCGTGAAGGAAGACGTAGAAACGTATTCTGCCCTGTTTGTTTCTATTCAAGCCGAAAGCCCACTTAAAAGAAAACTTATTTACACAATATCAAGTGATGATTTAGACCAACATTTTGAAATTGATTATAGAACAGGTAAAATATAATTATCCTAATTTGTATTGAACAATATAAGCTTATTACAATAAAATTTTGCAGGGTCCTTGTACGTCGTCGACGAACTTGACTATGAAAAGAAAACTGAACACGAGATATCTATAAGAGCTACTGATAGTATTTCAGGCATTAATGCAGATGTTGTACTATCCATTATTGTTATTGATGTGAATGATTGTTATCCAGAAATCGAAAGAGATAATTACAACATAACCTTACCGGAAAATACACCATTTGGATCACAAATTTTACAAATAAACGCAACTGATATGGATTCTGGTTCTAATGGAATTTTATCATATTTTATTGGAACCATTGATGGGCGAAACGATTCCAATACTTTTTACATTGACATTAGTGAAGGATCTTTGTTTCTAAAAACCTCTTTGGATTATGAGCTGAAGAAGCAACATCACATTGTTGTGATCGTTAAAGATCATGGGTCTCCACAACTTACTACAAAATGTAATGTGTTTATTACAGGTAAAAGACATTTTATATTGAATTTTGTAGTTATCAAATATAATTATACACTAATATATTATAATAATATCAAAATCTATTTTTTAATTATACCCTTAACCAATAAAATGGTTAAAAAAAAGGGTATAACGGTTTTGTGCAAAAGTAAGTAACAGGAAGCTTCTCCGACCCCATATAGTATATATATTCTTGATCAGCATCAGCAGCCTAGTCGATATAGCCATGTCCGCTTATCCGTCCGTATGTATTAACGCGTCGATTTCAGGAACTACACAGCCCAGAGACTCCAGATTACGGATATGAGCACTCCTAATCCCTAGGCATAGCAAGTTGGTTTCTAATTTTCGATAACTTTTCAGGTTTACGTGTATATCGTAATGGATTCGATAACAAAAATCTTGAAAATCGAATAATTGAAAATTGATTGAAACTATAAACAAAATAATGAACATCTGTAAAATGTTTAATAAAATCGGTTTAGAAACACCGGAGATATTAAATCATCAAGCATTTCATTGGTTCAGGGTATAAAAATACGTCTTTTGCGTTTCAAAAGCGATTCAAAAACAAGTAAGAAGGCTCTAGTCGAGTAAGCTCGACTAGAAGATACCCTTACGGTCAAAACCATTATACCCTTTTTTTTTATCCCTTTCATGGGTTAAGGGTATAAAAAATAGAACTCAATCAAATGCTTAAAACTTTAAGGATATATCCAAACTGTACTCCATAATATTAGAAAAATTAATCAGCTTCCATTTGCAAATTATTTTACCTTATTAGCACATATTCATGAAACCACTTGTAAAAATTTACTTTGTTTGATATTAGGGGTTTCCCAGATAAAATGCAAAAGATGTTACATACACTGATTTCAGTAAGGCTTTTGATTCCGTAATTCACTATCTCACAAATTACAACTTTTGGGCTTTTCAAACAATCATCTTTTTTGGATCAAAGATAACCTAACTCTAAGAAAACAAAGAGTTTACTTCAAGGGTTCAGGTAACCTCTAGTGTTCCTCAACAAAGTCACCTTGGACCATTACTATTGACATTGTTCATAAAAAATCTTCCATCAGTTATAAATCATTCACGGGTGCTAATGATTTAAAGATACAAAGTTTTGTGCTAAAATTTCTCTGTCAGTTCCAAAATTACTATCGGATCTGGATATTTTAAAACTTGTTGTAAAATTAAATTCTTATATCTCAATTGTAGTAGTTCTAAGTTATGTCTTTTTATAGACGCATGTCCTTCCTTTACGCTTAAATTCATAAATGTAAATCCTTTTAAACCCAAAGCTTAAAATTTGATCAGAAAATTTGGCATCCTGAGGTTTATGAATCCTTGGGCGAAAGAATTCAATGATGTCTACATAACAAAAACTCTACATATGTCATATTTAAGTCTGATTCCCCAATGTGGTTCTTCTATTTAGTACCCAAATGCAGAATTCATCAGGACAGAGTAGAATCGATATTAACCTACCTTCTTTCTATAGTAAACATTTATTCTTCCCTTTCTGATCGTGAAGCAATGCTCGTGAAATTTATTCTTCTGATTTAGTCAGCCAAAAAACTTCTGCTCTGCCGATCAGGCATACTTGAAATTTTCTTCATATATCTCCCTAAACTTGTAATTATAACTAATTTCGGAACTAAATCAATCATGAGCTCCAACATCCTACATGGTGCCACTCCCACATGCTGTTTTAAAAAATTTGTTGTGCGTAATTTTTATAGTCGCCGTAATTTTTGGGTCCTCGCGTTAAACAGTCAGTGCTTGGTATCGCTGGGCCAGTTGAATGCACAGTCTACGTCCAAACAATTAAAATTCGCCACTCCATTTTACTTAGGTTAAAAATTAAATAAAAATGAAGTATATCTTATTCAAAAACGCACAAATTAAGAAACAGTAACCGCCAACTTTCATTATACCAAACCATTTCCTCGAGAAATTTGATTATAAATATTTTCGATTTTTTTAACGGGTGTAGCCACCTTGTATTGTCAAAAATAATTTCACATATTCATTCACCCTTATTTTTATGCGCTTGAAGTTTCTTATAATGTGTAAATGAAATGTGTTACGCATGAAATGGAAGCATATCCGACCTCATTGACTATTTACAATCTTGATAAGCATTGCAAGATGAGTTGGTATCACCCGGTTTGACAGTCCCTCCGTTTGTCGTTGGTCAAGGTCTTCTTTTTGTTCATATGTCAAAATCAGCGTAATCGGACCACTATATCATATAGTTGTCCTACAAATGCAAGGAAAACAAAATAATTAGAATTTGTTTTAAGTGTATGAAATATTTAGCATGACGAACTATAACAGGGTTTTTTCTGCGCCTCGATAAACGAAAAGTATTAGATGTTTTTGTCTCTATGGAAAGTTAGCTCGTCGATTAAAGAGTTCTAATAATTTCAGTTTAGCCAGGGTCATATTATTGTTCCTATTGTGCCTAGCTATACTGTTATTTCTATTTAATTATTGATGTTTCCTATTTGTAAAACGCCAAAATTATTCCTTTTGCTTGCTTAGGGATAGTTTGTTAATAGTTCTGTTGCTGCTTTACATCATTCTGGTTGGATTTATTTAATTGATTTCTATCCGTATTTGTGTAAGACCAACTGGCGGCTGATGGTCTAACCTATGTATAGTTTGTAGTTAACTAAATCAACGACTGCCGTAATGACAACAGGAAGGCAAACAGTTTACCTTTCCATTTTTAACCGCAACGACAAGTGTTGACTTTTTATTGACAAGATTTCCGTAGAAAATACCTTACTAGTCCCAAAATGTATTTGGCTGATTTTGTTTAGGTAATAGATAGATTAGTCAGTGCAAAAGCTACAGAAAATATTTTTTAGTTCAGTTACTAAGGAGTTGTCGAAAAATCTTAAGCAGTGCACCTTTACATCACAGGTACTAAAGTAGACCATAATTTAAACCATAACCAAAAGCTAAAAGCGCTGACTCGAGACAAACGCGAAGTAACAATAATCCCTTTTAATATATTAATATACCTGAAAATAGATAGTCACAATTTGTGCACGCTGTGCACTCATCAGATTAACTGCTCGCCGAATGGTGTGGTACACAGTTAATTAGCCTAGATGAACTATTTCAGCTGTTCGTCGATGTGAAAAGCCAATGTTCCAAAAGTAGTTTTCTTTTTTTGCCCGTAGTCCTTGTTAGATAGTTGCACCCGAAATTTAAAAAAAAAACTTGACTGCCTAAAAAGAATTTGCCTATTTATACTTAGAATATTCAATCTTAGGTACAAAATCGGGGCTGTATGGCACGCAGGTGTCCATAATATAACTATCCCAAATAAGCTGTGACTTGAAATTAGGGTATTTTTTTACCGAATCCGACCTAGCAAGTGGGGAAACCCCGTTTTTTGCGGATATATATTCATTTTGGTCTTTTCAAAATTCTGAATTTTATAAAAATAATTCGAAATAAGATTATGGCAGGCTTTTAAAATTTTTGCTCGACACCATTTCAAATAAAATGCGACACACTGTATATATTATAAACCGAAGAAGCTATCAAAGCTATTTGAAATATACTTGTATCGCCTAGGGATTAGGAAAGCATGGAGTCTCTATCTCTTTTAGTTACGGATGGACAGACGGACTATTAAAACATGAAATATCATAATGCTTCTAATGTCTTTTAATTTGTTGGTCCTGGTAAACCAACTTAAGTTCGGCGTTAAGGCGAAGCAAGAACCGATTTCTAAATTGTAGATGTTGTTTGTAGTGTAATATAGTATAGTATATTACATAGTATGTATGTCTAGCAGGTCTTTCCCGGTTTTTGACAGGACGCAATTTGCATAGAAACTAAATTTAACTCTACATAAACATCCACATATAAGAATTAAATTGTTCTTGTTGAAAGTTAAACATAATAAGAAGTAAATAAATTTGTATTACAGTTAACGATATTAATGATAACTCACCACGATTCATCGAACCATCTTTTAACGCAAAACTATCAGTAGCAGCGACTCGTGGTCAATTTGTTGCATTGCCCAGAGCTTACGATAATGATATATCCGACATTGTCTTTCTGCAATACAAAATTGTTGATGGAAACGATTTACAAACGTACAGCATCGATAAACGAAATGGAGTTATTTCACTTCAAAATATGTTAAATTTCACTGACAAACCCAATACTATTTTAAATATCTCAATTTCTGATGGAGTCCACAGCAGCTTTGCTCGGTTAAAAATTACATTAGTTTCGGAAAATGTACACAGCCCAAAATTTGAAAAGGAATTATATAAAGCAAAAATTATGGAAAATATGGGTTTTGGACATGAAGTTATCACTGTACGTAAATAACTTTACGTTTTATATCGATTTGTTTATGTAATATACATTTTTCTAATAGGTTAAAGCAACTGATAATGATTTCGGTCGGTACGCCAGTATTTATTACGAAATTGTATCTGTGGATATGAGACAGTATTTTGAAATCAACCGTAATACTGGTTTAATTACATCGAAAGTATCATTTGACCGGGAATTAAAAGATGAGTACGTGCTACAGTTGAAGGCAATTGATGGAGGAAGTAAATTTACATTTGCATCATTAAGAGTCTCAATTGAAGATGTAAATGATAATAGTCCTCAATTCTCCTTAAAAGAGTACAAAGTTGTAATGAACTCTTTAAATGTAAATAATGGAAACATACTCAGTGTAAGTAAATGTTTTTTTATATTTATTTTATTTTTGCATTTTAACTAAATTATCACGAATGTTGTGTTAGAACCTATTCTGTCATATGTTTGCTCATATGCTGATAGGCCTTCGGTGTAGGCTATCAATATATTTCTTACAAACATTTTAAAAATTTGTTAAAAAATATCTCTAGAAATTGTTTTTAATAGTTTGTCAATAAAAACCAAACTGACGGTGTGTATATTTTGATTCAGTAAATTCAGCTTTCCATCTCCCATACTGTTATGTTTTATATTGTATATTTTTTCTTACATACATACATACATACATTATATACAGTTTGTCAAGAAATTGTTATCATTCAGTGAAAATTTTTGATATTTTCACTTTAGAGATATACGGTCACACTGGCTGTTGCTAAACAATTTTTTTTATTAGTTTTTATAAATTATACAGTTAGTTATCTCTTAAACACATTAAACAGAACTTAAATAACATAAACATTAACAAAGAAACATTAAAAATACTAACAAAGGCACAAAATTCAACTGTCAAACAAGTGTTGGCAAACGATTTTTTTTTTGTTTGTTTTCGTTGTGAATGGCATATTTACAGTTACTTTTTTAAAAAATAAAAACGCTCAGCTCTTGGTGATGCAATATCCTAAGAAATCTCATATTTGGAATATAGAATTTATATATAATCGGTACAGTTTTAGACGGTTTTAAAATGCCAGGCAAGAGGTTACCGTTCGAAATGAACCAGTTGGTGTATTACAACTCCACCATGGGGAAAACTGTCTCTAAGATTGTAGAAAAATAAAATTAATTTTATTAAAAAAATAATTAAATTCCGTGTAAAAAGAGTGATGTGCTTTAAATCAAATCCTCAATCATTTTATTGGCAGTAACTTGCACGTCACGCTTTTTAATGAAATCACAGTCACAACCGTTTATTTTTCGTCATTATTAAATTCAAATCCCATACTCTTTGGTGGTATGCAAATTAAATAGTTAAATATTGGGTCCGTTCACCAGAAAGTTTACCTCCATTTACGCTCTATTAATTTTATTTCATTATCCAAGAGCAGAATCACAAACATAGACAATAAATACTTTTGGAGCAAAAAGAAAAAAGCTCGGTCGCAAATTGCTGCAATTCGAATATATCTACTTTGCAACATTATGTAACCTCTAATGGGTTTTCCTGCCTGTTACACACATATCCCCCAATAAAAATAAGTTGACAATGCATTATTGATAACTCTATTTTTTCGTAAACAATTAATATTATAATTATTTTAAAGTATAATCAAATACATTTAAAGTATATATTCTTGATCAGCATCAATAGCCGAGTTTATATAGCCATGTCCGTCTGTCGGTCTGTATTTATGAACACCGATTATGAAAATCGGATTAGAAACACCGGATATTATATATTGAAACTTAGCCATCAACATGTAAGGTCAATGGTTCTAACTAATTTTGATGTAACAATATTGAATATATTATATATAATATATAAATAAATAACGTATGTTCCGGTTATTGAATTTATAGGTTAAGGCTCTGGACAAAGATATTAATGCAAATGGCGTTGTTAAATATACAATTATGCCGCATTCAATGAAAACCATTTTAAGAAACAAAATTTATTTAAATGAAAGTAATGGTAATATTGTTCTTAAAGGCAATCAAAAATCATTTGAAAATGACGTTTTTCAGTTTTTTGTTCGAGCTTTTGATTCTGGAGAACCGTCATTGCATAACGACATTCCAGTGACTCTGGAAATAATAAATTCAGATGTTATAATTCCAACTTTCGAAAAAAGAGATATCAATCTTAAAGTAATAGAGTCCACATCCCCTGGAACGGTTTTAACAAAACTTCATGTACATGGGAATTATACGATGAAATTTTCAATTTCTGAACAAAGCTCTATTTTTGTTGTATCCGAGAACGCAGAATTGATTTTAATGCAAACTTTGGACCGTGAACAAAATGACTCGCACTATTTGGTTATCAGGGCCGAAACCGCGACCCAACCTGTTCTTTTTGCATACGCTGAAGTACACATACATGTTACAGATGAAAACGATAACTATCCTAAATTTGATAATATAATTTATAGTTGCGATGTAGCGGAAAATACTGATAAAGTTGCATCAATAGTTAAGATAACGGCAACTGATGCAGACACTGGGCCAAATGGTGATATTCGTTACTACTTTGATGAGCCATCAAATGGTATAAACAGCATTTTTGACATTGACATATATACTGGATGGATCACTGTTTTGTCTTCTTTAGATCGAGAATTACAATCAGAATATAACTTTAAAGTAATTGCTACAGATAATGGTTACCCCAAACACGATTTAAAAGTACCAGTTTTTATTAGAATAACTGACTACAATGATAACGAACCGCAATTTAAGTTACCTATCAATCACATCTTCGTTTCTGAAACAGCACTTCCAGGCACAGTTTTGGTTAATTTATTGCTTATAGATCCTGACACCGAAAAGCAAACTATCGACTATTATATAATTTCGGGAGATAGCCAATCTCAGTTTCAAATTGGAAAAACTGGAGAGCTTTTTATATCAAGACCACTTGATAGGGAAGAAATATCGTTTTACAATTTGAGTATCTTAGCCACGGATGGAAAATTTACTACGGAGGCAAATGTTCAAATACACATAAAAGATGATAATGATAATATGCCGATCTGTCATAAACCTCGCTACCACATCACAGTAAATGAATGTTTACCAGTTGGATCAACGATAGTTAAAGTTAAAGCAACAGACTTTGATTCAAATGAATTTAAATTGCGTTATTTCTTATCGGGAAAAGGATCAAATGACTTTGTGATTGGTAAAGACAGTGGAGTTTTAAGAATAGCAAAGCTTCTTGACCGCGAACTTATCCCAAAGTATAAAATATATGCACATGTTCAAGATGGCAAAGAATTTATAAGAGAGTGTGTTTCTGAAATAATAATTACTGTGAACGATATAAATGACAATCCGCCTATATTTTCTCTTGCAAATTATAGAGTAAGCATACAAGAAGATGCTCAGTTGCAAACTCTGGTTACAAAAGTTCATGCTACTGATAAAGATTTTGGTATGAATCGAAAACTTAAGTTTTCATTAAAAGGCACAAATAGTGATTATTTTGCAATATCCAAATCTACCGGAATTATTAAATTAGAAAAAAACCTTGATCGCGAAGCAATCCCTTTATATAATTTTACAATTATAGCTGAAGATTTTGGTCAACCATCATTAAGTTCAGTAGCCAACATTGTTATAAATATTTTAGATATTAATGATAATCCTCCAGAGTTTAGTTCACGACACTACAAAAGTCATCTACATGAAAATGTGACGCAAGGAACAGAAGTTTGTAGAATACATGCAACATCAAAAGATATTGGGGTTAATGCGGAAATTTTATACTACATAATGAGTGGAAATGACCAGCGAAAATTTAGTATAAACTCCACTACTGGCGTATTATGGATAAACGGAACAATTGACTATGAAAAAACCAAGTTTTATTTTCTCAGCGTTCAGGCTATTGATGGAGGCAGTCCGCCACTAAGTAACATTGCATATGTTAATATAACCATAGAAGATGTTAATGACAACACCCCAACATTCACCCAAAATATTTATCGAACTAGTGTGAAGGAAGATATTTCAGTTAATTTTCTAATAATTGATGTGAAAGCCACAGATGAGGATTCTAACTTAAACGGAATTATTAAGTATAACATTATTAAAGGTGATAGCTTAAGTCAATTTCGAATAAATAAAAACAATGGAACAATAAGCTTAGCAAGGCCACTTGATCGTGAAACTATTTCAAGCTATGCATTGGAAGTTGGAGCCTGTGATTTTGGGGTTCCTGAACGATGTACTAGTGTCCAAGTGAATATTTATATTCTTGATGCAAATGATAACCCTCCAACTTTCTCGCAGACAAACTATAGCATATTTTTACAAGAAAATAGACCACTGGGCTTTGTTTTAATCACATTTAATGTGTCAGACGCTGACGAGGAACCAAATTCGACACCTTATACTTTTGATATACGATCAGGAAATGAGGGTGGACTTTTTCGTCTTGAGCAAGATGGATCTCTTAGCATAGCGTCCCGATTAAATCATAAATTACGAGACGAACTTATAATTCAAATACGTGTTTTTGATAATGGGACTCCGCCACAATACTCGGATACTTGTGTAACAATCAAAATAATTGGGGAAAGTCAATATCCTCCCATATTAACACCTTTAGATATTACTGTTAATTCATTTGATGACGATTTTTCTCCTGCATTCCTGGGAAAGCTATATGCTTCTGACCAAGATCAATATGATGAGCTCACATTTAGTTTGACTTCAACTACTGAAGAAACTTATGAAACTTCAAAATTGTTTAAAATAATGGCAAAATCTGGCGAATTATACTCCACTTCCAACCTTGATATAGGTTTATATAAGCTTAATGTGTCTGTCAGTGATGGAAAGTTTACCGTATACACCATTGTTAAAATCAATGTTGAACTTATATCGGTGGATATGGTTAAAAAAGCAACAGTAATCACATTTAGTAAAATTGCAGCTTCCGATTTTTTGCTAAGTCATCGGAAGAGTTTTATTCGTTCAATAAGAAATGTAATGAGATGTCGGCAAAAAGATGTGATTCTAATATCGTTGCAAGAGCATATTCCAAACTCGTTGGCAAATCGCGAAAAACGTCCTACTGAGTTAAATTTAAATGTTGTATTTGCAGTCCGCAAGCAACAAATAGTACCAAGCTCAGAAGAATTCTTCAGTAATAATGAAATGCGCCTATCTCTTATCAGCAAGGAAATTGAAATTGAAAACGATACTAACCTTTTTATTGAGGAAATATTTTCAACTAACTGTCCAAGCGAAGTAAACACTTGTGCTAACGGAGTCTGCAAGCAATTTTTAAGTCTTAATAAAAATAATATAATAACGACCTACACGGATGTAATCAGTTTTGTTGCTCCCTCCTATACCTTATTTAAAAAATGTGTTTGCAATCCTGGCTTTGGTGGAAAAATCTGTAATGAAACAGTAAATGCGTGCGCCTCAGAACCGTGTCCACTTCAAAGAAGTTGCCTACCATCGGAATCTGCATCTAGATATCAGTGTGTCTGCCCTATTGGTTACTCAGGTTCATTCTGCGAATTAAAATCTTCTAAATGTGAAAATGAAACATGTGATACATTTTCTTCAACTGCCGTCTCATTCGGTGGTAAAAGCTATGCCCATTACAAAATAAATAAAGCAATGGCCAAAAATATTATAGAAAATCACTTTGCTTACTCTCTACAAATCAGGACAGTACAACAAAGTGGTACTCTTTTATATGCAAGCGGGAAAGTTGACTATAATGTTCTGGAAGTTGTTAACGGTGCTGTAAAATACAGATTTGATTTGGGATCAGGTGAAGGCGTTGTCTGCGTATCAAGCATTTATATATCGGATGGCGCGTGGCATAGCATCACTTTGGAACGCATTTTAAGCAGCGCTAAATTAACTGTAGATAATAGGCATGTGTCTCAAGGCAGTGCTCCTGGAGTTAATAGTATATTAAATATTCAGTCAAATGATATTTTTGTTGGAGCAGAGGTTCGACCGCATCCATCAATTATTGGCTATGAAGATATTCAACGTGGCTTTGTTGGATGTATGGCGAATATAAAAATTGCTATGGAACCTTTACCCCTATACATTTCTGGAGGAAGTAGTATTGGAGCATTAAAAAGATTCACAAATGTAGAGTTTAAATGTGATCCTGCACATGTTCTTGTTAGTTTAGGAGTTTGCGGTACTCAACCATGCCTCAATAGTGGTATTTGTATGGATCTTGGCGGCGATATTTTTAAGTGTATTTGCCACGCAAGATTTTCTGGTGAACTGTGTGAAATAGATTTAGATCCTTGTTCGTCAGCACCTTGTTTATTCGGTGGACGATGCGACAGTCAAGAACACAATAATTATACATGTACTTGTCCTATACATTTGTCTGGACGAAGATGTGAATATGGAAAATTTTGTATTCCAAATCCCTGCAAAAACGGCGGAATATGTGAAGAAGGTGACGGAGTGTCCCACTGCATGTGTCGAGGTTTCAGCGGGGAAAATTGTGAAATTGATGTAAATGAATGCGAAAACCAACCTTGTGGAAATGGAGCAACTTGTATAAACGAAGCTGGTAGTTTTCGATGCATATGTCCTTCATTTTTGACTGGTGCAAGCTGTGGAGACCCTCTATATTCAAATTCAATAAGTACAAAATTAAAAAACTTTTCAATGGAACATATAAGTGGCATAATATCAGGAATAACAATTGTACTCATTATCATAATGATATTGCTTTGCTGTATAGTTTTTAAAAAAAACTCTTCTGGAAGCGCAAGAAACAGAAACATTAAATTAAAAAATAAACATTCTGTGAACCAGGCAAATTTAAATTCTCTTCTTGATAAGGATAATCTTTGTAAATCAAGCGCTAAGATAAGCAATTTGGAAATAAGCCAACGACCAATAAGCTATTCACCTCCAATTAACGATAGCCTATTTTTAAGTAATACGACCTTTGTAAATAATCTGGATATATTACGAAGTTATGGCTCGGCTGGTGATGATCTGGAAAAAATACCTTTTGAGTATCAAAAAGTTAATAGAACAAAACAACATGTAAATATAAATTCAAACAACTTGGTCGATGGGGACAATGGACATAAACAAGAGTGGTGTGAACAAACACATTTAAAAACATTCAATGAAAATAAACCAAACAACGGTAAGTTAGAATTTAAAATTATTATTGAAATTTTTAAATAAAATGGAAATTTAACAGAGCGAAGAGTAGACGACTATGGCTTTCAAGTTAACCGTATTTCAAGCGGAAAGCTAATACACGTTGCAATGCCAAACGTGTGTGCAAATTTTGTCGATTCTTCCCTTGGAAATGGGGAATATCACTGGGACTGTTCAGATTGGGTACGAAAAAGTCATAACCCATTACCAGACATAACGGAACTTCCTAGTGCGGAAGTTCCTGACTCATCAAGCTTCCATAGTAATGATAGTAATGAGTCCAAGTCTAAACGTAAACATTTTGTTCACGGTAAGTTGCGCTTATGATATACTTAGTTATATACATTCAATTTATATTTATAGAAAAAGGGTATATTTATAATATATAAATGTATAACATATACTATATTAAATATAAACAGTTTGACAACAAAGTGTTTACACAAAGAAAATTTTTTTTTTACTTTACATATAGATATTTAATATTTTTTTTTATTTATTTTCATTTGTAATTAAAATAATTTTTCTAAACTATTAAACAAACTTTAAAAAAAAATTTGTTTTATAAAAAAAAAATATTTAAAAAGGCTATAAATTAAACTGCCAACAAAATTTTTACGCATCTTTTTTTTTTTGGTTTTATGTGATGTGATTTTTTGTATTCATTTCTCTTAAAAATAATAAGGCGCCACTGTTAGTAATGCAATTTTCTAAGTATTTATAATTTGTCGTTAGAATTTATTCATTATTTAGACTGCCGGGCTAGCGGTTATCTTTCGAAATGAATCAGTTAATTTATTACAACGCCATCTTTGAAAAATCGGCCTCGGATTTTGTAGAAGTTTTCGAAATAAGTAGCAAAACAGTTAACAATACTTTAATCCGCGTATTAAACGAGGAAAGACTAGAAACGAAGCCATTAGAAGAGCACATTATGGTCAAAAACAATTTCTACCAGAACGTTTGCAAATGAAATGAAGGAATAATATGGCAAGTGTGTCAAAAAAGTTATTAAAGGAGTCGGCTTTTCATCCAGAGTCGCCCGACCAAAAAACCGTTGATTGTTGTCAGGGCATGTTTAAAGACGATTCACTTTGCCAGTATACACGCGGGACAACCAAAATCATGTTGGGTCGACGTAGTGTTTTGTGATGAAACGATAATGATGACCCTATCAGAGTGTGACGCAAGCCGTTGAAAGCTCTTGAACAGAAAAATATTCCATCGACTGATAAGGTTTGACAAATTTTAAGTGATAGGGATGCATCAAAAGTTATCTAAAATATTGTGTAATAACTTTGTTGGCTGTTAAATTTAGTGCATTATTTATAACCTTAACACATGAAATGGATTCGTGGATTACCACGAATTTCTTTGTGGCTTTGGTTTCAGAGTAGGGTCATTTTATATTCGTGGGCTGCGATAAAGTTGCACGCAGTATGGGATTTGTTTTGCAAATACTGTGGATAGACTGTCGCAGCTAATTATGAATGTAGCTTGGCTTGGAATTGCGAAGAGAAAGGGTTCTAGAATGCCAAAGGCTTCTGTGTTAGAAACGGAGTTAAGAGAAAAAAATTGTTATATCGCTGAACATGACTTCAAAAGATGTAGAGTCTTTGACCCATCGGTGTATAAGCTAGTTTTACCGCTGTGTTTTTTATTTTTGCATACGCACTGCGTTTTGTTATGCTTTGTAGTCCAGCTCCTGATAGTAAAATTTGTACCTAGCTGTTTGCGTAAACTTAAACAATATTTTTAAAACAAAAGATTGGAGTCGAAGGGTATCCCTAAACATTTTGTACATTAAGTTTAAGAGGGTGCTTACGGTAAATGTAGACAAGTTTGAAAATTTCTATGGAGAGTGAGGATCTCACCTATCCAGGTCGCGTAATAGATGGCTGAAATTATTTTTACGTTTTCTTCGTTTGACGATCATTTCTTTTAAACGGTACTTGGATCTACCACAGCGGTTAATGACATCATCAGTGTTTTGGCAATAACTTGTCTGCTATTTGTGATGTGTGACGATAGGAACCGGACTCTAGCATTTGTAAGCATACAATTTTAATTGTATGACATAATCTTATTACACATGTACAGATGCTAGGTTTATATGTATATTAACTTCCAAAATAAATATATGACCGCATTAAATTGGAATTTCCCCACATGCTAGATCGGGTTATGTAAAAAAGTACCATAATTTAGGTCACAGTTTATTTGCAACAGTTATATTATGAACACCTTCGTGCCATAAAATGTGGATTTTTACTTCAATTTTTTTAGTTGGACTAAATAGACCAATTCTTCATAGTTTAGTTATATCCTATATCTCGAGTGCAACAAGCAAAAAAGGACTATGAACAAGCGGACTAGCACTGAACAATGGAAACTCAGTCTGGTTCACTTCAAAAACGGATATTTACTTTGCCAAATAGCTCAAATCGTCAATCTGGGCTCATCTGCAGTGCACATCATTATTCGGCGTTTCGTCTACAAAAATCGGATAGTGAACATGGACTGAATGGCACCAAACACCAAACGGAAATTATCAGGAAATTCTTAAGCTATCGGCCCCGAACCGACTCAAAACGTAGGAATAAAATGGGGAAAGAGAGCAGAAAACTCTGTTCCAGGTTCTGCGGAACCATGACTTTAATGCATCCCTTTATAAGCGCAAAAAATAAAGGCACTAGCATAACGTTCGGCAAAACCCACTTGGACAAGAATTTGGTGTTCTGAAATATAGTAATTTTTGCAGATGAGTCAAAATTCAACATTTCAACATGGCTCGGATGGCGACTAATTCTGAACTGGATTCCAAACGCTTAAAGGCAACAGTCAATCACGGTGGAGGAAGTGTGACAAAGTGCCGAGAAGCTAGGAATCTGACATAATCTCCGGTTCTTTCAAGACAACGACCCGTAGCATAAGTCCGGTACACAGTTCTGGCTTATCCGGACTGCCCTCACATGCTCATACCACTGACCCAAATAAAAATATTATTTAGAATTATAGAAGTCATATTTTAAAACAAACTATTAATTGATTTTTTCTTTTTTGTAGTGAAAGGTATTGATACAACTAGAGAAATAGTTGCTCTAAATGAAGACATTGTATTTGATTATGTGGATTCTGATATAGAAAGCTGTATTCAACCATTTATGATGCTGAATTTAGAAAATGAGTCCCGTTCAAGACTAAGTTCTTTTAATAAAAGCGATAGTGAAGACTACACCGTAAATACAGGTAAATTTATATATATATATTATATATATAAATATATATATATATATAATGGGATGGTCGTTTGAAATTAAATTTTTGTATCGCCTCTTATAAAGCAGTCTGCTTAAAATCGAAAATTGGACGATTTTTAAGTTTCTATTGAGTGCCAGGCAAATCTGGAAAAACTATCTATTAGGTAATTTGACCCCAAAGGGAAGGCAAATATTTTCTGAAAGCCAAAATAACTTCATCATTATATTTTACATAGTAAACATATCGCCATGAATGAAAATGGTTGTATTGCAACTTGAACAGTGGCTAAAAATAACTGCAAAACAACATGGGCCTTAAGACGATCTTAATTAATTTTTTTAAATGAAAAAAATTAATACATGACTTGTATGTTAAAACATTTTCAAACCTTTTATCAAGCTACAAGATACAATAAATAAGATTATGTTAAATAATTTACTTAAGGAGCTGCGAGGCACATGCAAGTAAAACAAACAAAATTTCCAACGGATTTTATCAGAAGAAACGTCATCGGAAAAATATAATTACCAACGACCACCTTAATAAATTATTTAATTGAAATCTGTTGTTTTTAACCGTACTTTTTTTCATGCATTCAGTGCCTTGCCAATCATAATCTAAGTGATTACGTAAGTTTATCTGCAATCAGGTGTTGCATTGAATAATGGTCTTAAGGAATGGGCTTACACACAAAAATCATAAAACTTTAACTATAAAAATATGAAGTATAAAACAATGCCTTGCATGTATGTAGTTGGCTTTTTATATTTATTAGTATGCATTTATTGTTTGGAAAAAATATTACATTTTTTGTAGTTATGAAATAACAGACTAAGCGGAACAAAAGTAGAGCTACAATAGGGGTTTTCTGCACTAGCTAGCTACTGCGTGTTTAAGAACACTTTAATCTCAAATATCTAGAGGATAGCCAGATCATCAAAACGACAACAAAACGAACACGAGATACAAAAACAGGTAGCAGATATGGGCATGATTTGAAAATTTTATTTATTTATTTATTTTCTTAACCAAATTTGGCAACTTAAAAATATAAGACTTCTATATAAGATTATAATCTTTTCCCTGTATTTCGAAGTAAGTAAAGTAAGACCTTTTATTTAGTCAAACAATACATTTATATCATGTCTATATAATTTTTTGAATATCAATCGGATAGTTTTTTTTTTATTGTTTGACTGTTAAGTTTACAATAACTAGGATATTTTTTGTAATTTTTCTTTTTGTTTGATACTCAAGCAACTGATTTTGTAAAAAAAAATAACTTAAATTGATTGTATGCTTAGGCCGATATTATTTAATGGGTGATGTTTAATTTTAAACAATTTTGTTAACAGGTAAAATTTATTTACGACATCCAGATTCATATTTACCGACGATGCACACGGCAAGTGAATCGAGGGCGGAGAGCTCTAATAACGAAGACCCAACGCTTCGAAAAGAATTATCAAATAGAGGATCAATAAGCGGTAATATTAAAAATTTTTTGTTAATATTTAGCATAGTAATTTTGACTTCATTTAATTGCAGGAAATTCTGAGACAATATATTTATTTCCGTGTGCAGATGCCAAAACAGGCTCAGACAGCAATATCTCTGTTCAACTTTGTGAAATTGAAGATTCCGAAATAGAAGACTTTTTTCCACACCAAGGAAAATATTGTAGTGAATGACATATTAATTGTATAAATCATAGGCTTTAATTTGTATGCCTCTGTTTTTTATACTGATTTTACAAAAAATAAAACTATTTAGTTATAATTAAATTTTTAGCACGTTGTCTTTTATACAAAGTGTTTAATGCTCGAAAACAAAATGATTTCACTGGAGAAGAGTTACCACAGAAGAACATCTGTAATGGTTTATTTATAGATATACTTCACATTGGAAGTTCCAGCTTCAACGACCAAAAACTTTTTCTGAAAGCGGAAGAGCGGAAGATCGTCAGAAAAATTAAGGAAAATTCTAAACAATCGGCTCCAAAACTGGCACACAACCTCCGTTCGACAAAAGGGAGAAATAGTGTAGTGCGTAAACTGTGAGCCGGTTTCTGCGCAATTATGACCATGCCCGAAAACCACTGAAAAAGCCGTTCATTGGAGCAAGAAACAAATCCACATGCACAAGTAGTCCACGAAAAAGCCATTTTTGGAGACGAGTCCAAAGTCACTTTAACTCTGACAGACAGAATTGTGTGTAGCGACAATCCAATAATGAGATGAATCCCCCATATTTAGAGGCGTCATGTGTCTTGATATGGGCATGTATTTTGGTTGCCGGTGCCGGAAATATGATATTTATTAAAACTAAAATAGGCAATAATATGTAGAATTAGTAGTATAAGTCCGGCAAGTTACGGTTCTAGCTTATCTAGCACTGCTCCCACATGCTGTTTTCTTCCGATTTAAATGTTATTGAAAATTTTTGGGGTCTGGTGGAAAAGAACACCCGGAAGCACAGCATATTAAACAATCGGCAGCAAACAACGACATAATTAATGCTCTGCTCTGATGAGTGAAAATATTTTATTTTTACGTACATATGTGTATGTCTGTCAGCCCGACCGACTGTCCGTCTGTATGGGTATCATTTAGTCAAGCTTACTGACTAGAGCCTTCTTACTTGTTTTCATATGTAGTTTAAGCAAACTTAAAAAAGAGCCCTAAATTCAATTGCCAACAAATGGTTAACGAAATATCAATCTGTGTGTCCACCATTGGCTTCTAAAATCATTCCCAGTCCTCTTTTTATTGACATAACAAGATTTTGGAAGTCGTCCAAGGGAATATTTATCTATTCCTCCAATATTATCGCCTTAAGGTCAGTCTTATTTTTCGGATGGCGCTTGGCAGTACGATTTTTTAGGTGGGCCCCCAGATTTTCAATTGGGTTCAGGTTTGGCATTTGGGCAGGTGTTTTGAAAAAAAAAATAGTACAAATTTTTATGTTAGCTTGCTATTAATAAAAAATCCAAATTTGCCAAATGTGTGCGCAACATTTTTAAATATTCTTGAACATTCAAATTAATAAGTCATGCAGCATTCTTTTGCTGCATGTAGTGTTACTTTCGCCACCTCAGCCTCGCTAGAGCTAACTGACTTTACGTCTTTGAGCTTTGCTTTTTGCTCCCCGGTCTCAACATTATATTATATTATATCGCTGTTCTCATCCACTGTGATGGCGGATCGCCCAGTCGGGGAGGGTTGGACTGGGACCAGGTTGGTAGTAGAACCGCCTCGTGGCAAATCATCAGCTCCACCAATAGTATCCGCTACACCGCCATTTTCAGGTACTTGGATTGTGGGTGGGGTCCTGGGAACCTTTGAGCTCCTTCGAAAGGAGCTACAAACTTCTCCTTCTTTTGTTTCAAGGACGGTTGGGGTCATTTGGGAGTCCCCCGTTGCCGCCCCATTAACGCTATTTTTCGTCCTAACAGTACCCGTGGTACTTCTAATTGGACGTCTTTCATACGCACTTGTCTTTTTGCTAGCAGCACCGTAAGCCAAGTGGTCCACTTCTGATGCTTCGCGGTCGCAAGATCTCCACGCCCCGGGGCCCGCTTGAACACCCCTGATGGACGCCGGTACTGGAGATCCAACCCCCTGCACCGTAAATTTTTCATTATTTTCTCTTCACTCATTTTTGGTTTGATTTCGGGGTTCCTTCCCCTAGGTCTGCTCTTAGCGGCAAGGTAACACGTCAGCCATGTGAAAACGCTCTAATTGCCCATAGGAAGTACTGTGCAGGGATGGTGCATTCGAAATACTAACGCCAAAATGGTTATTTAATATGGCAGATATCGTATGTGAGTACAATGATGGTTCATTGTCACAATAGATAACCCTGGCTTTTAAAAAAAAAGTTTATGAGTTGAAGCATGGCTAGCTTCAGATCCTCATTAGTTTTCGAGGTAATGGACTGTACGACAGCAAACTTAGAGAACTTGTCAATGCAAGTTAGGAAATATTGCTTATCCGTAGAGAAGATATCTACAAATAACATTTCTCCTGTGTGCGAGCCAAGCCAATCTCTTTCTTTTTTGGGTGTGTATCATATTTAGCCCTAACTAATTTTTTGAAATTTTGAGCAATTTCGTTAGTCCTCTTTATAATTTTCGGAAAGTAGTATCCAGCGAGAACCTGCTTCACATTCTCTTGGTTCAATCTATGTGCTCTATTGTGCTCAGGTGTGAAGATTTCCCTTCTTTCCTCTACCCTTAATATGTCCAATATGAAAACCTCTTAACTACCTCGTCCTGTATCATTACTAGTTTGTGCAGGTCGCAACAATTTCAACGGTGTAAGTGAGCGAAATCTCTCTGTGAACCGTTGCTGCCCACGAATCTCCTTTCCTGGCTTATACAAGATTCGCGAATGAGATTCGTCGATGCGCGCCATTCACTTTTTAATCTTAGCATTAGGATTTGATTCCGATACTTCAAAGGTTAAAGGTTGGTAGTCAGTAAAGATATTTATATTCTTGACCCCATACAGATAGTGCCGCTGTTGGCCGAGAGCCCATATAATGGCCAACAGTTCGCGCTCGTTGGTCTCGTAGTTAATTTCGCAGTCCTTCAATGTCCTTGAAATCATTGTAATCGGACGACCTTCTTGGGCCAGTACGGCGCCTCTACCATAGGCTGACGCATTTGTCGTTAGATCAAATGGCTTCTTATAATCGGGGTATCAGAGCATGACGTCTTCAGATGTCAGAATATTACGAAACTTTTGAAAAGCCTCCTGCTGTGCCTAAGAGAATTGCACCGGAATTTTCCGTGACCTATGCTTACTGACGGTTCCGTTTTCCGCTTTAATATCTCCGATTTAGGTCTTGCTATTGCTGCGAAATCTCTGATAAAACACCTGTAGTAACTTGCTAGACTCAAAAATTACCTTACTTCGAACACTGTCTTGAGTTCTAAAAAGTGTCTTATGGCCCTAACCTCTTCTGGGTCAACAAATCCAAGAAAGTTCATCTTGTGAAAAGATAATTACATTGTCGACTTAAACATAGCAAAATTTTCCAATTTTTTCTCGCAGTATGTCATCAATAGTCATCTAAAATATGCAAGTCACATTTTTCAAACCAAATGGGAGTCTCCGTTTCATTTTCGTTTCACCGTGAATTGAACGGACTAGGAATAGAGAGTGTTTTTAGCGAACTCCTCTTAATGCTTTATGTGGACGGATGATATTTTTTGATGCACCCATGTTGATGACGGGCAGCAGGGACCTACCCCCTAAAAAATTCACCGTATCTGAGTCAGAGAGATCCTTGTTGTTGACTTCTGCCTCTGTTTTATGGTTCTGTACCCTGTTCCGCGACTTGCATGACATGGTTCGCCCTTTGTTGCTTTTTTTTAAACCTGTGCGGCCAGACGTGACTTCTTTCTTTCTTTAGAAAAATAGGGATAGGTTGGACTGATGGAACCTGGATAAAGAGGGATTGGATTCCATGGGCTGCTCCTGCCTGTCACTGTAGCCCTGCCGCCTACTGCTGCGTTTACTGAACTGGCCCTGTTGCTTATGCTGTTTGCTAAAATGAAGACTTTTTCCACCCTGGCTTCTTTCTAAGTTACCTGCGATCGTCTTCCTCACATGGTTCGACTCTATTTCCTGTGCAAGTGCCAGTGCTGAAGGTAAGTCTCTGGGTTTTGCCGCAAAGACCATGTCTGATAGGCTATCCTTAAGCCCTGATATAAATACCCTCAAAGTATCTTCGTGGTATTACATATGATGGTGTGACATATTGACTTTGTTTGTCCACTTTGTAAGCCTCTTTTCTACCTCGTCATAGTATTGTGACTGTTTATGTTCATATAAAATATAGACAATCAGTTTATTATTAAGATCAATGCTTGTGTGCAGATAAATATAGACACTCTTTAAATTGTTAAAAACCAATGCCTGTGTGCAAACATAAATCAGGCACTCATTAAGTTCAAAACGACCTCATGCACAGAAATAATATGCATCCAATCTTTGAGCTAAGATTAGACAAAAAACTGATAATGTATCGAGACGTCCATACACCCAAGCCAGGGGTCATGACAAAAATAGTTTTAAGTCTCACGTCTCATGCACTCAGCAAATAGCATTATTAGACAGCATCGTAAATTATGTACTATTAAGATATGGTACCCATCCACGCATGGGGTAACCTTTCATTGTCTATGTCAACCCATTATCATAACTTATCCTAAGCAGGGCATTAATTACTAAGAATATTTGGTATATAAGACCTACATTTCGTTCAATAAAATCAGTGTTCTTTAAAACCTCAATACATATGGTACCTCAATTCGCTCCACCAGCATCGCCACAAGGAAGGACCCATTCTCCGAAGTCCAACTAGTTCAAGTACTAGTTGCGACGCATTTACAGCAGTCAGTTTATGTACTGACTGCTTTCTACATAAACATTTGGTGACCCCGACGTGAATTTATCTGAAGTTGTCTACTAGGCGCCAAAAGACACTAGTCAGGATAACTAGGATAATCACCTCTACGTTCCTACACTGAAGTTGTCAGCCAGGCGATCACCAGATCCAAGCGTGCTCTCGTAACAGCGACAACCAAAAGGAACTTCAACTTGGCTAACACAATTCACTATATTCGTGTTAGTCCATGATCCTGCATTGCAGTTGTCAACTAGGCGACATATCAGGATCCAAGCGTGCGTTCGTAAACCAGACGATTACAGCACGGGAACACAGTCCATCAAGCGGCGACGTTCACATAGCCCACAAGCGGCGACATTTAATCTAGCTAACACAATTCACTATATTCGTGTTAGTCTATGATCCTCCATCTGAAGTTGTCAACTAGGCGACAAAAGGATATTCACCCCCCAAAAGTCCACATTTGAAGTTGTCAACAAGGCGACAATCAACAGGACATCTACCAGGACATCTACCTGGAATCCTTCACTGCAGTCAAAGGACAACTACCAGGAAATCTACCTGGAATTCTCCATTGCAGTTAAAAGGACATCTACCAGGACATCTACCTGGAATCCTCCATTGCAGTTAAAAGGAAATCTACCAGGACATCTACCTGGAATATTCTGATAAACAATATATTAAATAAAAAAAACTGAGTTACTATTCAGTCTAACCTGCGACAAATATCAGTCAAAATGGCATCAAAAAAAGTAACCATCGATGAGTTACTTGATGTCCAGCAAGATATCGGCAATGAAATTCTAAAGCTGATATCTAACTACAAAAAGGATTCGACTGAGAGAAAGTCTAAAACTGGCTATCACAAAACTAAAACCGATTCTCTCAATGAAAAATGGAATATGTTCCAAGAAAATGATGACGTCATAAGAAAAACTGGCGGGCTATCAGAAAATCAAGAATACTTCACCTTCTATGAGGAAATAAAAACAACAGTTCAAAAGTTTTTGGAAGTAATCAAAATCGACGCTGAAACCATACATCACGCCACAAGTAAAAGGCTTGATTTTGGCGATGAACAGCATCAGCAATCAACCTTAGAACCCAAGGTGATTGCTTTGTGCCGGCGACAAAGGGCAATGATCGCATCATTATATCGCACATTGCACAAAAGTACGCCAATTGAGCACGCAGCATTAGAGCTCATAAGGAATCTATGGGCACAAATTCAAGAGGTCCATTTTCGGCTGTATGAAGAAATTGAAAATCCAGAAGAAAATGGATATAATATAAAAGAGTATCTACAGGCAGAAGAAGATGTACAAAGGGCACTGGCTTCAAAAAACAATAAGCAGTGCACCAATGACATAAACTTGCCTCGCGTAACCATCCCAAAATTTGATGGAGATATATTAAAATGGACACAATTCTTCGATATGTTTGTGTCCATGGTACACAATACCAATATGCCCATAATCCAAAAAATGTGGTATCTAAAAACCAGCGTGATCGGTGAAGCAGAAAGACTTATACGCCAAATCGACTTGAAAGAGGATAATTACCTTCACGCATGGAACATCTTGGTTGACGCCTACGACAATCCAAGAGACATAGCATCAACGGTATTGAACCGACTTTTGATGCAACAAACTATCAACGATAATGTAAAATCGCTCAAGGAGCTATACATAGTCACCATGGAGTCCCTTGCATCTCTCAAAGGACTCGGATTAAACATCTCATCGTGGGACCCAATCTTGATAGAAGTCATTCGAAATAAGCTCGACAGCACAAATAAAACGCTGTACGAGCAATCACTCAGCAACTCTAAACAAATTCAAAAACTAGATACCATGCTTCAGTTTCTTGAACAAAGAGTTCGTGTTTTAGCCAGCGGAAGCAAAACAAATAGCAATACCAAAAAAGACTCGATGAGAGCAACTTGTGCATCCTCTTCAACTACAAAGAAGGATTGCCTCTACTGCAAGAAACCAAATCATTTGATATTTCGGTGCGATGATTTCCGCGCAAAGACAGCCGCTGAGCGACTGAATTGGATTCAACGCCAAAAATTGTGCGTCAACTGCCTGAAAGGAGATCACATGGCAAAGGCTTGCCCAAGCCATTTTAAATGTTTTAAGTGCCAAAAAAGGCACAACACACTGCAACACTTGGAAAACTCATCTATGGAGCCACAAAAACCAATTGTAGCATCAGCAAGTAGCAAAAATATAAATCTACTTGCAACAGCAAAGGTAATAGTCCAAGGCAATAATGGACAACAAGCTACCTTCAAAGCTCTGCTGGATTCTGGATCACAAATCAACGTAATATCAGAACGACTCGCTTCCTTGCTATCTTTAAAACGATACGACTCCACACTACAAATTGAAGGCATCGGTGGACAACCAAGGACAAGCAGAGCTCGTGTAAATCTGCTAGTGAAGTCGGTACACAGCAATTTCACAATGCGGGTAGAAGCATTTATACTTCCGCACATTATTACGGATCAGCCAGCCCAAGGCATAAATGATAAGGATTGGAACATGCCAGCAACCCTGCCGCTAGCAGATCCTCAATTCAACAAACCAGGCAAAATTGACATGCTCATCGGTGCGGAACACTATTATGCACTGTTGCTCCCACAACAACACATAATACCCTCTGGTCCAATCATGCAAAAGACCAAGTTGGGATGGGTTGTGGCTGGAAAAATAAAAGAATCAAGGATGTCAGCAGCAATTTGTGCAGTAGCTACAGGAGAAGAAACGAATACCATATTGGAGCGATTCTGGACCCTTGACAACTTGGAATCTGCAGAAAGGCATCGTTCACCAATTGAAAAGGAGTGCGAGAGCCATTTCATTGAGAACCTGCAAACTGCTGCAGATGGAAAATTCATCGTAAAATTGCCGTTTTCTGAACATTCTTCAGCCCTGGGGCCCTCGTTGGAAATTGCACAAAAACGGTTCCTCGCACTAGAAAGAAGAACGGATCCAGAAATCTGGAAAAGATATGTGGACTTCATGAACGAGTATGAAGAATTAGGTCACATGAAGGCTGTTCCTAGGAAAATGCTTCCAACAAACCATTATTTCATCCCTCATCATTGTGTGCTGAAGCCCGACAGCAGCACCACGAAGCTAAGAGTGGTCTTCGATGCATCATGTAAGACATCGACAGGAAAATCATTAAATGACATACTGCAAGTAGGACCCACGGTACAAAGCGACCTTATGTCAATTCTACTAAGATTCAGAACACATAAGTATGTGTTTATGGCAGACATCGAAAAAATGTACCGTCAAATATGGATAAACCCTGAAGACCAATTTAATCAGATGATAGTTTGGAGAAATAATCCAAGCGACGAGTTAAAGTTCTTTCGATTAAAAACGGTTACATATGGAACAGCATCAGCACCATTTCTGGCAACTAAGTGCCTAAATCACTTGGCCTCACTTTATATAAGCAGATCGCCATTAGGATCCGCTGCCTTGAGAGATGACTTCTACGTTGATGATTGCCTAACAGGAGCAGACTCGATCCAAGAAGCAGTCCAAATTCGAGATGAGTTGGTAAAAATACTACTCCCCAACGGATTCAAACTAAGCAAATGGTGCTTAAGTGCTGCTTTCTTAAGCTTGAAGAAACACTGGAACACTACAGTGTTAAGACATTAGGCCTTATTTGGATGCCAAAAAGGGATCAGCTCTGCGGCCGCACGCAAGGCAGCACAGCAAAAAAGATTACAAAACGTGTAGTTTGTTCGGAACTAGCACAGATCTTCGATCCTCTAGGCCTGTTCGCTCCAGTAGTAGTAAAAGCAAAAATTTTTATGCAACGACTCTGGGAGTCAAAACTCGACTGGGACGACGAATTACCGACGAATCTTCAGAACGAGTGGAAGGATTATCGAGAGGACTTGAAGAACCTTAACTCAATGCAAATTCCCAGGCACATATACGATGGAAAAACTCCAGTCACGAAGGAGTTACACACATTTGTAGATGCTTCAGAGCAAGCATATGGCGCAGCAATATATGTACGCGCAACATACAAAAACAAGTAAATATCTGTGCGCTTACTATGCTCAAAGTCTCGAGTGGCTCCAACCGCAAAACAGTCACTACCTCGTCTTGAGCTCTGTGCTGCATTGTTGGGTGCTGAGCTCGCAGACAGAATTCGACGAGACCTTAACCTAGACTCCACAACAGTACCAGGATACTTTTGGTCTGACTCTACAGTTGTTCTTTCATGGATCAATGCACCGTCTTCCACATATCATACTTTTGTGGCCAATCGAATAGCGAAAATTCAGGCAGTAACAAGTCAAAGGAATTGGCGGCATGTCTCATCTGCCAACAACGCAGCTGATGTACTCTCAAGAGGAATATCTTCACGAAATCTACATGAGCACAGTCTATGGCTCTATGGACCATTATTTTTGCATGGCACTCCTGACAAATGGATCGCTTCTCCAATCATCACTCCGAGCAACCTGGAGAGGAAAACAAAACATATAAGTCTAGCTGTATCTCAATCAACAATAGGCGAAGAATTGTACACCTGTCGGCACAGCAACTCATTTCACAAGTTACAACGCATTGTGGCTTACATGTTGCGGTTCTGCTATAAACGACACAGATCAGCAACTACCACACTGTGTAAAATGGAACTGGACCGCGCTCGCAATCTAATTTTGCAGGCAGTACAGCAAGCCGAATTTACGACTGAGCTTAAAAGCTTAAAACGCTACAACACAGTGGATAAAATGAGTTCTATCTCATCACTGTCACCAATACAAGGTTCAGACGGACTTATCCGAGTTGGAGGTAGATTGGAGCAAGCCCCACTCCCTTACAATGCAAGGCACCAGATTTTGCTGCCTTACAACGATCCAATTGTAAAGATGATTTTACGAGAACTGCATGAAGACAACATGCATTGCGGTGCTCAAGCTTTACGAGCTACTGCAAGACAACAATATTGGATCTTGAATGACAAAACTATGTCAAGAAATATCGTTCACAATTGTGTGAAGTGCAACAAGGCAAAGCCCAAATTAATGAATCAAATCATGGGAAATTTGCCACACGATCGAGTGACACCAACACGCCCGTTTCTTACTACAGGCGTAGACTATTGCGGACCAATTTGGATTCATCATAAGGTTCGCGGAAAAAGACCAGATTAGGCATACATAGCCGTATTCTGCTGTTTCTCTACCAAGGCTGTCCACCTCGAGCTAGTTAGTAACCTAACTACGAATGCCTTCTTAGGAGCCCTGCGTCGCTTCTTAAGCCGCCGCGGCAAATGTCAAACAATTCATTGTGATAATGCCACAAACTTCGTTGGAGCAAACAACCAACTAAAGGAATTAAGAGGATCAATATTTGGCGAAAAGGCTCAAACAGAGATCATCAATCACTGCAACAAAAAACAAGTTGCCTTCAAATTTATACCACCACGAGCGCCATCATTTGGAGGCCTATGGGAAGCTGCGGTCAAATCTGCAAAACGACTACTGGTTACCACAACAAATACCGCATCCCTAACTTTCGAAGAATTAAACACGGTCATCATCGAAATTGAAGCGATCTTAAACTCTCGCCCAATCACGCCAATGTCAAATGACCCAACGGACAATACAGCCCTCACCCCAGCACATTTTCTGATTGGTGAAACGCTGACTGCTCCCCCCGATGTCAACACTGACCGCAACGAAAATTCCTTACTTAAACGATGGGAACTAGTATCCAGACTCAAACAAGGATTTTGGAAACAATGGTCACAGGAATATCTACAAGAATTGTAAACTAGACATAAGTGGAAGATCGTCAACCCCAATATCAAGGAAGGCATGCTTGTTCTAGTCAAAGAAGATAACATACCAGTAATGAGTTGGCCCATGGGACGCATTATAAAAACATATCCAGGCCACGACAATCACATTCGCGTGGTTGACGTTAAAACTGCCTCAGGTATCTACAAGCGTCCCATAACCAGGCTTGCGCCGTTATTTCCAGAAGATATGACCATAAAACGCCCTATCAAGGAAACTGAGGACACAGATGAAAATGATGCGACACCCGTTCAACGAAAACGGCTAAGGTTGCCAACCATAGCCTCGTCCTTGCTAATCCTGCTGTTTGTGTTACCCTTGGTACTTGCAGACTCAGTATCTGTAACACGTTTTGATACAAGACCTGGAATATATTATGAAAAAATTGGAACAACAAAGAGAGCAATATCCGACTGGACGATGATAATATACTATGATTTGGAATCATACTGGAGCGATATGAAGACATTTAATTCAGGCATAAACGAATTCAAATACATATGCCCAGAAGAAGATAAGGATCACATATGTCCATATGCTTCCATATCTAAGCATTTTCGTCACTTATATGATGAATTACAAATGACAAATTCACTTATGCAACGCACACGAAATCGTCGGTCCCCATTTGATATAGTGGGTAGTATTGCGAACAGTCTTTTCGGAGTATTAGACTCGGATTACGCATATAAAATGACAAAGGTGATAGAAAAGGTAAAAACAAATGAAGAATTTTTACTGAAATTACTGAAAAACCAAACTTCAGTACTTGATTCAACCGTTAATATTGTCAAGAAGACAAAATCTGAATCTGACAAACGACTAAGATTGCTTGAACAGCAAGTTGCCATCATTAGCAAATCCAGAGGAAGATACAGTGGTTCACGTCTCACGGAGACTTACCTGGCGCTAACAGCTCAATTAACACTATTAGCAGCCAGCCTTCAACGCATGCAATCCGAAATAGTGGACGTACTTACTGGAATCCGTCATCGTACAATAAGCCCAATATTGATCTCTCCCGATCAATTAAAGGAACAATTGGACCAAATACGGGATAATTTGCCGCCAGATCAAATGCTACCAGTGACATCATCTAACGTTATTCACCTATATAGAATCATGCGAGCAGAAGGCACAGTCACCGACAATCATGTAATATTTAAAATAATATTACCACTAGTTTCAACCTCGACTTTAGAACTTTTCAACATCGTGCCGATTCCGATATGGGACTCAACACGCTGGCGACTATTTGAGGTTAATACACCTATTATAGCCGTAAATAATCACAGGGATCAATTCATGGGACTCACAATAGATGAACTGCAACACTGCCGAACATTACCTAATGAAGAATACATATGCTTTGATCATCAAGCTATGTTTAATGTTAACAATCGGTGTGAATTTCAACTGTTTAACAACAAAACACCAACGATGTGTCAACATCGTCATAAGTCAAGTAAAAAAGGGTTATGCTCACTTTGGCAACATAATCGAGCCAAACACCACTCAAAGACTTTTAACAAAACTCAACACACAAGAGAACAAGACACAAGAAGATGAGGAGCTAAAAAACTTGCAGCAAGAATTGAACGCACTCAAAAATCAAGAGTTGCCCGATCAATTAAATTCAGTAGAACATTATCACATCGCCGCTTATGCTGTTTTGACGGCATCCGTTCTTTTGCTACTTCTCTATGCACTACGGAAGCAACGATTTTGGATCTTTCAATCAACAGCTTCAAGGAATGAGGCTGCCACTACACCGATACCATCAGAGCCCCCAAGACGATTCACACTGGATTTAAATGATGGTTGATCACCGATTCAACGGCCGGGAGAATGTTTATGTTCATATAAAATATAGACAATCAGTTTATTATTAAGATCAATGCTTGTGTGCAGATAAATATAGACACTCTTTAAATTGTTAAAAACCAATGCCTGTGTGCAAACATAAATCAGGCACTCATTAAGTTCAAAACGACCTCATGCACAGAAATAATATGCATCCAATCTTTGAGCTAAGATTAGACAAAAAACTGATAATGTATCGAGACGTCCATACACCCAAGCCAGGGGTCATGACAAAAATAGTTTTAAGTCTCACGTCTCATGCACTCAGCAAATAGCATTATTAGACAGCATCGTAAATTATGTACTATTAAGATATGGTACCCATGCACGCATGGGGTAACCTTTCATTGTCTATGTCAACCCATTATCATAACTTATCCTAAGCAGGGCATTAATTACTAAGAATATTTGGTATATAAGACCTACATTTCGTTCAATAAAATCAGTGTTCTTTAAAATCTCAATACATATGGTACCTCAATTCGCTCCACCAGCATCGCCACAAGGAAGGACCCATTCTCCGAAGTCCAACTAGTTCAAGTACTAGTTGCGACGCATTTACAGCAGTCAGTTTATGTACTGACTGCTTTCTACATAAACAGTGACAAATACCGGCTACCTTGTCTTGCTGTGCTTTTGCCCATTTGTCGCTATACTTAAAGTCGAGGCGGCTAATTATTGCGTCGAAATTTAATGGTGTGTCAAATGAGGCTATCATGTCATCGGCAGGACCCTTAATCTTGTTTCTTATAATGGCAACCGCCTGGAAGTGGTGCGTGTGCCATTATATGGTTCGAAAATTTGATAAGCAAACAAAACCGCGTGCCTCCATGGGGTATATGATTCCTGCATCCCTGAAAAAACTGACAGAGATTCGACGACGTTCAGCGACTCAGCGCAACTGATGCCACCTTTCGTCTCTATAGGGCTAAATGCCTGCACCCTTGGGGCGACAATATGCGTTGTCACCACCTGGTTAGAACGCTCGTTCACTTTCTGGGTGAGCTCAGCTTTAGATTGCTCGAACTTGGCAGCTTGCTCAGCTCTCTCTCGCTCGTTTTTGGCTGCTTGCTCAGTTAAGGCTTGACTCATAGCCACCCGTATCATGACCCTGACCTGTTCAGCGTCCATATTTCTATGCGTAAGGGAAGCTTTAGGTGCGCGGTCTGGAGTTTCAAAACATTCGTCACAGTCCGACTCTGAATCACTACAATGTGGTCGCGGAGTTCTATACTGAAGTCACGGTCAACTAAAAAAGTCCACTTACATGTTTCTTTAGATTTAAACTAAAAATTCTGGTTCTTTCCAACGTTGATATCCTCTAGCGCCATGACGAAAGATGAGGCGGATTTACTGCTTTTTTGCCGCCTGTGTTATTGGAGGCTAGTAATTGTAGGTTTTTTAATCCTTTTTTGTATTTGTTAAAGATGCTTCTTGGTGAAACTGTGAGGCTTTGCATTAATGAAAATACAGTTAGTATTGTTATATCGACGATGTGTCTGATATTGTTGTGAGTTAACTAAAAGGAAGACACTTCGTATTGTTGAGTTGACGGTACGTCCATTATTTCCTTCAAGCAACCTTATTTTGCATTTTGGAGTATTCATTTTTCTGTACAGATAACAATTATTTTGCTTTTTAATCCTTTCATCTTTTCTTTAATAACTATTATAGTTTTCTCCAATGAGTTTTTAATTATTAAAGCAGTATTTTTATGCCGTAATGCATATACATACATGCTGCATGCGTTTTCCCCTATTTTCGAGCTTATAATCATAGTTTTACCGCCTGGGAGTCCGCAATACGTGGGTTTAATTGTTTTATATTTTATGAGTTGCAGTCAGTTACCATTTTGAATCTTATGCCTTGTACCCCAAGGAACTTGCTTCACATAGCAATTCAGTATTATCTCGTTATTCATTATTATATATATAAGTTAACTAGTGTCAACCTAACTTCGTATATGGAATAGAATTAACTTAAATAATGTCTATTATATGAAATATAATTCGACACCTTAGTGGCGAAATTGTTTACTTAAACGGATGTCGGCTAGTCAGTGGAAAGCAAAGATCAACGACCCAAGTCGGAACTTTAGCATTCTGCTGAGGTGGCGAAGGTGACACCACTTGCAGCGGAAGAATGTCGTACCATAGCCGGCGAACACGGCATATTTGCGTGGCCGCTATGAATGAGAATGTATGCGCTCCGCGATTCCCACGAGCGTCAGCATTTTTATCATTATAAGAGTTTTCATTATTTGTCAAATTGTAGCCTTTAAGCACTAAGCATACAATTGATATAGAGGTCTCACATAGAACATCAAACTCACATCATCCCATACCTAACACAATGGATCCCCCTAGAAAAAAAGAGCGAGAGAGCGGTTTTCAGAGCTCATTACGCTCTTCGAGTATGCCGCGCAGAAAATGCAAGTCATTCTTTTTGCTTGCAATGCTAAAGGAAGGCTGACAGAACAGAACCGACTCGAGCCTCTGTATCTAGCCTTCTTGTATGTACGCCTGCGTATGCGAGCGTGCATGTATGCATGAGTGTACTCGGCTGAGCTTCTGGATGAGAGAGGGGCTGTGCTTGCGGGGTATGCACATGCTGCCGATTTTGCTTCAGTTGTTGGTTGCTTTCAGCGGCCCGACTATTGTAGGACAGGGGGGGCGCGCGCACGGTAAGCAACTAACGGTACAAATTTATTAGTATTTGTATGCGTGTGAGCTTGTTTCTTTTTGAGCTGGGCTAGCTCGGTCGAGATTTTTGATATTTTGTTTTCTATGTCCTTTTGCATGTGTGTGTGCATTTATGTGCATATATGAGGCAAACGTTTAAATGTATGAGGGACAATTACATCAGCATTTATTGACCTGCCTCAACTACTTTGTTTTTGATATTTTTTAGACAACTCAATAAAAATGATAAAAAAATATAAAATGCCAGCAATGTTTTTTTTAATATTTACTGTATATATTTATTATTTTACTATCTATATTTATTCTATAAAAAACATTTTTTAATTAACTATTTAAAAAACTTAGATTTAAGAAAACATGTATAAGTGATATATATTTGAACATTGAAAGTTACATATATCAAATATATATAGGATGCCGACGACCAATATCTATCATAACAATTGGTCGCATATAAATATCTTCCATACAAGAGCCAAGAAAAGAGACAAAATTTCTGGTCATAAATACTCACTCTTGTTTATATGACACTAGCAAACAATTTTGTCAACGCAACGCCATACAAACGTGTAAAATGCACATAAACTCTAAAAGAGTATTCAAAGTGCAGTTGTGTCGCGATCGTATTGTTTGTGTACGTTCATGTAGGTTTTCTAGTCACACATTCAACTACTACGGTCAACTACGAATACTCTTTTTGCGTTGCGTTGGCAAAATGGTTTGCTAGTGTCATATAAACATACACACACAAGAAAATGCAGGGCACAGAAAAGCAAAAATATCAAAAATCTCGACCGAGCTAGCCCAGCTCAAAAAGAAACAAGCGCACACGCATACAAATACTAATAAATTTGTACCGTTAGTTGCTTACTGTGCGCGCGCCTCCTGTCCTACAATGGTCGGGCCGCTGAAAGCAACCAACAACTGAAGCAAAATCGGCAGCATGTGCATACCCCGCAAGCACAGCCCCTCTCTCATCCAGAAGCTCAGCCGAGTACACACTCATGCAAACATGCACGCTCGCATACGCAGGCATACATACAAGAAGGCTAGATACTGCGCGGCATAATCGAAGAGCGTAATGAGCTCTGAAAACCGCTCTCGCTCTTTTTTGCTAGGGGGATCCATTGTGTTAGGTATGGGATGATGAGATATCGAACGCGTTTGAGACCTCTATATCGATTGTATGCTTAGTGCTTTAAGTTAGTCTAAAATAGCCTTTGAATAAACCAGGTGTACCATCAACTCATCAATTTGAAGTGTCTTCCTTTTAGTTCTCACAAGTAACAAACAGTGCTAAATACATTTAATCAAACCAACTGCATTTATTAATGCAAATAACAACCTACAAGCTTAATAGAAATTACATAAACAAATAAGTATAATAAACTTATTAATTTATATATATATATATTATATAAAGGCGTTAATATAAGCTCTAATTTTAGCAATATATGATCCACGTGATAGCACTGAATATGTATATATAAATTATTTATTTTATTATAAGTATTTAGAAATACTATTTGCTTAGGATGCCGACGATAGGTCGGACTTTGGTTATTGTTTGAGTCGGCGAAAGGCCGGACTCGCACCGAGTTAACTAAAATGCACACAAGAATTTTATTTGAGAGACGACGAGCGCCTTGCTTTATTCATTGACAATTTTAGACTAAAAACTAAAGTACAAATATGATTGCTAGGAAGCCTTAGAGAGAAGAAACGCTAAGCCTCGCATGAAGTGCTGAGCCTGGCATTTCCGATCATAGCGGCCACACGCATATGTCGTGATTGCCGGCTATGTGACCCTTTCAAGTGCTCATGGTGACATGCTGACCACTTGAACTCATGGTGTCCTATTCACTACTTCAACCGAACGTCGATGATTATTTATGATCTTAAGAAATAAGAGCTGCTGAGCTCTGCATGCTTACTCTTATCGCATACAATGTAATGATGTCTTTTATGATAGACATGAAATATACGATCGAACATGCAGTGTTGTAACTAATCTTATTTTACATATAATAAATTAAATAGATATTAGTTAACTTATATGGTGCCTTTTTTCTTAGGGTTGTGGATGTGGAGAAGAGTGTGCTTTGTTCTTCAGATCCTCTATAATTTCCCGATTTATTGTTGAGTGATGTAAGCCCTTAAGCCCATCTCTTAGTTAGTAAGAGTAGTACTCAATTTTCTAGTCATCCTTGTATGATTTCTCCCCATACCTGATTTGATTGTTAAGTTGTTAACGTCAACAATATTTTCCAGCAGCGTTTAAACGTCATTTATATTTTCAAATGCGGAATAACATATACATAAATGCACACTTGTCTTAAAAGAGTATTCGTATGAACGCACACAAGCAATACGATCGCGACACAATTGCACTTTGAATACTCTTTCAGAGTTCATGTGCATCTTTACAGTTGCGTTGACAAAAATATTTGCTAGTGTTATATAATTAAAAGTATAGAATCTATACTATAGAGAGTATGTATGACCAGAAATAGAAAAACTGAAATTTGGCTGGTTTGGAAGTTTGTATGTTTATCTAGGGCAGTGTTTCCCAAACTTATTTTGTCTACCGCCCACTTTGAGAATAAATATTTTTTTAGCGCCCCCCATTTTTTCAGCTATTTAAAAACCACTAAAACTTCAAATTAAATTAATTATTAATTAATTATTATTAATAATTAACGGAGAATTCTAAACGAAACTTTTACTATAACCCGCAACTTGAAACCTGAGCGCAGTAGGTAACATACAACGGCGCTTAGGTCTCAGAAGAATGATTATTGAAACGCAACTTTATAGTATTAAAACAGAGTATCTTTTATTAAAAATAAAACTAAAATAATCGATCCTTATATAAAAACTAATGTGAAGGATGAATCTGATGCTGTTTAATAAGTTTGTTGATATCAGGTTCCAATTTACTCAAGAACAGTCGCAAGTCGCCACGTTCGGTAACAAGCAAATGATTTCTCTTTTTAGTAAACAGTGTTGTTACAGAACTAAATCCACGTTCACACAAATATGACGATGGGAATGCTATCAAGAATCGTTGAACGATTGACCACAATCCAGGGTACAATTGCGGGATCGGTTTTTGTAGCCAAAATTCTTAGTAACCATTTTTGAACTTGATTTTTATTTCCTTTTTTGTTGTCAATTCTATAAGGTCTTCTTCCAGCTGAAGCGACATTGCTGTGTTGACATTTGAAAACGGATCCAACACCCAGTCTGGTATTTCCAAGTTCAAAATGTCCTGGTATCGTTCGGTGAAGTCAATGTGGAGGTTTTCCAAATGTTGGCAGTAGGCAACAAATTCGTCGTTACTGCATGATACTGATAAATTCGGAAAATTGCGAAACTCACGTCTGCCCAGACTCTTTTTGTGTAGAAGCAGTTTGGCTGCGAAAGCAGCAACGACGTTTTGTATTTTAATTAAATTTAGTTTAGTTTGTCGTTTAACAATGTATACAGGTCTGTCATGTAAGCTATATCATTCTTTCATGTTATGAGCTTGTCGTGCAATTCTTTATCTTTAGTTTCAAAGAACTCTATAACAGAGTCAAACAGGTTGTAAAATCGAGTCAGACAATTGCCTCTTGACAGCCAACGAACTTCAGTATGTAACAACAAACGGTTGAAATCCTCGTCATAAGTAACAGAAAGCTGATAAAATAATCTATCATTCATAATAATAAGGACATCTGGAATTTTATTTTTTAAGTACGCTATGAAGCCTTTATGGCACCCTGTCATAGCCGGAGCGCCATCCGTAGCAACTGAAATAATATTTTTCAAAAGAACTTTTCCAATATATTGAATATGGTTTCGCCTTTTGTTTCGGTCTCTAAATTTCCAGCAAATAATAGTTCTTCACATATTTTCTCATCTTTAATAAACCTCACATAAGACAACAACAATGCTTCATTAGTTGGTAAAGTGGACTCATCGAGCTAAATTGAGAATTGACTTGTCCTCAGGTGATCGCACAATCATTCTGCAATGTTTTCAGTCATTTCATCAATTCGTCTTTGCCCAGAATTATTACTCAAAAGATAATATCTGCGGCCGGTTTATGAAGCATATTAGTTATTACTTAATTTATTGCTGGCGATATTAACTCTTCTCCGATTTTATGTGGTTTGCCTTTTTGAGCAATTAACAAAGAAATATTGTACGAAGTTCGAAGTCCGTCGTCATTTTGCTTAGCACCCGCCGAAAATAGTTTTTCTACAGTTGGCTGAGTATTATGCTTCTTCTTTAGGTCTTGAAAATATGCCGCATTCTTGTCTTTCTTATCTGGATGAATTTTATTGAAATGATCTTGCAGTGTTAAAGGCTTCATTGCTTCATTCGAAAATGTTTTTAGGCATAGAAGACACAAAGGCGACGATGCGTTTGTGGGATTTTCAATGAATCCGAATTTAATATATTCCGCACAGTATTGCCGTCTCTTCTTTTTTACTTCCGACATTGTTTTGCTTTGAGAAATATGTACGTTCAACTTCGCGAGTAGTGTAGAGGAGGGTTAAGTAGTGCTCATCTATTGCGCGCGAAACCACAAATGAAAATACAATTTGCTTGGTATCCTGTTACCCTGAACCCACAAAAAAAGGGAAAAAAGGGTGTTTTGTTTCTGTGCAAAAGTATGTAACAGGCAGAAGGAAGTAAAGTGTTAAGGGTATCGTCTAGTCGCGATTTCTCGACTAGAGCATTCTTCTGCCGCTGGCCTACTGTATGTGGCCTAAGTCGTATTTTTGTCTATAAGTCGTATATAGGGTCTAACGGAAATAGGCAAAGCGCAAAAATAATAACAACAACAACACTTGATTGTAGTCGTTTATGAAACACATACGCTGCTCAATGTGTTTTGATACCCTTTTTTTCACAAGTTGTTGTTGAGAGTCGAGAGCTCATGCAGTTGTTGTCTACGAGGCCTTCTAGCTAAATAAAATTACAAATCACCCCCAGGTCTCTACACAACGCCTCCAATTTCTTTCTGGGTCTCTTACCGCCCCCTTGAAACTTGCAGCGCCCACAAGGGGGCGTTATCGCCCACTTTGGGAAACACTGATCTAGGGTCTTGTATGCAAATACTCATATGCTACAAATTGTTGTGGTAGATATTGGTCGTCGGTATCTTATATATATTTGGGGTAACTTTCAATGTTCAAAAATATATCATTTATGCATGTTTTCTTAAATCTAAGTTTTTTAAATAGTTATTTAAAAACTGTATTTTATCGAATAAATATAGTAAATAATAAAAATAACATTGCATAACATTCATTAAACCCTTAACCCATGATGTAAGGGTATAATGAAAGCTATAATGGTTTTGTGCAAAAGTATGTAACAGACAGAAGGAATCTTCCCCATAAAATATATATATTCTTGATCAGCATCAACAGCCGATATACACATGTAATCGATAACAAAAAAATCTAAAATTTCGAAAACTTTAAAATGGGGATTGAAACTATTAATAAAATAATGAATATCTGTGAAATTTTTTTTTTAAATCGGTCAAGAAACACCGGAGATATGAAGTCATCAAGCATTGGTACAAAAGTACACAGCCATATGTGTATGTCTGTTAGCCCGACCGTCTTTCCGACTGTATGGTCAAGGGTTAAAGGTATCTTCTATTCGAGCTTACTCGACTAGAGCCTTCTTACTTGTTTTATATTGTATATCATTTTTATTGACTTTTCTAATAAATATCAGAAACAAAGTAGTTGAGGCGGATTAATAAATTGCTGATGTAATTGTCCGTAATACATTCAAACGTTTGCCTCATATAAACACATAAACGTTGCTTAAAGCAACCAACAACTGAAACAAAATCGGCAGCATATGCATACCCCGTAAGCACATCCCCTCTCTCATCCAGAAGCTCGGCCGAGGACACACTCATGCATACATGCACTATCGCAAACGCACGTATACGCATGTATAAAAAGGCTAGATACAGAGACTCGAGTCGGTTCTTTTCTGTCAGCATTCCTTCAGCAATGCCAGCAACAGAAATACTTGCATTTACTCGAAAGGCGTAATGAGCCCTGAAAATCGCGCTTTTTCTCTTTTTTTTATTATTGGACTTAGATGTACTAACGGTCAGTACATTTAAGTTGGAGGTGGGTTATTTTGTGCTAGGGTCCGCGCGTTAACAAGCCGGTGGCTTGGTATCGTTGGGCCACTTGAATGTACTGACCGTTAGTACATATACGTCCAATATATATAAAATCTAGATTTCAGCTCTATATGCTGCAAGGAATTTTGGCCTCAACATACTTCAAAACTGAAAAATTAGCCTCCGATTTACAGAAGATACCTCGTTACGGCATGGTGGTGTGCTTATTGCTATTTATGCTGACTATTCCTCGGAGACAGTAATATTTGATGATTCTTTAGATTTAGAATTTGTTGCTGTTGAGTTGTATTTTCAAAGAGTTAGCATTTGTCTATCTTGCTCATATGTACATATATACCTTCATCCTCAGACAACTTTGTGTACGATGTACATCTGCAATACATTGTATTTCTGCTATGTTCGCCGATCACGATTTTCTGGTAGTTTTTGGCGATATCAACATTCCTGAAACCAATCACATTTCAATTCCTGTATCATGTGCCTTAACCCCCACGGCTCTAAGTTAATAACAGATTTACTTGGAATAAATATAATGTTTCTCCTTAGATCCAGCTAATCTATCTGTTTTCAGATCCCTGCCTATATCTTATCCCGAAGATTTATACCATCCAACGTTAGAAGTGATGATCACCATACCTGCACAGGTGAAATACCAAAAAGATAGGCCATTAGGTGAAGTTTGTCAAGTTCGAACAACCAATTTTGAAGAACGAACTCGACTGTTATGCTAGCCTGACTCGTGGCCACGCCTTACTAAAGACTTGGATGTGGTAATCAGTACTTTTTACAATACTTTTTGTGTGTAACAGTTGTTAAGACAAGGTCAAACAATCCTGCATAAACAAGTATGAAGGCTCTAGTCGAGAACGCTCGACTAGAAGATACCCTTAACCCTTGATCATACAGACGGACAGACGGTCGGGCTGACAGACATACACATATGTACATGTACTACTGAACCAATGCTTGATGGCTTCATATCTCCGGTGTTTCTTAACCGATTTTAATGAAATTTTTACAGAAGTTCATTATTTTTCTATAGTTTCAATCCTCATTTTCAGTTTTTTGAAATTCAAGAATTTTTTGTTATCGATTACATGTGTATATCGTAAGCCTGAAAAGTTATCGAAAATTTGAAACAAACTTGTTATGCCTAGGGATTAGAAGAGTTCATATCCAAAATCTGGAGTCTCTAGCTTTTGTAGTTTCTGAGATCGACGCGCTCATACATACGGACAGACGGACATGGCTAAATCGACTCGGCTGTTGATGCTGATCATATGATATATATACTTTATGGGGTCGGAGAAGCTTCCTTCTGCCTGTTACATACATTTGCACAAAAACATTATACCCTTTTTTTACCCATTTCATGGGTTAAGGGTATAAAAGAGTATAAATCAATTGTTTTGAATTATAGGAGTATATCCAAACTGCATTCCATAATATTGAAAAAAATTAATCAGCTCCCATTTGCAACAGCTTTGCAAATCTATGAAACAACAAGAACAAAGGCTCTAGTCGAGTAAGCTCGACTTGACCATACAGACGGACAGACGGTCGGCTGACAGACATATACATACGTGTTCTACTGTACGAATACTTGATAGTTTCATAGCTCCGGTGTTTCTTAACCGATTTTAATAAAAATTTCACAGAAGTTTATTATTATTTAGTTTATAGTTTCAATACTCATTTTAAATATTTTGAAATTCAAGATTTTTTTGTTTTCGATTTCATGTGTATATCGTAAACCTGAAAAGTAATCGAAATTTAAAACAAACTTGCTATGCCTAGGGATTAGGAGAGCTAATATCCAAATCGGGGGTCTCTAGCTCTTGTAGTTCCTGAGATCGATTCATACATACAGACGAACAGACAGACGGACAGCTAAATCGATTTGGATGTTGATGCTAATCAAGAATATGTATACTTTATGGGGTCGGAGTAGCTTTTTTCTGCCTGTTACATACTTTTGCACAAAACCATTATACCCTTTTCTACCCATTTCATGGGTTAAGGGTATAAAAATCTACTACCACTTGTTAGAATTTTCTTTATTTGGGTCGGAGCCAGCCAACAAATAACTAAACACAAAATTGAATAAAATCGGACTTTGTTTATAACTTTTATAACGCGAATAAAACCATATACTGTACAAACATGTTAAAATTCAAAATTTATAAATGAAAGAAAAGAATGTAATGTGATCATGTTATACATTTTTTTTTAGCTTTTCAAACAATCTTCTTCTTTGGATCAAAGATTACTTAACTCTAAAAAAAAAAAACCAATGGGTTTACTTAAAGCATTTGATTTCAAGGAAGTCACCTTGGAACTTTTCTATTAATATTGTTTATAAACGATCTTTCATCAGCTATAAATCGCTCACGGGTGTTGATATATGCTTATGACGTATAGCTCTGTGTTTCGGCTAAAACTTCTCAATCTGCTCAAAAATAACAATCTGATCTTGATAATTTTCAAACTTGGTGCAAAATAAATATGTTAAATTAAAATTAAAATTAAAATTAATAAGTTATTTGCACTTTTAGAGCGAAAGTGAAAAAACACAACAACAATCGGCAGTACAAGCATTCTGCATACAATATTCTATTTGCTTCGTCGTCTTCATTTGTGTTGCATTTGTTGTTTTTACGCTCACGCTCAATTATATTTTCTGCGGTGCTGCTTTGTGCTCCAAGTGCAAACAACCGTTTTTTGTTTTTTGTGCTCTCTTACGCGCTCTCTTATTTTGGTATTGGTTTGCGGTTATCTTATTCCGTTGTTGTTGCGTTTTCGGTCATCGTGCTCGCGTCGATACGTTTTGTTTTGTCTTGTAAGTAGCAATTGTTGTGTAGTCAATTTGTAAACAGCTAGTTTACAGTGGGCCCAACTCTTCTCTATTTTCATAAAAAACTATTTTTTCAATTTCTAAAACTTTCTGCTGTGGTTATCTCATCACAAATATTTAATAAACAAGATATATATATATTTCTTTTTTTTTTTTTAAAGTTCCTTTTCGTTTTGCCTTTGCATTATGTCTATCTGTTGTTCTAGAAACTGCCAGGTCCGAGATAATACTAAAATGGGCTTTATTAGTTGTTGGATGTGTCCAAACGTGGCACATGAAAAATGTGCTGGATTAACTGGCAGAATAACTGACCTATTAGCCAATACTAACCTTGAGTGGCCTTGTTGGTCATGCTTGGAACGTAAAAAGGATATTGCGGGTTTTACGAAGTCTCAGCTGGGTTTCGACGGGATTTTCGGACAGCTTCAAAAACTGTGTGAAAATTTCTCAGCGGTTGAGAAGAATCTCAATGGGAAAAATCTCACGCAGGAATCTCCCAAGCGCAAAAGACCCAATGTTGTGCTGTCGTTGGATCCAAATAAGTCTGAAAACGTTCCAAGCATTGTTGCTTCTGTAAATACAACTAATGTAAAATCACCTTCAGCCCCTACTCCAAATTTTGTTGAGATGCAAAATCAAAATAAAACTTCTCCCATGGAAGTTTTATGTTCTAACACCGATCATTTGGTTTCGGCGGAGGTTTGTAGTGTTGAATTAAATCAACAACACAAACCTGACATACCAACGGAACCTAACATCCCCATATCCGCACCTGATCAAATTTCGGAATCAGTACAGGATATTATAAAAAAATGTATAGCAGTCCCACCAAAAAGACAAATCTTTGTCTCAAGGCTTCCCCCTAATTTAACATCAGATGATGTCAAGGTCTACATCAAGGCCAAATCAAAAGCCAATTGCACGGTGGAGAAATTCAAATTCCCATATGATCGCAATATCGCATCCTTTAAGATCAGTGTTTCCAGCCAAGATTTTAGTACCATATGTTGCAAAGAGTTTTGGCCGGAGCACATAATGGTGAAAGAATACACTGTCAGAAAAAAAAATCGGTCTCCGATTGTACCTCCCCCTCCAGTAGTTGTATCGCAAACTGTTCCCGTTTCTGATAGTGCAAAAAACTAACAACTTCTCTATTACTTGGCTATCAGAATGTAAGAGGACTATGTAGTAAACTCAATAGTTTATTCCTCAATAGCCATTCATTTCCTTTTAATGTCATTGCATGTACCGAAACTTGGTTAAGGCATGACATTCTTAGTAGTGAAATTCTATCTAACAAGTACTGTATCTATAGAAAAGACCGTACTCTTCGACGTGGTGGAGGGGTGCTTATTGCTGTTGAAGTAGATTATTCTTCTGAGACAGTAATAGTAGGTGGCTCTATATATATAGAATTTGTTGATGTAAAATTAAATATTAACGGTATTGGGATCTTCATTACTTGCTCTTACATACCCCCATCCTCTGATGACTCTATCTACAATGCTCATTTGTCAGCTATAATGTCAGTTTCTTGCATGCTTTCTGATCGTGATATCCTTGTAGTACTTGGTGATTTCAATTTTGCCGAAGTTACATGGATTTCGTGTCCCGACTCTGGCGCACTGACCCCCTCGGCTCAGAATGAATTTTTAAATAATTTACTTGGGATATCATTGAATCAAATAAATGATATCCCAAATTCTCTTAATAAAATGCTTGATCTGGTTTTTGTTTTGGATCCATCCTCCTCATCCATTACCCGATCACAACCCATATCTTATCCAGAGGATTTATACCACCCAACCTTGGAGGTGTCGATCACTTTACCCTACCGGGGGCTATCCCCCAGTAGAAATCGTTTAAGCCGAGTACTTCAATTTCGGAAAACCGATTTTGCAAAACTTGCTCGGCTGTTGGCCCTGACTGACTGCTCTGCCCTCTACGGGTCTGACAGTTTGGGCGTGACAATCAGTATTTTTTATAAAACTTTAAATGCTTTATTTGATTTGTGTGTCCCTTATGGAACGCCAAACAGGTCAAACAAACCTTTGTGGTTGACAAGAGAGTTGACAATCCTAAAAAATCGTAAATCGAAACTCTACAACAGTTTCAGAAAATCAAGCTCTCCGTTAGCTTGTTCGGCATACTTGATTGATCGTTCCAATTTTTCAGTCCTGAATAACCAATGTTATAGGAAATACCTGTCGAGGTGTAGATTACAGTTTCAGCAGGATCCTAAACGGTTTTTTGATTTCGTTAATACGAAACGAAAGTCATCAACACTTCCATCCAATATATTCTTCGAGGAAGTGAAAGCCAACTCAGATCAGGCCATTGCCGATCTATTTGCTAAATTTTTCCAAACGACTTACAGCCCTTCAGAGCAACCAGTCGTCATGCCTTACCCCTCTCGGCTAAATGGCCCAAATTGCATTTTTATACCGGAAATCACAGAGACTGCACTACTTTGTGAACTTCAGGATATTAAGCCCATATTTTCGCCAGTACCTAATGGAGTACCAAGCTGTGTGCTTAAGTACTGTGCTCAGAGTCTTCTAAAACCTTTGCATAAACTGTTCAATTTGTTAGTGAAGTTATGCTCTTTCCCAAAAATTTGGAAAGAGTCATATATTATTCCATTGCATAAAAAAGGTAACAAATCTAATGCTAAAAACTATAGAGGTATCTCCAAGTTGTCTGCTGTCCCTAAGATTTTTGAGAAATTTATAACCTCTCATCTTCAACATCTTTGTAAATCTATGATTTCACCGTGCCAGCACGGATTCATGAAACACAGGTCTACTACTACTAGCTTGCTAGAATTCACATCATTTCTTATCAAAGGCTTTGAAGAAAAGATGCAAACTGATGTTATTTACACTGATTTCAGTAAGGCTTTCGACACTGTAAGTCATAATCTTTTAATTTAAAAACTTCAACTATTGGGCTTTCCCAATAGTCTCACTCTTTAGGTTAAAGATTATTTAACCTCTAGATTTCAGAGGGTATTATTTAATCGCTCACTTTCTCAAGTGGTTCAGGTCACTTCTGGTGTTCCTCAAGGAAGTCACCTTGGACCGTTATTATTTACGCTTTTTATTAACGACCTTCGTTCCGTTATCAATCACTCTCGGGTGCTGATGTATGCTGATGATGTAAAATTATGCATGTCGGATACATCTCTTCTGTCTGGTCATAAACTGCAAAGTGACTTAGACAATTTTCAAACTTGGTGCAGAACAAATTTATTGCATCTCAATTGCAGTAAATGTAGAGTTATGTCTTTTTACAGACGAACGCCCCACTTCAATACATATCTTCTGGATAACCAACCACTTGATCGGATTGAATGGGTTGAGGATTTGGGTATTCTAATGGACCCAAAGCTTAAATTCGACAAGCATATTTCTTCAATTGCAAATCGAGCATCAAGTGCCTTGGGGTTCATTAAGCGCTGGTCGAAGGAATTCGACGACCCCTACCTAACAAAAACCTTGTATGTGTCTCTTGTGCGACCGATTCTGGAATATGGATCTTGTATTTGGTATCCCAAATACAGGATTCATCAGGATAGATTAGATTAGAAAACAATTCTTGCTTTTTGCTCTTCGGGGCCTTAACTGGGATAACTTTCTAAACTTACCTTCCTATCACAGTAGACTTTTACTAATAAATCTTCCTTCTCTTTCTAACCGTAGAACTATGCTAGCAGTAACTTTTCTCCATAACTTAATAAATGGTGAAATAGATTCTTTAATATTAATCAACCAAATTAACTTTGCAGTTCCTATTAGATATACTAGAAATTTTGTACCTTTAGCTCTTCCACCCTGTTACTCTAACTATGCTATCCATAACCCCTTTCGGATCTTATGTGATACATATAATGATCTTTCCCACTTAATACATAGTGCTATTTCTATTTGTTCCCTAAAAAAACTTGTCTTGTCTCATTTGTCTGTCTCTATCCTCGGTCGGACGGCCGGGAGGTGGGTTGCTACGTGCTAGGGTCCGCGCGTTAACAAGCCGGTGCTTGGTATCGTTGGGCCACTTGAATGTACTGTCCGTTAGTACATCTACGTCCAATAAATAAATGAAAAGTAATGTCTTTTTATGGGCGTATGCCCATTTTTAATATTTATATTCTAATCGCATAGAAAAGTGTGAAGATGTGAGAATCCTTTTCGATCCACAGCTTAAGTTCGATAACCATATCCCCATATCGACTGATAATCGACCAGCTGTTATTTTGGAATCCTTTTTCTACTCGTCGCTCTCAGGGAATACTAGCAGTAAACAACCTCCATACTATAATAATATGTAAATTTATAATTTATTGCTTTTACAAAGTCTTGTTGGTTTGGTATTGCATTAATAAATGCAGTTAAATTAATAATAAGTGTATTGCACTTATTATTGTTATACCGACGGTGCGTCTGGTATTTTTGTGAGCAACTAAAAGAAAGACACTTCGTACTGATGAGCTGACGATACGTCCAGCTTATTTGAAGGCTATTTGAGACAAATTTAAAGAATACAATTTATCAATAATAAACTTTTACAGAGTAAAACACTGACACTCGTGGGAAATGCTTAAAGTATAAAAATACAAAGTTTAGTAGTATGATATTATATTATATTAAATTTGGGTGTGTTGCGTTTAATTTATTAATTAAGCAAAGTTCTGAATAAGTCTATACTACCCTATTCATGTGAAGCAGTAGTCTGCCGATTTAAGCGGGCCAGGCACGGCTTTGTGTGTGTGTATGTGCAAGTGGCCATTGAGAAAAAAATAAGAGATCAATCCAAACAGATAAGCATGCTGCTTATTTTTGCTAAGATGACAAATTGCACAAGCTTAAATACCATTTATCCCAATATTCAATAAAAGTTAATGAAATTTTTAAAATACAAATTTGATATTAACATAATATATTTAGAGTATGTAAGTTGAAAATTAATTCATTTTAGTGGTTGCTTATAAAAATTATTTTATTTTTTAACAACGTCCTACTAACTTCAATATATATATAAACTTATGTAGTAGTAATGACATGTTAGTTTCTTGCGTTAAGCTAATTAATTACGCAAAGTTAATTTATAGTCGATACTCTCCTTTCATGTTAGTTGGCAGCCTGCCAATTGAAACAAAAGTCTAAAATTGCAAATCTCAAATTAATTGACAACAACAAGAGAAGTGAAGACCGGCAACAACTAATTTTGCCACTCTTTGCAATCATAACAAAAACTTAAACAATGATGGCCGACTTTGTTAGTTTGCTCTCCTTATGCACCAGCTTGCTATGAGAGAGAGAGGCCTGTAGAAGAAACTGATGAAGATTACTCGATATTTCTTGATTTCCCCTCTTGTATTCTTCGACCACGCACAATGTTAAACAACATAACATACCACTGCTGTTTTCCAGTCTTGTTATATGTTAGCACCTATATACTATACCCAGATGTGCCAAAGTGGAAATTTCCCTAACCCACCACTTGGCGATCTTTTGGCTTCGTATGGCGAATGATGCCACCCGAACGCAAAGCGTCACGCTTTTTTGCAGGCGCTTCATTCGCCAGGCTCAACAGAAGCAAAAATGAAATCGTTTTGAATGACACTAAAAATGTTGTACAGTGCAATTACCGGCACCGCAGTGGATGTTGCATTATTACAGTTATTATTTCGATTAAATATACCATAGGTGTATATATATATAGTAAATATATTTAATTAAATTATATATATAGCAAGCAATGCAAAACGTCTTAAAATTAAAACAAAAATATGACGTCAAAACTTGAAATGAAAAGATGCAAACATAAAAAAATAAGCAGCAGCGTAAAAAAAACTCTATGCGTTGATGTTTCTTTGGTGCATCTTGGTGGTGCTTTTGCTTGATGGGTGCAATACTTTTAGTTTTTTGTTTTGACATAGTAGGTACCTGATTCTGTGTATCACACAGATATTTGATCAAAGGCGCTGTGCTTATATAGGTAAAAATAATAAATAATAAAATAATACAACACAGGCTTTTTGTGTATTTAAAATAAAGGGGTTTGATATAAAATGTCTTTTGACTTAAATTATAAGTGCTGGGTAGCGGCTACCAAAGAAATCGGGCAACTGATTAAGAAGCAAAATCGTTTAAAATTAATTGAACCTCCTGAAGAGAAAGCAATATCATTTAAAATTTTTTCCGAACTCTATGTATTATATGTGGAACTTGTTAACAAATTATGTTTTATTTACTTTAACACGTTTCAAGTGCAAAAACAAAAAGTGGTTAGAAATTTACTTGAAAATGCCACTAAACAGCTGATGTTACTTAAGGACGAATTAAAAGAAATAGAGTTGAGCGAATATGTTTACATTGACAAAGTTTTAATTTCAAGAAAACTTAATCCACGCGATTTGTTAATATGGCGGGCCCCGCAATTTTTATACCGCCGGCCATTAGATATTCAAAACATATTATCAGAAAACGAGTTATATATGAATACTGATGAAAAAGAAGAACTGGATAGGAGAAGTTGGAACAAAATTAGCGAAGCAATAGAACTTATTCAGGCACATGAAAGAGCCCGACAATCTCGTATATATAAGTCAAACATAAAATATGATAAAAAGAAGTACCTTGAGGTCCAGCAGAGAAAAAAAGTATGCTATAGATTTACTTTCAAACCGAATGCAGCAATGAGTATACCAGTTAAAAGAACATTATTTACCGCTGATTTTATAAAAGTCGAAGAGGTCTGCAACGATTTAAGAAACAAAGGAGATAGCATGGAAGAGATTAACAATGGTAAATATTATTTAATTGCCTTTCTATAATAACCTAATTATTATTGTCAATTTAAAAAACTTAGGAATTGAAACAAGCCAACCATTGTTTAGATTATTTCGAATGCCCATTACCCATTAAATGGGTAAAAAAGGTACTTTGGTGCAAAAGTATGTAACAGACAGAAGGAAGCCTCTCTGACCCCATAAAGTATATATATTTTTTATCGGCATCAATAGCCCAGTCGCTATAGTCATTTCTGTCCGTCTGTCCGTCCGTTCGTCCGTCCGTATGTATGAACGTGTCGATCTCAAGAACTGCAAAAGCTTGGTATAAGCTCTTCTAATCCCTAGGCAAGACAAGTTTGTTTCAAATTTTCGATATACATATCATGTTTACGATATACATATGGAAGTGGTAACAAAAATATCTTGAATTTCGAAAATGTAAAAATGAAGATTAAAAACATCGACAAAATTATGAACATCTGGGATATTTTTATTAAAATCAGTTCAGAAACACCGGAGATACGAAACCATCAAGCATTGGTACAGTAGTACATCTATGTATATGTCTGTCAGCCCGATCATCTGTCCGTCTGTAAGGTCAAGGGTTAAGGGTATCTTCTAGTCGAGCTATCTCAACTGGTCTCAATATCGCGGACTAAATTTAATCCTATTTTCTGTTGATATATAATCCAGACCCCGAAATTTATAGGGCTGAAAGGTTCCAATTATCAATTTTATTTTCTGCAGTGAAACGACTTGATACATGCCTAGTCATTGGCAGTTTATCGGTACTAATCTTCTGTTTTAAGTGATTCGCTTTGTTGCTGGATGCTAGTACTAGGTTGGCTTCATGTGACCGTTTGAATAGGGCCTTTTGGAGTCGGGCACACTCATTCGGACTTACTGTGTTTTCACAGATGTCATTTTTATTATTTCGTTTTTATTTTTTCGTTGAATCTTGTTCTCTTGCTCTCTAGGCGGTGCGCTAGAGTGTGGTATGGTTTCAATCAATGCACATGTAATACATTTTATTCCTAAGGAAAGAAAATGAGCACTGTGCGTCCTGGCTGACAAATAATTTTTGCATCGGATTTTCTCGAAGAAGAGCGGGTAATCCAATGCAAAAATTTCATTTTCGGGAAATTTTACCTTATAATATTTGATATATTAAGGTGCGGATACAAGCTTGTACAGTGGCTCAAACCTTATTTCATTTAGTATCGCGCAACAATTGTATTTACTCAAGAAAAAACCAAGAAAGTTCAATGACCCATTAAAAAAAATAACTTTATTTTTTTTTAATATTCCGTAAATATAATAATTTGCAATAAATGAAAATCTGTCTAAAAATTAGGTCAGAGCTTATTTGGCACAGTCTTAAACAACGTAACTTAAGGTAACATATTTGGCGAATAACAGCTTTAATAAGGATGTTAGTATTTAGTTTGATATCCTTAAGTCTTAAAAACTTATTTTTTACGTATTATCCAGTAGATCATTTTTGTGATCCTTTTTGATGGATATGCTATACTTCCGAATGTTATATTTCAGCACAACCCACAAGTTCTCAATAACATTTAATCCTGCAGACAGTACCGGTAGAATTAGCATGTAGGAGTGTTCCAGATAAGTCAGGACTGCACTACTTCCGACTTATGCTTGGGATCGTTGTCCTGGTAGAACTGGAAAGTACGTCGGATTCTTAGTTTCTCGTCACTTTAAAGTAAATTTTTTGTAGGATATTGAGGTCCATATTATTGCCTATGGTACTCTCAAATTCACCAACATCCGGGCACCGCCTGCCGACTTACATTCCCATACCATAATACTTGCTCTACCATGCTTGACTGTTGTATTTAAATGTTTGGAACTATGCTCAATACTGGACCGACGCCTATAAAACGGTCCATTTGAGCCATAATTGTTAAATTTTGGTCTCCTCTTTAAGGTTGACTGTGTCCCAAGAATTAAAATCCTTGTCAAAATGGATTTTGGGGAACGTCATCCCAGTGCCTTTATTTTTTTCACTTTAAGAAAGTTATGGTCCCGCACAACCCGTCGAATTTCCACACTTTTTCCCCATTTCATCCTTAACCTGTTGAGACAGTTTTGGAGCAGCTTCGGATTTTCCCATATTTTATATAAAAATCGTGCTTAATGCCATTCTGCCCTTGTCCCCCATTCGATTTTCGCGGATGAAGTGCCAAAATTTTATTCATAGTTGTGGTCCCCAGATTGACCATTTCAGCTATTCGGATTTGTGAAAATTCATTATTAAAGTGTTCCAGTACGAATTTTCGTTGGCAAAAATTGGCATTTAAATGTTTTTCGTTATTTTTTTTACATTTTTATAGAACTTTAAATATTTCTCGACGCTGAATGAAATAAGCTGTAAACCACTGTATGTACGAAACTTTTAAGTCAACTTAAGAATTGTTCTAATTTATGTTTTATTAAATGTGTTGTATATCATTGGTTCTTGATTTTAAAATATTGAATATTTAACCCCGGGTTATTTATTATTCTTAACAATATTTTACAAGTACATTTTTCAATAAAAGCAAGGAAGAGAAGTCCTAGTGAATAATGTTGGATTTTTAATGCATAATAATTAAGCTTTAATCTCTTAACACTTTTTGGGGTTTTCAGAGAGTTTCTATTTTAAATTTTATCAAATCGATGTTATCTATTACACGAATAAATTAGAATACGGAAAGCATTTAATAGTTTGAAATTTTTGCTATGGTAAAGGAGAGTTTTTATTCAAAATTGAAAGTCTCTAGGGCTCATAGTCCTTAGGATCGACGGGTTCATAGGTATGGACATGACCACATCGATAGTTGTTGGTAGTTAGGAAGAATTTACTTTACTTTATATCTTCGGAGATGCTTCTTTAAGCCTCTTGCAAAAAACATTCATACCCATTTTCCATTTGTAATTGGTTCATAGCATAAATATATTATATTAAAAACTATTTTATTTTAAAATATATATATATAATTATATAGTATATTAAAAAAGTTAAAAAAAAAAGATTTTCAAAAAAAAAAAAAAATAATAATAATAATAAGTCTTAGTCTTATAGTTATTTTCGTTCACTTTCGTGTCACACTTTAGCTTCTAGCTCTAGGTCCTTTGCTGGTTTCGCACAAATAATCCATCGGCCAGCACTTACGTCCTTTTCGTAATCACTTCGTTCAATCATCAACATCTATATGACACGACGATCCAAACGAAATGATATGGAATCGGATATATAAAAAATTATTTTTTATTTATCTGAATTTCGGTTTGGCTATGTGCGTGTTACGTAGATGTTTAATTGAAATATTTGTTTCAGAATACAAAAGTCAGAACATTAACGAATTACGAAATAATGCTGCATGCCTAATTCAGTCATACTGGAGAGCCTATAAAACCAGAAAAATATTTAAAATTAAAAAACAATTTAAAAAGGAGATTTTGGGCATTAAGAAACTTCGTAAATTGAAAAGACCGAATCAGTTTTCCAACTCCATACTTGAAATGTACACAATGGAAAAAAAAAAACAACAACTTGATGACGAATTCGTAAAACTTATTATGAATGAACGAACACGGTTGCTTCAAATGCGAACTCCATGGATGATGGAAGATATTTCCGATCATATTAGAGCATGGTTTGAAGAATTGTAAGTGCATATATAATTTTAATTTATTGAATTAATTTTGATTTGTTTGATTTGAACCAGCTATACCAAAACGTTAAATTTCCACGCTTATCCTGATCCCGTTAAAAATGGTACGGTTTTAGTTGTCATTGACGAAACAATGACACCATTAGAATTTCAAGAAACTCTTAATAAAAAACCAATGACAAAAGAAGAAAAGCAAAAATTGGCCGATAAGAGGAAAGCGGAAAAAAAGAAAATTAAGGATAAAATAAAAAAAAAGAAAATGCAAGACGCTAAGCGCAGAAAAAAATTAAAGGATGCTGGAGTAATTGACGTTGGATATGTGCTTGCTTCAAGCAAACCAATAGGTATATCAATAATGAGTAAAGAGTTTGGCAAATATATTTTCTTTAAACAAAAATTTTCAGTTTCTGCTTTGTTATTTGGCTTATAAAAAAAACTCTTTTTTTTTGGGAAAACACAAAAATACAGATATTAAAAAATTCTGTGCCATATCGGCAAAAACAATTAAATAAGCAAAAAAGGTCAATTATATAAATAAATATGTCAAAGTGTTAATTTTTTTTTCTGTATATGTAGGCAAAGACAAACTATATAAGAACAAATATGTTTAAATGTACACACATTCTTGTGACAGCCTTCTTATTTTTTTTAGTTACTCAACTACAGCAATCTAACTTGTTTTTTTTTGTGAATGTATGCCAAATATGCAGGTGGCACTTCTAATAAAAAAATTTTACGGGCGACTGGGCTAACAGTTCTTTCTTTAATTTTTAACAGCACAAATTGATGCTATAATTAAGCAATTTTCAATTGACTGGAGAAATATTGACGAATATTTGAACAAAAATCACGACCCAATTAAAAGTTGGGTTACTGAAGAACAGTTGGTTACAATACATCACGAGCTACGCCTATTGGTTGATGAATACATGCGGTAAGTACCAAAGTCCGGATTATATCATATGTATTTAATATACTTTATACAATATTTGTTATTAATTATTTTTCGGGCTTGCTATTTTATGTAGCAGTCATATGCGTTTTAAGCCATTAACCCATGGAATGGGTAAAAAAAAGTATTAAGTGAGAATTGCTACCAAGATAGGAAAAGTACTTTGAACGTAGGTATGTCTCAGCTTATTGTGAATATTTTCAACCAAAAAGTTAAAATTGTTTAAATGCCAATTTGTCTTATGGTATATCACATATAAAAAAGTAACTTTTTTCTTCAATATTGCGATAGTATAATACTTAGCTAAAAACTGGTAGCATGTCTAAAAATTAGGACAACAGCCTATTTGAAATATTTTTTTTAAAAAGTAACATATTTGACTAATAATAGCTTAAATAAGGCAGTTAATACTTAGTACGATAGCCTTTAGCCTTATGTTATGTATTGACTGTGTGCCAGGAAGCGAAATCCTTTTCCAAATTAATTTAGTTGAACCTCTTCACAGTGCCTTTTTTTAACTTATAAGAAGTTTCTTCCGTGGTACTCGGGCATGGAAGTCATGGAACCCGGTTCTACACTACACCGACTTTGTGTATGAAGCGCCAAATGATGTGGTACACCGTTGTGGCCCGCAAATTGAATATTTCAGCTATTTCGGATCTGTGAAAACAGTTTTTGAAGTGTTCTGGGACGAGTTTTCGTTGTTCAATCGTAGTCCGTTTGCCCATGGTCCTGGATGGCTATAACTAAGCTGACTACGAAGGATTAGTCTACTTATACCCAAAATATTCAAACGAATATCAAAAATCGGGGTTTTATAGCACGCAGGTGTCCATAACATAAATATTCAAAATAAGCTGTGACCTGTATTTAGGGTACTTGTTTACATAACCCGACCTATCCGGTGTGGAAACCCCAGTTCATTGCGTATAAATGTTCACATTGGTGGTCAATATATGTACCTACCATGGGTTTTTGGAATTTTTAGAAAACAATGGGAAATAAGGTTATTTAGGTAGGTAGGCAGGTATTTAAACTTTTTGGTTGAAAATATTCAGAATAAGCTGTGACAGTGTACAGAGCGGCTCGCCAAAAGCCATTTGAAATACAAAAACAATGTCCAAGCATTTTTTGATTTAACAGTTATAGTACGTCATCATCGCTCATGTCTGAACTTCGTTGTGCTTCTTTTTGCGACAACCAGCATCAATGCAGTTTGCTATTGGTTTGCTTCAAGCTCCGACCTAAAATTTAGAGAAATGCCAAAGTGGAAATTTCCCTAATCCGTCGCGAGGCGATCTTTTTGTTTCATAAGGTGAATGACGCCAGCCGAACGCAAAGCGTCACTCTTTTTTGCTGGCCTGGAGTGTCACTAAGAAATGCAAATATCGCAGTTAAAGCAGCCACTTGATCTCTGCAACAGCAACAAAAATCACTAGACGTATGCATATGCGTATGTAAATTAATAAGTTTATTGTGCTTATTTATTTATATAACTTCTATGAAGCCTTTAGGTATGTTACATGTTGCATATGTTGCATAAATGCAGCTGGTTTCGTAGTCGTGTTACTTGTGAGAACTAAAATAAGAACACTTCAAATTGAGTTGATGTTACACACGAGTTTATTCAAAGGTTAATTTTAGACTGACTTAAAAACTACAATTTAACAAGCTTTTATAATGATAAAAATGCTGACGCTCGTTGGAATCGCAGAGCGCTTGCACTATTATTCATAGCGGCCACGCAAATATGCAGTGTTTGCCGGCTATGTTACGCCATTCTTCCGCTGCATGTGGAGTCACTTTCGCCACCTCAGCTAAACGCTAAAGTTTACTTAATTATGTCAACGCTTTACTTTTCGCTGACATTCGTTCAAGTAAACATTTTCGCAACTAAGGTGTCGAATTACATTTCCTATATAAAACAAAATTGACATTATTCAACTTAATTCTATTCCATATATAAAATAAAACTGACACTACTTAACTTGTATACTATATATATGTATGTATGTCTGTCAGCATTTGTTTCAGTTTTCTGGTCGCTTCGATTAGATTTTGCAGCATATTAAAACGTTCGCATAGTACTTGGATATTCATTGACCTGCCTCAACGCATTATTATTATTATGTCCAATCAAATAAAATGATTTAATTATTTTAAAGTCATTTCCAAATACATTTAAATTATTTTTTCAAAGTGTATATTAAATTATAATCATATTTTAAATAATATTTGCCTACTTTTACAATTATGTGTTTTCGTACATTAAAAGTTACCTATCTTAAATATATATAAGATGCCAACGAACAATATTTAACAATTTATCGTAAATCAATTTCTGCAAGAGCCTAGAAAAAAGGAAAACTTTTAAGCCAGCCAAATTTCAGTTTTGCTGTATCTGGTCATACATACTCTTTTCACTTTTGATTCTATGACACTTGCAAACAATTTTGTCAACGAAACTGCCATACAAATGTGTAAAGATGCACATGAACTCCGAAAGAATATTCAAATTGTAATTGCGTCGCCATCATTATTGCTTGTGTGCGTTCATGTATGTTTTCTTGTCACACGATCACCACTTCGGTCAACTATAAATAATCTTTTAGCAAATGCGGAATAACATATACATACATAGATGCACACTTGTCTTAAAAGAGTATTCGTAGTTGATCCTTGACCATACAAACGAACAGATGGTCGGACTAACAGACATATACGGGTACTTCTGTACCAATGCTAGTTGGTTTCATATCTCCGGTGTTTCTCAACATATTTTAACAAAAATTTTACAGAAATTCAAAATTTTTTTATCGACTTACAGATGGAATCGATATCGTAAACTAGATATCGTAAACTGGAAAAGCTATAGAAATCAAACTTGTACTGCACAAGGATTAGAAAAGCTCACAACCAAAGTCTGGAGACTTTAGGTCTTAGTGTTTCTGAGATCTACGCGGTTATACAGACAGACGGCGGTTGGTGCTAATTACTAATATATGTATATTCTTTATGGCTTCCGTCTGCCTGTAACATCCATTTTTACAAAACCATGTAACCGTTTTTAAATTTTTGTGGGTTAATAGTATACAAATACCCACTTAAAATTTCAAATTTTTCAAAACTATATGTTTGTTCATCATATTTTATTCTCATATAATATTCGTGTTATTCTATAATTATTTACTTTCGGAACATTTTTCTGTCAGTCTGACCGTGTGTCCGTCTAAAATTACTTGACTAAACGAAATCATAAAAAAACATTAAAAGCTATAAAGACAGCGATAATAGACGTGATCAATAATTTGTTTTGACAACATTTTGATAAATTTTTTTTTTTGCTTAAGTAATTGTGGTTTATTCTGGACTGAAATAAAGCAAAGAAATAATTTAGCCATCTGTTTTTCTGACAAATTGGTCTTAATTGGGCAACCGCTCCTTGGAGAAATAATTTGTGGACAAATGCAATTGAAGTTATTATGTTTGGTGAAAATAGGCGTTGTCAAAACTTATATCTAAAGCCAACTATGGACATCGCCAAATCATTTAGCGATTCGTCCACGAAAATCTGAGAAAGGACAACGGCAGAATGACACCAATAAAGATATATAAATAAACCAATCCTTTGTAGTCAGTTTAGTAGGATGCAAAAAGTCAACGGTCACGCTGAGCGGATCGTCAGAAAAATAAGGGAAAATCCGAAGCTATCGGCCCCAAAACTGACTCTGCAGGTGCAGGATGAAATGAAGAAAGAGTGCAGTGTGGACACGATGTGCAGGGTTCTGTGAAAACATGACTTCCATGCTCGAGTACCTCGTACAAACCCCTTTATAAGTGCGAAAAATAAAGGCACTAGGAGTACGTCCGCCAAGACCAACTTGGACATGAATTTGGAGTCCTATAACACAGTAAATATTCAATATTTACCTGAAACCGTTCCGATAATAGTTAAATTTAAGTTGGGTTCGCTACAAGATTGGTAATTATCAGTTAATCAATGATAATGCTTTGGTTGACACGCAAAAATTTTCCATGTCAGATTTCGACATAATATCGGAGATAATCATGGGCTTGCTTTTGGTTTTCTTTGCTTAGTACTGCTTTACTTGTCTTGCTCAAAATTTCTTTCAAAATGTCTGTGTTTTTGGTTTTGTACGTTTACAGCAAACAAAATTTGATTTTCATTAAAATTGATTGAGAAGCACCGGAGATTTGAAATCATCAAGCATTGGTACAATAGTGCAGGTATGACCGTATGTATAAGATCAAGGGATAAGGGTATCTTCTATTTGAGTTTACTCGACTAATTACATGAAATTGCGTGGAAGACAGATACGTATTTTTTAAGTGAATTCATTAATAAAAAGGTGTCTGATAATTTTAATTGCCTGCCATAAATTAATTACTATTTTTAAAAAATTTCAAAACTGATGATAGGTACATAAGTTAATTTAAATTGTACATATAATCACAACAAATTTCCTGACTTTATAGTTCGGGCAAGTCTATGCTTATTTTGAACTGGTACATTTTGGATTCCAAAGAACACTAATTTTTACCTAAAGCTGAATATTTTATGTAGAAAAGACCAATCCCTCGCCATAAAAGGACTATGGATAAATAGACTACCATTAAGCAGCTAAAACTCATCCTGGAACCCTTTAAAAACAAATTACTCACAAAGCCACATAGCTCAAATGGTCAATCCGTGCACCTCAACTGTGTACCAAATCATTTGATGCTTCATCCGCGAATATCGTATGGGGAAAAATTAAAAATCACAAAGATCCGGGCACCGTCTGACGACTTTCATGCCCATACCGTGACAAGCGTTGTTGTATTTAAGTGTTTCGGATTGTGCTCAGTACTGGACTTCACTTGGGGTTTCATTGAATCAAATCAATGATATTCCAAACTCTCTTAATAAAATGCTTGATCTGGTTTTTGTTTTGGATCCATCCTCCTCTTCCATTACCCGATCACAACCCATTTCTTATCCAGAAGACTTATACCACCCAATGTTGGAAGTTTTGATCACTTTACCCTGCCGGGTGACATGCCCCAGTAGAAAACCTTTAAGCCGAGTTCGACACTTTCGGAAAACCGATTTTCCAAAACTTACTAGGCTTTTTTTCCTGACTGACTGGTCTCTCCTCTGTGGGTCTGACAATTTGGATGTGGCAATCGGCATTTTTAATAACATTTTAAATTCATTATTTGATGTATGTGTCCCTTATGGATAGCCAAACTGGTTAAACAAACCTCACAGATAGCATGTTCTGCATATTTGATTGCTCGGTCCAATTTTTTTAGTCCTAATAACCAATGTTATAGGAATTACCTGTCGAGGTGTAGATTGCAGTTTCAGCAGGATCCAAAACGGTTTTTTGATTTCGTTAATACGAAACGAGGAAGTGAAAGCCAACTCAGATCAGGCCATTATCGATCTATTTGCTAAATTTTCCCAAACGACTTACATCCCTTCTGTTCAACCAGTCGTCAAGCCTTACCCCTATCAGCTTAATAGCTCAAATTGTATTTTTATACCGGGAATCACAGAGTTCACTACTTTGTGAACTTCAGGATATTAAGCCCATATTTTCGCCAGTACCTAATGGAGTACCAAGCTGTGTGCTTAAGTACTGTGCTCAGAGTCTTCTAAAACCTTTGCATAAACTGTTCAATTTGTTAGTGAAGTTATGCTCTTTCCCAAAAATTTGGAAAGAGTCATCTATTATTCCTTTGCATACAAAAGGAAACAAATATAATGCTAAAAACTATAGGGGTATCTCCAAGTTGTCTGCTATCCCTAAGATTTTTGAGAAACTAATAACCTCTCATCTTCAACATCTTTGTAAATCTATGATTTCACCGTGCCAGCACGGATTCATGAAACACAGGTCTACTACTACTAGCTTGCTAGAATTCACATCATTTGTTATCAAAGGCTTTGAAGAAAAGATGCAAACTGATGTTATTTACACTGATTTCAGTAAGGCTTTCGACACTGTAAGTCATAATCTTTTAATTTATAAACTTAAACTATTGGGCTTTCCCAATAGTCTCACTCTTTGGGTTAAAGATTATTTAACCTTTAGATTTCAGAGGGTATTATTTAATGGCTCACTTTCTCAAGTGGTTCAGGTCACTTCTGGTGTTCCTCAAGGAAGTCACCTTGGACCGTTATTATTTACGCTTTTTATTAACGACCTTCGTTCCGTTATCAATCACTCTCGGGTGCTGATGTATGCTGATGATGTAAAATTATGCATGTTGGCTGTCTTCTGTCTGGTCATAAACTGCAAAGTGACTTAGACAATTATCAAACTTGGTGCAGAACAAATTTATTGCATCTCAATTGCAGTAAATGTAAAGTTATGTCTTTTTACAGACGAGCGACCCACTTCAATACATATCTTCTGGATAACCAACCACTTGATCGGATTGAATGGGTAGAGGATTTGGCTATTCTAATGGCCCCAAAGCTTAAGTTCGACAAGCATATTTCTTCAATTGCAAATCGTGCATCAAGTGCCTTGGGGTTCATTAAGCGCTGGTCGAAGAATTCGACGACCCCTACTTAACAAAAACCTTGTATGTGTCTCTTGTGCGACCGATTCTTTATATGGTATCCCAAATACAGGATTCATCAGGATAGATTAGGATCGGTACAAAAACCATTCTTGCTTTTTGCTCTTCGGGGCCTTAACTGGGATAATTCTATTAACTTACCTTCCTATCACAGTAGACTTTTACTAATAAATCTTCCTTCACTTTCTAACCGTAGAACAATGCTAGCAATAACCTTTCTCCATAACTTAATAAATGGTGAAATAGATTCTTCAATATTAATCAACCAAATTAACTTTGCAGTTCCTATTAGATATACTAGAAATATTGTACCTTTGCTCTTCCACCCTGTTACTCTAACTATGCTATCCACAACCCCTTTCGGATCTTATGTGATACATATAATGATCTTTCCCATTTAATACATAGTGATATTTCTATTTGCTCTATAAAAAAACTAGTCTTGTCTCATTTGTCTACTTGTTCGCGATCTTCGTAGCCGCACGCTACGCGGTGCGCGGTCGGACGGCTTTGTGCTAGGGTCCGCGCGTTACCAAGCCGGTGCTTGGCATCGTTGGGCCACTTGAATGTACTGTCCGTTAGTACATCTACGTCCAATAATAATAACCTGACCTAGCCGGCAGGAAAACCCCAATTCATTGCGGTCAATTATTCAACTTGGTAGTTAATATTAGTACCTACCATGGGTTTTTAGAAATTTAAAAAAATTATGGCAGGTATTTAAACATTTTGCTCGACACTGCTCACCTTAAGCTGTGACATAGTGTACTTGACATAGTATATACATATGTACATCTGCTTAACGGGTAGGGCTTAGGCCATAGGTGGGGAACCTGCGGCATCGAGGACGCATGCGGTCTCCGCGAGGTTCTTGTATGACCATTTGCAACCTAGTACAAAATGGTATAGTTCGTTTCACACAACTATTGTACATCAACGCCATGAAAATCCCGTCAAAGACAGTCCCGTGTAACATGACGTCAGATTACTAGACAGAAACGGACACTAACACGCATGAGGCTGGTCCACAGACCATCAGTTTCAGACTTGAACACTCAATGTTCATTTTTAAACAGTTTTAGCGCCATAAGTTGCAATTAGAATAAACTAAACAAAAAACAGCCGGCTTATGTGTGTGTTTATTCTTTTTGTATATAGAAGGAATATTGGGAATTAAAAAATTTTAGAATTTTCAGGTAAGTGAAAAATTATTTATTCGGAGATTTCAGATTTTCAGAAATCAATTATGTTTTTTTCAGAGTATTGCCGAAATGTTCGTTCTATATACAAAAAATTATGTTTCACTTTAATAAAAAATACACAATGTTTATGTAATTTACTTATCTAAAAGAAACGAATAATGTTCTATGTAATATTTATTTAAAAATAAATTAAAATTACAAAATACTATTTACAAAATTTGTCATACAGAGAGCATCCACATGCTAGCAGATGTAAACATCGATATTGATTGGTTGCATCATCGATTACATTTTTTTTATATAATGCAATAAATTGTTAAATTTATAGAAAATCTATTTCACAAAAGTCACTTCTTAGGTCAATCAGCTTATGCGGCCTCTCTTAATTTAAATGTGGCCTCCAATCGTAAAACGATTCCCCAACCTCTGGTTTAGGCTATTTCCTAGATAGAGTCTTGTATTATTGGTTATTTTTATACCCTTCACCCATGAAATGGGTAAAAAAAGGGTATAATGGTTTTGTACAAAAGTATGTAACAGGCAGAAGAAAGCTTCTCCGAACCAATAAAGTATATATATTCTTGATCAGCATCAAAAGCCGAGTCAATTTAGCCATGTCCGTCTGTCTGTCCGTCTGTATGTATGAACGCGTCTGTATGTATGAACGCGTCTGTATGTATGAGCTCTCCTAATCCCTAGGCATAGCAAGTTTGTTTCAAATTTTCGATCTTTTCAGGTTTACGATATACATATGTAATCGAAAACAAAAAAATCTTGAATTTCAATAATTGATTGAAAATTGGTACAGAAGTACACAGCCATATATATATGTTAGCCCGACCGTCTGTCCGTCTGTATGGTCAAGGGTTAAGGGTATCTTCTAGTCGAGCGTACTCGACTAGAAACTTCTTCCTTGTTCTTTTTTAAATTTTTATTCTTTATTCAACAATATTTTAACATCTTTTCTAGAGTTGAATATGAATTGCTGAGGAGCGCTTTGGCTAAAGATCAAAAGGTACCTTACCAACCTCAGAAAGTACGAAAACCAAAAAATAAGAAAGCCAAAAAGAAGAAAAAGCCGTTGGATCCCACAGGAGATAGAAGTCTCAGTTCATTATATCATGAACTTAAAGATGCGACTGTAATTGAGGAAGTTTCTCATATGGACTTTGACGAATTCATTGCCGACTTTAATTTTTTGGCGGATGATACAAGAGATGACAACAACTTAACGTAAAAACCTGTTACAATTCTATTTTTCTTAACCACACATAATAAGGGAGAATGTTGTCTGTTGTCTGTTGTCTGACCTAACTTACTGACTGCTACTCTTCCAAGGGATGGACTGATTGTGGATGGCATAGCAGTTCGTAGTTTCTGGGATGGTAGTCTACATACACAAATATGTTGCTTCTTTTTTTTTAGTCTTAGGCCTGAAATTATATTGTGTCACTGTTTAATATTTTATTCCTTTTATACCCTTAACCCATGAAATGGGTAAAAAAGTGTACAACGGTTTTGTGTAAAAATTTTTAACATATGAAAAAATAGCTTGTACGACCATAGAGTGTTTTTTTTTTTTTTGATCTGTGTCAACAGCGGAGTCGATCGTGCCATGTCCGTGTTTCTGTATGTATGAACGTGTCAATCTCAAAAACTATAAATGCTAGAGACTTCAAAGTTTGGATATGAGCTCTCCTAATGCCTAGGCATGACAAGTTTGTTTCAAGTTTTTGATACATTTTCCGGATAACAATAAATACTTGAATTTCGAAAATGTATAAATACGGATTGAAAACATTAGGAAAATAATGAGTTCGATATTAAAATCGGTTGAGAAACACCAAAGATTTATGTTAAATCAACAAGCATTGGTACAGTATTGCAGGCATGCCCGTATGTGCAAGGTAAAGGGTTTAAGGTATCTTCTAGTGGAGCTTACTCGATTAGTGCCTTTTTACTTGCTTAACCTGAACATGGGTATAATGGTTTTGTGCAAATGTATTAACGGACAGAGGGGAGCATCTCTGATCCCATTAAGTAATAAATTCTTCATCAGAATAATAAAGCCTAAGCGGCTAGGCTGTGCTATGTTCCTTTCTTTATTTATCTACCCCGTCTGTATTAGCGCGTCGACCTCGGAAGCTTCTCTCGCTTTTCTTTGTTGTTGGATTAACTCCCAAGATAGGTAAATAATTTCGTATATGTATACAGCGGTTTACCATTAACCATTAGCGAACATATTTAAGTTAGCATTTGTAAAAAAAATTGAATAATTAGTTTAGCAATATAAGAAACTTATTATTATTTCTTTGCACAAAATGTAATAAGTCACTTAAATGTCTTAGTTATGAGAGTCATTTTAAGCAAGGAAATAATATGAAAAAAATTACATTTATTTTTCATTATTATAATTAATTTAAGGAAAATGAATCTATCTAATAGTTGATTCAATCAAAGATTTTAATTTTCATTTATTGATTGATTAATTTACATATTTTTTTTTAATTTTAGCACCATTGCTCCTGCAAAGGGAGATATCAAAATGATTATCCAGGAAAGTATGCTAGGAATGAGTGAGTTTGACATACCCAAACCAAAATCAATTTTACTTATTGGACCACTAAACAGTGGCAAAAAATTGCTGTGCAACATAATTGCTTCTGAATTAGGCATGTATATAATAATCTTAATTTTAAACAAAATTGTGCAAATAAATATTTTATTACAGACGCAGTTTTCATAAATATAAGTCCTGAAAAAATTTATAAGTATGCTGACAACTTAAACATGTTTCTACATATCGTCATGAAAGTAGCAAAGGCATTTCAACCCACTATACTATACATCGAAGAAGCTCATCGCGTATTTTTCAAAAAGGTTCCGCCTGAACAAAAGGATATTAAGCCAACACTTCTTGGTTCGCAAATCGTAAAAAAAATTTTAAAACCAATTAAGAAGACTGATAAAATTGTTCTTCTCGGTACAAGTAACATGCCATGGGCTGCGAAACCACCGCTCAAAAAAGCTTTTCAAAAAATTATACTTATAGCTAAATGTGACTATGGTACTAGCTTCCTGCTTTGGTTAGAACTGATGGCAGAAAATGCACCTGATGATTTAGAAAGCTATGCATACTGTGCACTTGCGAAAATTTTGCAATCGTATAATTCCGGAGACATTACTACCAATATAGCTAACACATTAAATGTGGAAAGAAAAATGCGACTTAGATCAGATCCATTAAACCCAAGAGAGTTTTTGGAATATTTTTTGACAGATACAGAGCCACCAATGTTTCCACCAGAAACAAAAGTAAGTAAAATACATTTAATTTCTTTCACTTCAATCTTTCATTCAAAATATAATTGAAAATGGCTGTAATTTACAAAATATAAACAAAAGTCGAAGCATTGACAGTATAAAATCATTATACTTCTAACCTTCGGTATCTTAAATCTATGATAATGGAAGAAAAAAAATGAACTCCGAAAACAAAATATAAATATGGTTTGACTGAAAACAGTACAAAATCTGTTATTAAGCAATAGGGAGCCCACTCAACACAACGATAGGTAAGATAAATATTTAAATCAATAAACAAGTCACTTGTTTGCGAACAAGACTTTGTACGACCAGCGTCTTGAAGAAGTGAGCAAATGAAACGTCGTATTTCCGTATTTTAAACGTAAACAAGTGAGACGGCTCTTCTCGAATAAGCTCGACTGACTAGAAGATACCCATAACGCTTATCATTGCTTGGTGATTAAACTTTAATATTTTTATGATTTTCATTATTTTGTCTACAGTTTCTAATACAATATTGTATTCTAATTAGCCAGAAACTGAAAACATATCCAAAATACACGTCAAATTTTTTTTTTTCTTTTGAGAACAAATTATAAATGATTAAGTTATGATATCCCTTAACCTTAATAACTTCCCTTATCCTATTGTGGGTAGTTTTTGTACTGATTTTGCTCCACTCTCCAGAAGAACATTTTTGAGATCCTGTTTTTTGGATATTCTGTGTTGTTTTTACTCTCGCGCTCAATTATATTTTCTGCGGTGCTGCTTGTGCTCCAAGTGCAAGCAACCGATTTTGTATTTTGTGCTCTTTTACGCGCTCTCTTAGTTTGGTGTTCGTTTGCGGTTATCTTATTCCGTTGTTGTTGCGTTTTCGGTCATCGTGCTCGCGTCGATACGTTTTGTTTTGTCTTGTAAGTAGCAATTGTTGTGTAGTCAATTTGTAAACAGCTAGTTTACAGTGGGCCCAACTCTTTTCTATTTTCATAAAAAACTACTTTTTTAATTTAAAATTATTTAATTTCTAAAACTTTCTGCTGTGGTTATCTCATCACAAATATATAATAAACAATATATTTTTTTATAGTTCCTTTTCGTTTTGTCTTTGCATTTTGTCTATCTGCTGTTCTAGAAACTGCCAGGGCCGATCGAATACTAAAATGGGCTTTATTAGCTGTTGAATGTGTCCAAACATGGCACATAAAAAATGTGCTGGATTAACTGGCAGAATAACTGACCTATTAGCCAATACTAATCTTGAGTGGCCTTGTTGGTCATGCTTGGAACGAAAAAAGGATATTGCGGGTTTCACGAAGTCTCAGCTGGGTTTTGGCGGGATTTTCAGACAGCTTACAAAACTGTGTGAAAATTTCTCAGCCGTTGAGAAGAATCTCAATGGGGAAAATCTCACGCAAGAATCTCCCAAACGCAAAAGACCCAATGTTGTGCTGTCGTTGGATCCAAATAAGTCTGAAAACTTTCCAAGCATAGTTGATTCAATAAATACAAGTAACTTAAAATCACCTTCGGTCCCTCCTCCAAATTCGGTCGAGATGCAAAATGAAAATAAAACTTCTCCCATGGTAGTTGTAAGTTCTAATACCGATCATTTGGTTTCGGCGGAGGTTAGTAGTGTTGAGTTAATTCAACAACACAAACCTGACATACCAACGGAACCTAACATCCCCATATCCGCGCCTGATCAAATTTCGGAATCAGTAAAGGATATTATAAAAAAATTGTTCGCAGTCTCACCAAAAAAACAAATCTTTGTCTCAAGGCTTCCCCCTAACTTAACATCAGATGATGTCAAAGTCTACATCAAGGCCAAATAAAAAGCCAATTGCACGGTGGAGAAATTCAAATTCCCGTATTAATGCAATATCTCGTCCTTTAAGATCAGTCTAAGATCAGTTTAAAACCAGCCAAGATTTTAGTACTTTATGTTGCAAAGAGTTTTGGCCGGAGTGAAAATCACATAATAGTGAAAGAATACACTGCCAGAAAGAAAAATCGGTCTCCGATTGTACCTCGAAAACTCTTCCCGTTTCTGATGGTGCAAAAAACGAACAACTTCTTTATTACTTGGCTATCAGAATGTAAGAGGACTATGTAGTAAACTCAAACTACCGAAACTTGGTTAGGGCAAGACATTTTTAGCTGTTAAGTTCTATCTAACAGATATTGTATCTATAGAAAAGACCGTACTCTTCGACGTAGTGGAGGGGTGCTGTTGAAGTAGATTATTCTTCTGAGACAGTAATAGTAGGTGGCTCTATAGATATAGAATTTGTTGCTGTAAAATTAAATATTAACAGTATTGGGATTTTCATTACTTGCTCTTACTTACCCCCATCCTCTGATGACTCTATCTACAATGCTCATTTCTGATCGTAATATCCTTGTAGTACTTGGTGATTTCAATATTGCTGAAGTTACATGGATTTCTTGTCCCGACTCTGGCGCACTGACCCCTCGGCTCAGAATGAATTTTTGATTAATTCACTTGGGGTTTCATTGAATCAAATCAATGATATTCCAAACTCTCTTAATAAAATGCTTGATCTGGTTTTTGTTTTGGATCCATCCTCCTCTTCCATTACCCGATCACAACCCATTTCTTATCCAGAAGACTTATACCACCCAATGTTGGAAGTTTTGATCACTTTACCCTGCCGGGTGACATGCCCCAGTAGAAAACCTTTAAGCCGAGTTCGACACTTTCGGAAAACCGATTTTCCAAAACTTACTAGGCTTTTTTTCCTGACTGACTGGTCTCTCCTCTGTGGGTCTGACAATTTGGATGTGGCAATCGGCATTTTTAATAACATTTTAAATTCATTATTTGATGTATGTGTCCCTTATGGAAAGCCAAACAGGTTAAACAAACCTCACATATAGCATGTTCTGCATATTTGATTGCTCGGTCCAATTTTTTTAGTCCTAATAACCAATGTTATAGGAATTACCTGTCGAGGTGTAGATTGCAGTTTCAGCAGGATCCAAAACGGTTTTTTGATTTCGTTAATACGAAACGAAAGTCATCAACACTTCCATCCAATATATTCTTCGAGGAAGTGAAAGCCAACTCAGATCAGGCCATTATCGATCTATTTGCTAAATTTTCCCAAACGACTTACATCCCTTCTGTTCAACCAGTCGTCAAGCCTTACCCCTATCAGCTTAATAGCTCAAATTGTATTTTTATACCGGGAATCACAGAGTTCACTACTTTGTGAACTTCAGGATATTAAGCCCATATTTTCGCCAGTACCTAATGGAGTACCAAGCTGTGTGCTTAAGTACTGTGCTCAGAGTCTTCTAAAACCTTTGCATAAACTGTTCAATTTGTTAGTGAAGTTATGCTCTTTCCCAAAAATTTGGAAAGAGTCATCTATTATTCCTTTGCATACAAAAGGAAACAAATATAATGCTAAAAACTATAGGGGTATCTCCAAGTTGTCTGCTATCCCTAAGATTTTTGAGAAACTAATAACCTCTCATCTTCAACATCTTTGTAAATCTATGATTTCACCGTGCCAGCACGGATTCATGAAACACAGGTCTACTACTACTAGCTTGCTAGAATTCACATCATTTGTTATCAAAGGCTTTGAAGAAAAGATGCAAACTGATGTTATTTACACTGATTTCAGTAAGGCTTTCGACACTGTAAGTCATAATCTTTTAATTTATAAACTTAAACTATTGGGCTTTCCCAATAGTCTCACTCTTTGGGTTAAAGATTATTTAACCTTTAGATTTCAGAGGGTATTATTTAATGGCTCACTTTCTCAAGTGGTTCAGGTCACTTCTGGTGTTCCTCAAGGAAGTCACCTTGGACCGTTATTATTTACGCTTTTTATTAACGACCTTCGTTCCGTTATCAATCACTCTCGGGTGCTGATGTATGCTGATGATGTAAAATTATGCATGTCGGCTGTCTTCTGTCTGGTCATAAACTGCAAAGTGAATTAGACAATTATCAAACTTGGTGCAGAACAAATTTATTGCATCTCAATTGCAGTAAATGTAAAGTTATGTCTTTTTACAGACGAGCGACCCACTTCAATACATATCTTCTGGATAACCAACCACTTGATCGGATTGAATGGGTAGAGGATTTGGCTATTCTAATGGACCCACAGCTTAAGTTCGACAAGCATATTTCTTCAATTGCAAATCGTGCATCAAGTGCCTTGGGGTTCATTAAGCGCTGGTCGAAGGAATTCGACGACCCCTACTTAACAAAAACCTTGTATGTGTCTCTTGTGCGACCGATTCTTTATATGGTATCCCAAATACAGGATTCATCAGGATAGATTAGGATCGGTACAAAAACCATTCTTGCTTTTTGCTCTTCGGGGCCTTAACTGGGATAATTCTATTAACTTACCTTCCTATCACAGTAGACTTTTACTAATAAATCTTCCTTCACTTTCTAACCGTAGAACAATGCTAGCAATAACCTTTCTCCATAACTTAATAAATGGTGAAATAGATTCTTCAATATTAATCAACCAAATTAACTTTGCAGTTCCTATTAGATATACTAGAAATATTGTACCTTTGCTCTTCCACCCTGTTACTCTAACTATGCTATCCATAACCCCTTTCGGATCTTATGTGATACATATAATGATCTTTCCCATTTAATACATAGTGCTATTTCTATTTGCTCTATAAAAAAACTAGTCTTGTCTCATTTGTCTACTTGTTCGCGATATTCGTAGCCGCACGCTACGCGGTGCACCCTTCGGTCGGACGGGCGGGAGGTGGGTTGCTTTGCTTTGGGTCCGCGCGTTAACAAGCCAGTGCTTGGTATCGTTGGGCCACTTGAATGTACTGTCCGTTAGTACATCTACGTCCAATAATAATACAGACAGACAGACGGTCGGGCTAACAGACATCCACATATGGCTGTGTACTTCTGTACCAATGCTTGATGGTTTCATATCTCCGGTGTTTCTTAACCGATTTTAATATTAGTATTAGGAGAGCTCATGTCAAAAATCTCTAGCTTTTGTAGTTTCTGAGATTGACGCGTTTTTACCCTTTTTTTTACCCATTTCATGGGTTAAGGGTATAAAAACATGATCTTAAAAATGTTCTGCTGGATGAGTGGAGCAAAATCAGTATAAAAACTACCGGGAAGCTGGTTACTTCCATGAATAATCGGATAAGGGAAGTTATTAAGGTTAAAGGATATCATCATTAAATCACTTATAATTTCTTCCCCATAAGCTTTGACCTGTATTTTGGATATGTTTTCAGTTTCTAGCTAATTTTAAATAATTAATATATAAACAAAAATTAAAGTTACCTTTTCAAACGTGATATATCAGTAAAAGAATTTGCATTTAAACGTTTTGGTCTTGTTTCCAGTTTAGCACTTTAAATGTTTACTTGAAACTGTTTAAGATGAGATATGTATATAAATTGACCCTTCAGTCAAAGGCTATACTTTGAATTACCGATGTCAAAATAAAGCTCGTGTATAATTTTTGCACATACATATACTATCTTTAATGTTTGCGATTTTAGTACTATGTGGCCTCATCGAACTCCCAGAGTCCTATTAATAAATATAGGAGCTAACGATTTAGTTCGTAAATAATCCCAGGCCTAGTGCAAATAAAATTAAGTAATTATCAATTTATAAGCGGATTTCCGCCGATGAAACGCAATGCCATCCTGATCCAGCACATACTTAATCTTACCACGCTAAAGCCAAAAGCAATTATTGACACAATGTTTCAACATTATTAATTAAATAATTAATTATAGCCTTTGCAATTTTGCAAGGCATAACTGGGATGCTTTCTAATAACAGTTATAACTTTCTTAAACTTTCAAAAATGATTGGTTAAATTTAATAATATTTTTGTTCTATTTTTTAGATTATGGAGAAAATGAATAAGTGGTTTGGAGGATCGAATAAATTCCAGAAAATGAGACGCAAGATTATAGCCTTGCAGAACAAGGGGAAAAAAAAATAATGCTGGAAAAATACATTTCGTTGGCTATGTGCGAATTCTTTTTATTATTTACGCTGATGCTACGAAACACCAATCAATTTAACACGTATTTTTGCTAGTTACAGAATAATTCAAAATTTACTTAGCACGAATTTTTTCTATCAGTGTACAATTAAAATGGTTTTAGTCAAGTACGCTCGACTTTGGAATACTACAGAAAACACAAAATGCTCTGATGAGAGAAACAAAATAAGCCAAGAAACTATCCTAACATCCATATTTAAGCTTAATCTGGCCATAGTAAGCTATGACCTATATTCTAAAATGGACAAAAACATTTATCGTCATAGCTGATACTTATAGCACTTGATATGTTTATTTCCACACTGCCCCAAATATGCTGTGAGAAACTGTAGCTTCCATACAAATAAAAGATTATTAACAAAATTATATAGTGAAATAATAACAAGTAGGCATGTACATGTGTGTTTTAAGACTACTTAGTATTCAGCATGATGAAGATAGCTTCCTTATTTTTATTTCTGTTGCTAATTACAGTAAATTCAAGTACTTCGGTATCAGAGTAGAGATATGGATTTAATAAAAAAGAAATTATTAATGTTTTAATAATTTATACAATTAAAATTATAAGAAAAATGTTGTTTATTAAAACTGTTGCTCTTGCAAGAAATTAATTCCTTTTAGACTTTATTTCGCCTTTAGCCAAATGAGTAAATACTGCAATATTGGCCTAGTGGACAATTTATGGAGATAATCCTTTCAATTCACAGAGTCCTTAGTGATAGCGGCGAAATGCTCTTTTTATTTGAAAATGATCTTCTGAATAAACTGTATTATGTTCACTTTTCCTAGACTGTAGCTATACATATACATTTTTTTCCACAGGTCAAATTAAACGGATTCTCTTCGTTCGTTTTTGTCCGACAATAAAATTGACAAAAATGTGTGCTCTCTTAGTTTGGTTATGGCTTGCGGTTATCTAATTCCATTGTTGTTGCGTTTTCGGTCATCGTGCTCGCGTCAATACGATTTGTTTTGTCTTGTAAGTAGCAATTGTTGTCTATTTTCATAAAAACTATTTCAATTTAAATTAATTCAATTTCTAAAACTTTCTGCTGTGGTTATCTCATCACAAATGTATAATAAACTATATTATTTTTTAAAGTTCATTTTCGTTTTGTCTTTGTATTATGTTTATCTGCTGTTCTAGAAACTGCCAAGTCCGATCCAATACTAAAATGGGCTTTATTAGCTGTTGGATGTGTCCAACTGTGGCATATGAAAAATGTGCTGCAGAATAACTGACCTAATAGCCAATACTAATCTTGAGTGGCCTTATTGGTCATGCTTGAAACGAAAAAAGGATATTGCGGGTTTTACGAAGTCCCTGGGTCCCTCCTCTAAATTCGGTCGAGATGCAAAGTGAAAATAAAACTTCTTCAATGGAAGTTGTAAGTTCTAATCCCGATCATTTGGATTCAGCGGAGGTTAGTAGTGTTGAGTTAATTCAACAACACAAACCTGACATACCAACGGAACCTAACATCCCCATATCCGCGCCTGATCAAATTTCGGAATCAGTAAAGGATGTTATAAAAAAATTGGTCGCAGTCCCACCAAAAAAACAAATTTTTGTTTCAAGGCTTCCCCATAACTTAACATTAGAGCAGTGTTTCCCAAAGTGGGCGATAACGCCCCCTTGTGGGTGCAGCAGGTCTCAAGGGGGGCGGTAAGAGACCCAGAACGAAAATGGGGGCGTTGTGTAGAGGCCAGGCCTGTGATTTGTAATTTTATTTAGCTAGGAGGCCTATTAGACAACGACTGCATGAGCTCTCGACTCTCAACAACAACTTGTGGAAAAAAGGGTATCAAAACACATTGAGCAGCGTGTGTGATTCAGGAGCGACAACAATCAAGTGTTGTTGTTATTATTTTTGCGCTTTGCCTATTCCCGTTAGACCCTATTCCCTTTAGACGCACAGGCATGCATACACAAAAATACGACTCAAGGCCACATACAGCAGGTCAGCGGCAGACGATTTGCCTTAGACTCCGTTAATATACATATATAGGTCACAATAATTAATTAATTTAATTTGAAGTTATAGTAGTTTTTAAATAGGTGAAAAAATGGGGGGGCACAAAAAAAATATTTATTCTCAAAGTGGGTGGTAGACAAAATAAGTTTGGAAACCACTGCATTAGAGGATGTCAAGGTCACGGTGGAGAAATGCAAATTCCAGAATGATCGAAATATCTCATCATTTAAAATCAGTGTTTCGAGCCAAGATTTTAGTACTATATGTTGTAAAGAGTTTTGGCCGGAGCACTTAATAGTACCTCCCCCCCAGTAGTTGTATCGAAAACTCTTCCCGTTTCTGATAGAGCAAAAAACGAACAACTTCTTTATTACTTGGCTATCAGAATGTAAGAGATCTATGTAGTAAACTCAGTAGTTTATTTTCCTTTATTATTATTATTATTATTATTTTCCTTTTAATGTCATTGCATGTAACGAAACTTCGTTAAGGCAAGACATTCTTAGCTGTAAAGTTATATCTAACTCTTCGACGTGGTGGAGGGGTGCTGATTCCTGTTGAAGTAGATTATTCTTCGGAGACAGTAATAGTAGGTGGCTTTATAGATATAGAATTGGTTGAAAACCGATTTTGCAAAACTTACTAGGATTTTATTCCTGACGGACTGGTCTCTCCTCTGCGGGTCTGACAATTTGGATGTGTATCTGTATTTTTCATAACATTTTAAATTTATTTATTAATTGATTATTATTTTATTATTTTTCAATCCTAAATAACCAATGTTATAGAAATTACCTGTCTAGGTGTAGACTACAGTTTCAGCAGGATCCCAAACAGTTTTTTTATTTTCGTTAATACGAAACACAAGTCATCAACACTTCCATCAAACATGTTCTCGGCCACTGCCAATCTATTTGCAAAATTTTTTTTTAAACGGCTTACAGCACTTCTTTTCAACCAGTCCTCATGCCTTAACCCTATCAGCTTAATAGTTCTAATTGCATTTTTATACCGGAAATCACAGATACTACTCTACTTATGAACTTCAGGTTATTAAGCATATATTTTCGCCAGAACCTGATGGAGTACCAAGCTGTCTTTTAAAACCGTTGCATAAACTGATTAGTTTGTCCGTGAAGTTATGCTTTTCCCAAAAATTTGAAAAGAGTCATATATTATTCCTGTGCATAAAAAAGGAAACAAATCTAATGCTGAAAACTATAGAGGTATCTCCAAGTTGTCTGCTATCCCTAAGATTTTTGAGAAACTGATAACCTCTCATCTTCTTTGTAAATCTATGATTTCACCGTGCCAGCACGGATCACATACTTCTTAGAAACGCAAATGATTTTCCCTAATTGCCGTCTCCAATTTTTAGAAGAGCTCACTACAAATAATTTGCTTAAAATACTGAAATACTATACGCTATACAAATTAAACAAACCCCAACTAAATTAAACACAAAAAAAAAAACGATTTTGGTTGAATTTATTATTTTCTGCTTGAAGAACGCATTTATTTTTCAAAAATAGCCGTTGCATATAGGAATATCATTAGTTAAGTCCACTCATCTTGAGACTTCAAAATGTGTTTTTGGCACAAACTTTTTATTAATACAAATTTTTACCGAAATTGGAATATTGCGGATATAAATAGGCTAATCAACAAGCCAACAGGGACTACGGGCAAACGGACTGCCATTGAACAAAATAGCTGAAATGGTCATTCTGAACACCTCAACTGTGCAAAACATCATTCTGCGTTTCGTCCGCGAAAATCGACAAGAGGACAAAAGCAGAACGGCACGAAACAAGATTTTCACCTAAAAGGATGAAGTTTATCAAAATCCAGTTGAATAAGTATTACGATTCCTGGCGGACAGTCAATTTTGCAGGCGATTAAGGTTAGGTAAAGTTATTAAGCCTAAAGAAAAATATCGTATATCAAATTAAGTAAAAACATCCATATTTAATTATGTAAAAAATAGATAAAAATCGATTAACACACATATCTACACATTGCAACACGTGTGTATTTGCTATTTCAAGAACTCCTCTTTGCACTGCTGGCATTAAACGTAAAATAAATCATGTCTGCTATAATTTCGAGCAAGTCACAATATACTTTATGTCGCTTCCTGCACCACCATTTTTTAATTAAATTTATTTTATTATTTTGGGCAATGCCAGCATTCGTATTTTTGGGATTTTTAGTTGCTGGACATTGTCGTAGCAGTATGTTTAGGATTGATCAGCAGGCACCTTGCGCAGCCACCTTTATTGATGCATTCCATCCAAATTGGGTAAATGGTGTAATAGTTTTTTGCAAAAGTATGTAACAGACAGAAGGAAACATCTCCGACCCCATAAGGTATATATATTCTTGATCAGCATTTTTTGGATATGATTTCAAAACAGATCATTCTTTGCTACTTTTCCCTATCGGCCAAAACGGCACGAAACAAGATTTTCACCGAACAGGATTTGCATAAGGATTTGGATTCCTGGCACAGAGTTAATTTTGCAGGCGAGTCCAAATTGAACAATTATGGTTTGGATGGACAAAATTATATTTGGCGACAGTTCTCAGTATCGAATGCCAAACATTGAAATGTAATAGTCAAGCACGGTGAAGCAAGTATCAATGTATGGGCATTTAAGTCGTTTTCGGTTCTACCAAGACAAAGATCCAAGGCATAAGTCCGGAATAGCACAGTCCTGGCCACCACATGCTAATTCTACCGGTAGTGTCCATATTTAAATCTCACTGATAATTTGTGGGCTCTCTGCTGGAGTATTAGAGCAAAATATGCGCTGAAAGTACAATGAAACTAGTATCTTCCATCAATCATAGGTTAAGGGAATATGTTAATGCTAAAGTATATCATTATAACATTTTTATTTAAGGTTATTTATGCCAATATTTTACTTCTTAAGACCAAATGAAATAACCTAAGACCTAATTATTTGATATGTTTTCAGACTTGAGTTTGTTTTTTTAGTTTTAAAATTTCACAAAATAGCAACAAATAAAGGTTCTTTCGTAAGTGTGATATAACGTAAAACAATTTGGCATTTAAGCTTTAAAACAAAGTAATTTCTTGTGCTGTTGAACTGACTTTTTTTTAAATGATTGATTGGTTGGACCTTGGTACAAATACATATTTCGATTTTTATTATTAAAAGACAGCTAGTATAAACGTTTTGTTTAATTGTGAAGGAATCAAAAATTGAGACATTTTCAACAACACAACATTAATAACGTTTGTTAAGTTTTTCTTTTCTTTTACTTGATTGTGAGGCAATCATGCGAGCTCCATCACCATCATGATTGTGTTGTTGTACGGTTATTCCTCGTTTCAGAGTATTTCTTAACAGCAGCTGCCATTTGATTAGTTATTGATGAGTCCACATAATTCCCACATCCTTAATGCTAGACTTACCAAATGTGGTATGAAGATAGTTAGTGGCGGTCCCCAAAAACCTGCTCCATCCCGCCACACTCACGGCCCCCGCCTTACCGGCCCCTTAGTAAAATCGGAATAACCTAAAAATACCAAATGTGGTGGGAAGATAGCTAGTGACCAAACCTACGAATCTGCATCAAAAATGTTGATTACGCGCCCACCCCCTCTTCGAATTTTACCAGCGCGAATGACCGTATCTTTCACATTTATTGAGCTTGTGACAAAAAAGCTTAGTAGAGAGATAGCTAGTAACCTGACACGTCAACACTAGCCGCTCCAGGCATCTTCTTTTTAAAACAAAGATTACTGTATCTTTTTTTTCACCAAATTTGGATATCACGTCCGCCTTTCCAATTGGTAGTTCCACTATCTTCCATAATATGTGGATAAGAGTTATAAAATTTTGTGGGTATATAGCTGGAGGCATTCTCATTAGCTCTGTATAAAAAATTTTGTCTAAGCGATAAGCAGCTTTAAAGTCTTAACATAGCTACATATATGAAATATTTTCACAGAAGCTTTCATGATAAATTAAGATTCTGTTCAAAAAACTCTTTTGGTTTTACCAGATTAATAATGCTTGTTTAAACAATAAATAATATAATAAGATATTAAAACAAAATGATTAATTATTATTTTAATACCCATTTTTTTAATTTTCGAAATTAATTTGTTATTGATTATTTTTGTATATCTTAGACCTTAAGAGTTCTCACTGTCTGTAGCTCGATCAATTCATACGTACAGATGGAAGGATAAACAACGCTATATTAACTCGTCTGTTGATGCTGATCGAGAAGATATATACTTTGTGGCAGTGTTTCCCAAAATGGGCGATAACGCCCACTTTTGGGCGCTGCAGGTAAGAGACCCAGAAAGTAGAGGCCTAGGGGTGATTTGTTATTTTATTTAGCTAAGAGGGGGGCGCTAAAAAATATTTATTCTCAAAGTGGGCGGTAGACAAAATCAGTTTGGGAACAACTGCTTTATGAGGTCGGAGATGCTTTCTTCTTCATGTTACAAGTTTTTGCACAAAACTATTATTCGCTTTTACCCATTACGAGGGTAAGGGTATAAAAACAAAAGCACACAATTCAAACATACCTATAAAGTTTTATGGCCAATATTATTTTTTAAGATAATTTATTATATTCTTAATTCATATTTACAAATGAGCTATGTATACAATTTTAAAATATTGAGTAAATAAAATAAATACGTAATCAAAATTTGATAATTCTAACATTTTTGTGACATCGCATTTTTTCACATAAAATAAAAAAGCAAGCTAAGTTTGGAATTTCTGTAATTTCTGTGCCATCGTGATTGTTATTGAAAAATATTGACTCTTTACTATTACTATTTCTTCTTAGCCAATTCTTGGAAATGTAATTTTATATTATATTCATATATATTTTTATAATATTTTACACACACAATTAAATAGACCTTAAAAATAATGTGGAATTTTTTTTATCCCCTTTAGTTTATAGTTTGTTTTTGTCTTATTCATTATCTTAGCCAATTTGTTTAAATTTATTTTCGTCTTAAATTTTGTCAGACCCTATATTATATCTTAGCTAGCAACATGAAAACAAAACATACGCAATTAAATCAATTTAGAAGTATTATTAGTTCACATATTTAAAAGAAGAAGCGTTTGCCAAATGTTTGTCATCAAAATTTTACTCACGCAAGAATTTTTTGCAATGTATGGTTGTGTTTTCGTTTATCTTCAATTGTGATTTTCGGGAAATAGTGCCTTCGGTGGTGTTTCGAAGACACTATTTATTTTTTGGTTAGTCAGGGTAGGGGTTGTGAGGGAGTAAGGTTTGTAGTAGCTTTAGCAATTTATATTTATTTTTGAACAAATATTATTTCAATTACTTAAGCCTAATAATACATTATATTTGTATTTATATAATATTTATTGATTTTTATATTGATTTTTATATTTACACCTATTGGTTTAACTTAAAATGAGTTCTTAGTACTGTTAACTATATATGTATATGTATGTAGACATTTTTTTTTTGTTTTTTGAGTCTTTTATCTTAAATTTTTAGCTAACATAAAAGCAACACCCACAGCACTTTGGAGCATAAGACTAGTTTCTGGATTTATATTATGAACTTAAATAGCATGCAGATGAGATAGTTTGTTATCTTACATTTTATTCGGAATCAAAGATCATTCGATTAATATTTTATAGAGCTCGCAAAAAAACCATCGGAAAAAAACTTTTAATAAAGTAAATTGCATAAATTTAAAAATGATATTGAATAATTAACATCTAGTAAATATTGGTATTTTCTACAAAACAGTAATGCGAAGAAAAAAAATTGAACTTCTCTTCATCAGTAATATTTATTATGAATATTTGTTAACTACTTCTGCACTCAAAGATTACTAAATAAATTTCAATGAAACTACATAAATAGAGCTACACATAGACTACAATTTTCGAAGATATTGTGTAATGAGATTGCTCTATGTTCTTGTACTGTTCTTAGTCGAAAACGATGACAACACAGACAAACAGCAGAGAAAGAGCGGAGAAATACTTGTCAAACGAGGCAAAAACTGAAGTCAGAATGTAAAAAAAAATTTTATTATTTTGATGTTATTATTGTAAATAAATTGAAAAAGCACGTGTATAGAAAAACTTTTAAGGGCAAATAATTTTTCACGCAGCCAAACTCGTGAGCAACTTACATGTTTTTAGAATTTATTCAGTTTTTAAAGATGAGTTAATAACAGCAGAATAGGTACCCAGGCTGAAGGAGCATTTTCAATGTGTGAATTCAGTTATTCATGCATTTTCACTTTAAGCAATTTTTTTTTTTTATATTATATCAGTTTGGTTTTTTTTTTTAGTTTTCAAAAGCCTATCTCTTAAGTAATAAATGGGCGATTTAATATCCTAAATATACAGTCGAACTTTCATATAACGAACTATTTAATTAACTATTTTAATTTCAAAAGACTAAATTTTTGTATAATTTTGTGTTTTATTTTAAACTATAACGAAATTCTCTATTGCGAATATTTCCATATTTCGAAAGGTCTAAAAAACTGAGCTCTTATGCGTTCTCAATATTTCTATAACGAATTTTCTTCGATTGGACAAGACAAATTAATTGCTTTTAATGTATTGCTTTCGTGCTATTTTATGATATTCTGATCTTCGCTGTACAATTTGTTGTTGAGACAGATGGCGTCAGTAAAACTTGTTGTTGGTTTGATTTCAAGTCCGCACTTGGAGGAGAAACAAGGCAACTTTCAAACAGTACTATTTTAGTTTTGATCGTTGGCCTTACTTTTCTATTTGTTGTACCCAGAATACATGTAATTGGTAAAATATGTATAATATCTTGTAACAGACAAAAAGAATGTACAATTTTTTTAAATGGGTTAGGAAACACCGGAGATATAAATGATTGAAGGTTAGTCATTATGCAGTGGTGCAGTAATAATATCATAATTGTACGTGTATGGTCAAGGGATTCAGGGTATCACCTTGTCAAGCTAACTCAATAATCTGGAAAAAAAAATTAATGCTCTAGTTTTTACTTGTTCTTGGCCGATTATTACAAAAATTGAATTCAGATATTCTAAAATGTATTTCTTCTCCTTAACGTGCTTGAATTGACTGAAATCTACAAGCAATTCTAAGAAACAAAGTTTTTTCTTGCCCCCTTTAAAGTAGTTATATAAAAGCTCGACATTATTAATATATCTTAATTGCGTTTGCTTAACAAATTTGTAATTTGCGCCATTTAAATCACTTTCATCTTAAAAATTAGGTCAATCAGCATTTAAAATGTCTAACACTAATATACTGTATTTACACTGAAGCCGTTTAAGTGTTTTGTAATAATGGCAAAAAAAACCTTTTCAATCACCAGTTATTTTTATACCCTTAACCCATGAAATGCGTAAAAAAAAGGGTATAATGGTTTTGTGCAAAAGTATGTAACAGGCAGAAGAAAGCTTCTCCGACCCCATTAAGTATATATATTCATGATCAGCATCAACAGCCGAGTCGATTTAGCCATGTCCGTCTGTCTGTCCGTCCGTCCGTCCGTCTGTATGTATGAGCACGTCGCTCTCAGAAACTGCAAAGCTAGAGTCTCCAAATATTGGATATGAGCTCTCCTAATCCCTAGGCATGACAAGTTTGTTTCAAATTTTCGATAACTTTTCCGGTTTACGATATACACATGTAATCGATAACAAAAAAATCTACAAAATCAAAAATTTGAAAATGAGGATTGAAACTATAAGAAAAATAATGAACATCTGTAAATTTTTTTTTAAAATCGGTTAAGAAACACCGGAGAACAAACATCAAGCATTGGTACAGCGGTACACGTACATATGAGTGTGTCTATCAGCCCGATCGTCTGTCCGTCTGTATGGTCAAGGGTTAAGGGTATCTCCTAGAAAATCCGAATGGCTGTATATTGACGTTCACTTAATTTTTGATGTTACGCCCACCCGTCTCTTTAAATCGCCGCTTTATTACAGTTTTTGAGCTAGAGTCACCACACATGTCACTTTCCTAGCCCCTTTTGCACGCTGACTCTTTAACACCCGCTTTTATATTGGTATCAGAATACTCCGCTGACGATTACATTCGACAGCGTTGTTTTTCCATATTTTATATTTGTGCTTCTATGACGAACTACTGTACATTTGTAAATATACAGCTCAAGCGGTGCGAGTTAAAGTCTCTAATTCAAATAAGGACACATCTTGCATGGTAAAGTCTAATATTTTTTAACACCTAAACGTCTTCAGTGTAAATTTTTCTATGCGCCTCTATACAAATATTATATTTTTTTGTCTATTTTATTAATTTTATACAATATATTTTTTCATTTTTACCCATTACATATGGATATAGTTAGGTAAAAAAAAAAGTCATTTAAACGGCTTCGTTAATTAACATAAAACGCGAATTTTAACATAATTGGTTTGACACATACAGAAACAATTAAAAATTTAAAAAGTAAAAAAGTAATAAATTAAGTCAAATATCCCATAGTGCACAAGGGCAAGTTTGGACTAGGTGTGACCGAACGGTCCCATTAAAATGTTTATACACTTTGATTAACAGACATCATATGTTTAAGTAACTTATTAGATCATTTAATATAAAGAATATTTAGGAATATATAACGTTATTTATATATTTTGTTATTTTTAAAGGTTTCTTATTAAATAAACTTATATAGGATTGTTTTATGTTCCAATAATGTATATATTCCTAAATTAACAGAATAGCTATAACTTATTTAACTATGTACATATTCTAAATACGTAGTAAGGCACCTTGAACATATATTTTCGAATAAAAAATAATTTCTTATATACTGAATATAATTGTCGATATTAATAGTAAATGGGGGAATACAATTACAACCATTGTCATTAAAAGCCGATTGCAGCTGGAAGTTCCCATCTTGTATTCCATGTCGATGTCGAGAAGAAGATCATGATTTCGTGTATAAAACTGATGAATGTCGCTTATCTGAAAAAAAAAATCAAATATAAATACTGTACATACCGAATAAGCGAAGGTATAAAAGTATTGACTTTGTGCTTTGTATGCTTATGTTCGTCCGTGTTCATTTTTTTGTATACCCATGAAATGGGTAAAAAAGTATATAACACGAAGATGGAAGCTTCTCTGACCCCATAAAGTATATACATAAATTATTGATCAGCATCAACAGCCGAGTCGATATAGCCATGACCGCCTGTGCGTCTGTATATATGAACGCGTCGATCTCAGGAACTACAAAAGCTAGCGACTCCAGATTTTGGATATGAGCTCTCCTAATCCTAATAAGTTTACGATATACACATGCAATCGATAACAAAACAATCTTGAATTTCAAAAAATTGGAAAATGAGGATTAAAACTTTAAGGAAAAAAAAATAAAATGCTTGGTGGCACACAGATGTTCATTATTTTGTCAATAGTTTTAATCTAAATTTTTAAGTTTTCGAAATTTTAGATTTTTTTGTTATCGATTTCATGTGTATATCATAAACCTGAAAAGTTATCGAAAATTTGAAACAAACTTGCTATTCCTAGTAATTAGGAGAATTCATATCCAAAATCTAGAGTCTCTAGCTTCTGCAGTTCCTGAGATCGACGCGTTCATATATACAGACGGACGGACGGACAGACATGGCTAAATCGACTCGACTTTTGATGCTGATCAAGAGAATATACACTTTTTGGGGTCGGAGAAGCTTCCTTCTGCCTGTTACATATTTTTTTCGCAAACCCATTATACCCTTTTTTTTTACCCATTTCATGGATTAAGGGTATAAAAAAGTGCTGTGCGGAAACTGTTCGCCGGGTTCTGCGCAACCGTGACTTCAATGCCCGAGTACCCTCAGTTGGGTCGGACAAGACATGCGAAAGTACGCCATATCCAACAAACAGGACCTTAAATATGCCCAGAAACTACCCGGATGCTAGTATCTTCCATAAATAATATGTTAAGGGAAGTTGTTAAGACAAAAGAGCATCATTAAAATCCTTTTAGCTATTATTTGCCAAATATTTAACTTTTTAGGACTGCTTTAAAAAAAAACGGGGACGCGTGTTTTAGCTATGTTTAAATTTTTAGCGAATTATTAATTCAATCCACACAAATAGAACATGAGACAAATTGGCGTTTAAGTATTTTTCCTTTTTTTGTAGTTTAAATATCACTTAATTTTTTTTCATATGTTTATTTTTATAGTGTGCACCAATTTTCGAAAAAAAAAGTCAGCTTTGAAAGTATTTTTCCCCATAATTTATAAGACAAACGTTTGTAAATACCTAAAACGGCTATTTTGTATGATATCGTCTGTATCTTCTTTTATACATACATACACTTCAAAAATATATATTATATAGAATCGAATCGCTCTCTATGCTCAGCAACGGACGTGTTTTTTTTTGTGCTCTTCGTTTTTTTTTTATTTTTGTGTGTTTAATCTTGTCTTTAATTCGCGACTCTGTGCAAATAAATAGTTTTGTGACTTTGGGCTTAATCGGTTTTGTAAACCCAAGTTTGAACATTAATTTTAATAATTTATTTGCATTTATTTTGAAAGTGCCAGAATAAAACAACGAACTGCAGTCAAAGCTCATTGCTTAGTTTGCTTTGCCCTGCTAGTATTTTGTTTTTTTCTTCTGTGCTCGTTCTCTGTGCATAAAACCGTTCTTTGGCTCTCATGCGCTCTTTTGTGTTGGTGCTGGTCCCGGTTTAAAATTATTCCGCTGTTGCTGCTATCGGTTGCTGCGCTCGCGCCGGAACGTTTTGTTTGTGTTTTCGTTTTTGTGAATAGTTACAAGCGTATAAGTACAATTAATTAATTAATTACAATGGTCCTAAGCAGTTTTTTTTTTCAATAATTTATTAAAAATTATTATTTTTTGATTTTTATTTTGTCTCTCTCTTATTTATTGTATTTTTATTTATTTTTTTTTTTTTTTTGTTTATTTGAAAAAAAGGAAATTTATAAAATAATGTCAGGTGCTGTTACAAGGGCTGCCAAGTTCGCACCAATACAAAGATGGCTTTTATTGGCTGCTGGATGTGCCCTAATGTCGCACATGAAAAATGTGCTGGTCTTAAAGGCCGTGTCATCGACTTGATGGGCACCACTAACTTAGAGTGGCCGTGTTGGTCCTGTTTGGAGCGGAAAAAGATATGGCAAATTTCTTGGGGACTTATCTTGGCTTTGAGGGTGTTTTCGGTCAGTTGAAAAAATTGTGCAAAAATTTCTCAACTGTGCAGAGAAACTTTAAGAAGAAAAATCTCTTAAGTGATTCTCCAAAGCGCAAATAAGCCAATGTTGGGCCGTCATCGGGATCGGTCATGTCTGAATTTCAGCCAAACAATACGGAGACCAAAAATAAAAATAAAGTAAAAAACAATTCTTCTGCCCCAGTTCCATCAGAAGATGTCACGGTCAAAGGCCAAATCTAAAGCCAATTTCACGGTAGAAAAGTTCAAATTTAATTATAGTAGGAATATCTCGTCGTTTAAAATCATCTCGAGCCAAGAATTAGCTCTATATGTTGCAAAGAGGCACATTATTGTAAATGAATATACTGCCAGGAAAAAAAAATCGGCCTCCGATTGTATCTCCCACCCCAGTAGCTTTGCCTCAAACTCCTTTCGATTCTGATAGTTCAAAAAACTAACGACTTCCTTAGTACTTGGCTATCAGAATGTAAGGGGTATTTGTAGCAAACTCAGTAGTTTATACCTTAATAGTCACTCTTTTGCTTTTCATGTCATCGCCTTCACTAAAACTTGGTTAATGCATTACATTTTTAGTACTGAAGTTGTATCCAGCAGATACTGTGTCCATAGAAAAGACCGTACGCTTCGACGGGCGGAGGTGTGCTTATTGCTGTTGATGTTGATTATTCTTCGGAGACAGTAATAGTAGATGGTTCTATGGATATAGAATTTGTTGCTGTAAAGTTGTATTTCAATGGTGTTGGTATTTTTGTTACTTGCTCCTATATACCCCCTTCTTCCGATATCTCTGTTTACGATGCTCATTTGTCTGCTATTATGTCTGTTTCTTGCATGCTTTCGGATCGCGATTTCCTTGTAGTTCTTGGTGATTTCAATATTGCTGAAGTTGCTTGGATTTCGTGTCCCGACTCTGGTGCCTTGACCCCCTCGGCTCATAATGAATTTTTAAATAATTTACTTGGGATATCATTGAATCAAATAAATGATATCCCAAATTCTCTTAATAAAATGCTTGATCTGGTTTTTGTTTTGGATCCATCCTCCTCATCCATTACCCGATCACAACCCATATCTTATCCAGAGGATTTATACCACCCAACGTTGGAGGTGTCGATCACTTTACCTTACCGGGGGCTATGCCAGTAGAAATCGTTTAAGCCAAGTACGTCAATTTCGGAAAACCGATTTTCCAAAACTTACTCGGCTGTTGGCCCTGACTGACTGGTCTACCCTCTACGGGTCTGACAATTTGGGCGTAGCAATCAGTATTTTTTATAATACTTTAAATTCTTTATTTGATTTACGTGTCTCTTATGGAACGCCAAACAGGTCAAACTAACCTGTGTGGTTTACCAGAGAGTTGACAATTCCAAAAAATCGAAAATCGAAACTCTACAAGAGTTTCAGAAAATCAAGCTCTCCGTTAGCTTGTTTTGCATACTTGATTGCTCGTTCAAATTTTTCAGTCGTCAATAACCTATGTTACAGGAATTACCTGACTAGGTGTGGATTACAGTTTCAGCAGGATCCTAAACGGTTTTTTGATTTCATTAATGCGAAACGCAAGACATCGAATCTTCCATCTAACATATTCTTTGATGAAATTAAAGCCAACTCAGATCAGGCGATTGCCGATCTATTTGCTGCATTTTTTCAAACGACCTATAGCCCTTGTTTTCAACCAATCGTCATGCCTTACCCCTATCAGCTTAATGCCTCAAATTGCATTTTCATACCGGAAATCACAGAGAGTTTGCTACTTTGTGTTACTTTACTTTAGGTTATTAAGCCCACATTTTCTCCAGGACCTGATGAAATACCTAGCTGCGTGCTTAGGTACTGTGCTCAGAATCTATTGAAACCTTTGCATAAATTGTTTAGTTTTTCCGTGGAGCTATGCTCTTTCCCAAAAATTTGGAAAGAGTCATATATTATTCCTTTGCACAAAAGAGAAAACAAATATAATGCTCAAAATTATAGGGGTATCTCCAAGTTGTCTGCTATCCCAAAGATTTTTGAGAAACTAATAACCTCTCATCTTCAACATCTTTGTAAATCTATGATTTCAGCGTGCCAGCACGGGTTCATGAAACAAAGATCTACCACTACTAACTTATTAGAATTCACATCATTTGTTATTAAGGGCTTTGAAAAAAAATTGCAACTGATGTTATTTACACTGATTTCAGTAAGGCTTTTGACTCTGTAAATCACCTCCTTTTAATATATAAACTTAAACTTTTGGGCTTTCCCAATAATCTTATTCTTTGGATTCAAGATTATTTAACCTTTAGAACTCAGAGAGTCTATTTTAATGGCTCAGTTTCTAAAGCGGTCCAGGTCACTTCTGGTGTTCCACAAGGAAGTCACCTTGGTCTGTTATAAATCATTCTCGGGTACTAATGTATGCTGATGATGTAAAATTATGCATGTCAGCTTCAAGTTTTCTGTCTGGTCATAGACTGCAAAGTGACTTAGACAATTTTCAAACTTGGTGCAAAGTAAATTTACAGCGTCTCAATTGCAGTAAATGTAAAGTAATGTCTTTTTATAGGCGAATGCCTTTTTTTAATATCAACCTTCTGGATAACCTACCATTGGATCGGATTGATTTGGTTGAGGATTTGGGTATCTTAATGGACCCAAAGCTTAAGTTTGACAAACATATTGCTTTAATCTCAAATCGAGCATCAAGTGTCTTGGGGTTCATTAAGCGCTGGTCGAAGGAATTCGACGAACCCTACTTAACTAAAACTCTTTATGTGTCTCTTGTCCGACCGATTCTTGAATATGGATCTTGTATATGGTATCCCAAATACAGGATTAAGCAAAAATATCAAAAATCTCACCGAGCTAGCCCAGCTCAAAAAGAAACAAGCGCACACGCATACAAATACTAATAAATTTGTACCGTTAGCTGCTTTCCGCTCGCGCGACCCCTGTTCTACAATAGTCGGGCCGCTGAAAGCAACCAACAACTGAAGCAAAATCGGCAGCATGGGCAAGTTAACCAATATTAATATTGGTTGACTTAATATTCATATTTAACATTAAAATTGCATTAGATCGGCAGATGGCCGACTGTGAATTTTGAAATAGGAATTATATCGATGGTTGTATCAAACATCGATATAAAAAGCTGAACCGATAGCTTAAGCTCATCTTTAGAATTTAAGTTGCTGCGCTCTCTCTGTATCTGCTGTTAATGACATGAGGACATGAATCAAATTATCCGGAACGAATCCGCATATAAAACCGACAACCTCGTGTTAATGAATAAAATTGCATTTTTAAATGCAGAATAATAATAATTTGCATACCCCGCGCAGCGTACAAACTCATGCATACATGCACGCTCGCATAAGCACGCATACATATAAGAAGGCTAGATACAAAGACTCGAGTCGGTTCTGTTCTGTCAGCCTTCCTTTAACATTGCAAGCAAACAGAATGACTTGCATTTTCTGCGCGGCATACTCGGACAGCGTAATGAGCTCTGAAAACCGCTCTCTCGCTCTTTTTTTGCTAGGGGGATCCATTGTGTTAGGTATGGGATGATGAGATATCGAACTTGTTTGAGACCTCTATATCGATTGTATGCTTAGTGCTTTTACTAATAAATCTTCCCTCTCTTACTAATCGTAGAACTATGCTAGCAATAACCTTTTTTCACAAATTAATAAATGGTGAAATATATTCCCCCTTACTAATTAACCAAATTAACTTTGCTGTACCCATTAGAAGTAGTAGACATTTTTTACCTATAGCCCTGCATGCCTGCTTATCTAACTATGCTATCCATAACACTTTTCGGATCTTATGTTCTTTATATAAAGTTTTTTTCCACCTTATAACTAGTACCACTTCTGCATGCTCTCTAAAATAAATTGTGTTATGTCATTTGTCTACATGTTCGCGATCTTCGTAACCGCACGTTACGCGGTGCGCCCCTCGGTCGGGTGGGCGGGAGTTGGGTCGCTTTATGCTTGGGTCCGCGCGTTAACAAGCCGGTGCTTGGTATCATTGGGCCACTTGATTGTACAATTGATACATGCAACACCTCTATAAAGGCAATAGCTTAACTATTTACATTTCTTTAAAAAAACATGTAAAAAGGACTAGTAGAGTAAGCTTAATATAGGTTAAGGGAATAAGGGAAACCCCAAGATTAACGTAACTCTCCATGCACAAGTCATTTTTAATATCTCTTAAAATGTGTTTGTGAATATTTTTGTGTGTCCTTGTTTGATGACGTACAAAGTTTTCAGCCTGTAAGTTTTCTTTTTCTAACCCTACTACCCTCTGCTCTGATACCACAGATATCATTGTTATATTGGTTTTGTGCAAAGTCCGTCTTATTAGCTGCCCGTCTCTATAAATTAACAGTAAAACTAGGGACAGAAAACTCTGCAAATGTGTTAATCTATGGCCGGGTCAGATAAAGTATTATGGTTTAGGGGGCTAAGCTCATTCGTGGGAAGGAAAATCGATAATTCAAAGCCGATATTTTTCTGCGTCCTTAATGCCTAATTTGTTATAAAGATAGTAACTGGTGTTACTTAAAAACCTGCATTGAAATCTTTGAAGCCATGCCCGTAGATAATTAGTAAAACGACATTGGCTATCGAGTTGCTTCATCTGCACTTGCTTTCCCATATTGCGTAGGATCCAAAGTAGAGCACGGAGCCCCTCATAAGCTCCTTAAACTTATTTAAAAATTATATCGGGATAGCACTTGAACGGAATTTATACTCTGGTACTGTCAGCAAAGAATATCTTGATCTTGTGCTATGTCTGTCAATGCCCGCCATTACCGCTCCCAGCCAACGCTCTTCAAATCGAAGATGTCTATTTTTATACCCTTAACCCATGATATAGGTAAATAAGGTTATAACGGTAACAACCAGAAGGAAACTTCTCCGACCTCATAAAGTATATAAATTTGTTGATCAGCATCAACAGCCGAGTTGATTTAGCCATGTCCGTACGTCTGTCCGTCCGTATGTCCAAATATATGAACGCGTTGATCTCAGGAACTGCAGAAGCTAGAGACTCCAGATTTTGGATATGAACTCTCCTAACTCCTAGGCATAGCAAGTTTGTTTCAAATTTTCGATAACTTTTCAGGCTTACGATATACACATGTAATCGATAACAAAAAAATCTTTAATTTCGAAAACTTGAAAATGGGGATTGAAACTATTAATAAAATAATGAACATCTGTGAAATTTTTATTAAAACCGGTTGAGGAACTCCAGAGATATGATACCATCAAACACTGGTACAGTGGTACACGTACATATGTGTATGTTTATCAGCCCAACCGACTATTCGATTGTATGGTCAAGGGGTAAGGGTATCTTCTAGTCGAGCTTACTTATTAGTGTTTTCCAAAGTTCGCTAATGACAGACCAAAGACCAATACAATCAATGAAATACAAAAATACATTAAAAGAATCAATTTTTGTTCTCAGCCTGAACTGAAAACAATTAAAGATGCATTTTTAAATAAGTTGCAACAAGTGATTTGTTAAAAGCAGTTTAAAATATTTGTGTATGGTATCGTTTAAAATCCCTCTCATAATTAACATATCTAATTCAATGGTTTGGTCTTCCATGCGGGTTAGGATACCTCTGACGTTCCACAAGTCACCTTGGACTTTTATTATATACCTTGTTCATAAACGGTCTTATGCCAGTTAAAAATGACTCACGGGTGTTGTTGTATGTTAATGATGTAAAGCTTTATATTTTAACTATCAAACTAGTGGTAAAATAAATTTGTCATATCTCAATTGTAGTAAATGTAAAGTAATGCATTTTATATATAAGCATGTTCTTCCTTTAAACTAGTATTTATGATAATAATCCATTAAATTGCATTAGTAATAAAGGTAAATTGCATTAGTAATAAATTAATATTATTGACCAAAAAGGCCAGCGGATTGTTTCTTTGTAAAACAAAGGGCAGCGAAAAATTGTGTATGTCACAAGCTAAGAATTAGTTGTTTAAATGGCATGAACTATAATGCTATGGTCATTTAAATGTGCAAAATCTGCGTGAAATTAAAAATAAGGATATAACTCGAGGTTTGACATTTGATTCCATAGATGGACTTGTGGATTGCATAAACTGCATAAAGAATAAATACAAAGTGAAGCCATTCGAAAACTCGCACACAAGGGCAATTACGTTATTGAAGTTGTTGCATAGCGATGTGTGTGGGCCTATAAGTAAAGCGTCAAATGGCGGCAATAGATATTTTCTCACTGTAATAGATGATAAGAGTCGCGCTTGGTGGCGAAACTCAGAAATATGGAATCGACTACGAAGAGACATAATCACCAGTACTTCGCTATGCGACTATTCGTATGGTATTGGCTATGGCAGCTAAATATATGAATTGTTTGTTTCATCAACTGAACGTGTCGACTGCATACTTTAATGGCGATCTCGAAGGGGAGGTCTTTATGAGACAACCGGAGCACTATGACGACAAGTCTGGAGACGTGGTCAAGCTGTCTTTGTCTGGACCGCCCCTCTGGATGGCGTTTTGAAGTAGATTGGCTACAGGTCATGAGCAAGCGAACCGTGCCTGAACACGAAGACTTCAAAGTCGAAGATGATAAATGTGATGACTGGCTGTTAGCGTGTTCAGAAATGGCTGAGATGGAACGACCAGCACTTGTTTCTGAATTTCAGGTTGTCGGAAAGGTCGGAAGGTTTAATGGAAAACTTCCTTGGTCTGGAAGAGAAACGAGAGCACTCGTCCTGACATTTTGCACTCGGTGTGCAAACTATCCCAAATGAAACTCGGATTCTCACGGCGAGCACCTACCAGCGGCAAAGCAGGTGATACGATATCTGCACTCTACAGCAGATCTGGCGTTGGTCTATAACAGAACCAACGGGGCGATTGCACGAAGTCCTACACAGGCTACGCATACGTGTGGGGCAGTTGTGTATTTTCGTGGATATCAAAGAAGCAGAAGTCAGTTGCACTCAGCAGTATGGAGGCAGAGTACATGGCCCTTTCCGACGCTGCAAAATAAGCTATTTACTTGAGCAAAATATTAAATAAAATGAAATTATTTTTCAAATTAAACTGCGTAACTGTACATGGCGATAATGTTAACGCCTTAAGCCTTGTACGAAATCGTCTTTATAAGAAGCAAACATATTGATGTTAAATACCACCATGTAAGATGATAAATTATTGCCGATATACTAACTAAAATCTTGTCAAAGGGTAAATCATGTAAAATGTACTGCGTTGCTCGGCCTAAAATGTTTGTATACATTTATAAATTTAGGAAAAGTGTTCAGTTGGCAATCCCCGAAGTGTATATTGTTATCGATGTACTTGATAAACTTATATATTAATATACCTACTCGTTGCTTACAGCTTAAAATAAATTAGTCTCTCCCGAACAACCAAACGTTATGGTTGTCTTTGGTTCTTTAGCGCACTCGCCAACATTAACAAATAAACTTTTAAATAATAAGCAGACCGGCGTTAGAGCTGCAGGTCTGGAATCATTTAAATATTCGAGCAGGTTAAAACAAAAAATGGACAAATTGAAGCTATTATAAAGCCCCTTGACTTTAGTAAAGATAAGTTAATGCCTAGCTCTACAGGGAAAGAGATTAATTAAATGTAATATGGGGTATATAAATTTCAAGGACCCAGTTAAAGCTTCTGAGGGCAAATGCAAAAAATGTTTTGCTCAGATTTAATTCTATACTGAACAATCATATATTGCAGACACAATTTAGAGCAATTCTAAGATAGTAATCATCGGCAATAAGCGATTACGGCCAGATCCAATTCAACATAGCACATCATCTACAAACTAAAATACACTACAGCAACAAGTAGGTATCTTATAGAGGTAAATTTTCATACAACGTTTTTGAGACAAACATTTGCTGAGATCAGAACCCACAGCACTTCGGCTGTCGAGCCGAACACGCGCTCAGCACTCTCATTCAATTGTAATATGCTTGCGATTAGGTGCAGAGTGGCGGTCGACAGAGAAGGTTGGTTCGCGCCGCTTTGCTGTTTATATGAGAATGCATTTTACATACGTGGGTTCTGATAATTTCGGGGTGGGTTTTCATAGCTCGCATTAAATTTTAATATGCTTGCGATTAGATGCAGAGAGGCAGCCGACGGAGAAGGTTTGTTCGTGCCTAATTTTAATCTTATTCCTTTTCAAAATTAGTAATAAAATATATTGTTAAAAAATAAATTAAATAAATTATTAAAAATAAATTTAATTATTAAAAAATAAATTTAATTAATTATTATAAAAAAAGTTAATTTATTTTATTTAAAGAAATTTGTATTACCTTAAAAAAAAATAATTTAATTATTAATAAATAATTTAATCGGCTATTATATAAGAACCCATGGTTATTTGCTGCTTGTTTGAAACACTTATTCAGTTTTAAAAGCAGCAACAACAATCAGAAATCTTTGCATCGATGCAGAAACACAAAACAAAAGTAGTATAATGAGCAAGCTTATTTGCTACATTATCCGGGTTGCTACCCAACTCATAAATACCTTTAAAAGATTTAATGCTTTTGAACTATCTGTAGCGTTATCCGAAATGTTAATTAAGCGATATTATAACTTGGTGTTTTATTGTATTTAGAATATACATACATATGTAAGTCCGCTTCATGCGACTTATACTCCGTGTTCTTCAAGCGATTACAAGCGACTGACTCTTACTTTATGAGAGTAGCTTAAACATAGACCATCGACGAAGGTCTTAATTATAAGGAACATGCAATTACCGTTGCTTGCAGGCAACAACAGATAAAGGAGAATGCAAGACAAGCTGCGGTGTACATAGGGAAATACAGTTATTTCCAACACTCCTTCTCAGCGCAGTTTGTCTTCTTCTTAAACAAAATAAGCTTTTACATATTTAGCGCAAACCCATTAAGTTTAAAAATTCCTCATGCTTCACTTTACAAAGGTTTTTCGTTAACACATCAGAGATCATGTTTTTGGTAGGTATATATTCAATTTCAACTTCATTATTTTTAACCATATCTCTGATATGATGATATTTAATGTCGATATGCTTACTACGCGCATGGAACTTAGCATATTTTGCCAAGCATTGAGCGCTTTGATTATCGCTAAATATCCTTATTCCAGATCCCTCGCTGAAACCCATTTCACGCATGACTTTGCGTATATATGCAGCTTCCTTAGCTGCCAGTGAGAGTGCCACATACTCTGCCTCAGTACTGCTTAATGCTATGACGCTCTGCTTCTTTGACTCCCATGAGAATTCAGCGCCTGCTGCAAAGAACGCCCAGCCACTGTAGGACTTTCGGTCCGTGCTGTCACCAGCCCAATCTGCATCGACGAAACAGTGTATCGCCTGGCCGGTCGTTTTGTAGTGCAAGCCCAACTCTGCCGTGCCCCTCAAGTATCTTAATACTCGCTTGGCTCCTATTTCGTGCTCCTTGTGTGGATCTGAATTCCGCTGTGCTAGCTTCGTTACTGAGTGCAATATATCAGGCAGTGTAGTTACGCCTAGATACATTAGCGAACCTATCACCGATTGATAGCTTCCTTGGTTCGTTCGGTGGCATCCGTCATTGTCGCATTTGACTTGAAATGCTGCCTCTAGTGGTATAGCATTAGATTTGCAGTTGTGCATACCATACTCATGTAGAATGTTCTCAATATAGTTCTTATGACTGACAGTAACGCTGCCCGTTTCACCTTCACGATCAATTTCCATTCCTAGGAAATGCTTCAGTTGCCCTCCATCGACTACGTCGAACTCCTGTGATGCGCTCCTTCACGTAGTTCAGATCTTCCTTCCTCGTGCTAGCCATATACATATACGACTATCACATTCAGTTGGCTGGCTTCACGACGTATGTACAAACATGGCTCGCTGGGGCAGGGCGTGAAACCAATACTGATTAGCACGGTATTCAGTTTCTTGTTCCACTCACGGCCGCTCTGTTTAAGGCCGTACATACCCATTTACAGCCAATTGCCTTCTCTCCCTTCGGTAGATCGATTAACTCCCAAGTTTTGTTTTTGTGCAGACTGTCTATTCACTGGCATGATTAGAACTCAAGGCTGCTTTGACGCTAGCAGGTGCAGCTACGTCATCCATTGTCATAACATTTAAAATGTTGTACTGCTTTCGAGGGCGTCCTGGCTGTCCAGTGCGTACTTTCGATTTCCTCGTCGTCACCAATGTCGCCATTTGTAGATATATTTGGCACCTCCGCATCTCGTTCAAAATTTTCGCGATCCTTAGTTTGATCTCCACCATGAAGACTTACAGGCTCATCTTCAATATCATTCATGCTCACTGTAACATCATTATTACACAACGAGATTCTGTCCCTTACGCTGTCATCTGTCAATTCACCTTCAAGAAATATCACATCTCTTGCTTCGATTACTTTTCGTGAATAGGGAATATACAATCGATATGCCTTATCTGTTGCAGAGTAACCAACTAGTACTCTCACCTCACCTTTTGGTAGAAATTTCTTATTGTACTTTTTGTTAAGTACGACAGCCTTTGTACCGAAAACTTTTAGGTGACTTACAGACGGTTTTTTGCATGACCATGACTCATATGGTGTCATATCCTCCAGCGTAGATGGATCCGTATTTATAGCTTGTGCCCAGAAATCCTCCTTGAGACCAGCATGCACAATCATGCTTCGTGCGATTTCTACCAGCGTTCGATTCGCGCGCTCCACCATTTTGTTGGGGTGTATACGGCACAGTAAGCTGCCTCTTGATACCGTTGCTCACTAAATATTTTTCGAAATCGCCGCTCAAATATTCACGACCGTTGTCGCTTCTGAGACATTTTAACTTGCGTCCAGTTTGTTTTTCTGCAAACGCCTTATATTCTTTGAACTTCTCAAAGATTTCATTGCGTGTTTTCATAAAACACACATGCACAAACCGCGTTCTATCATCAATGAATGTGCCAAAATACTGCGCACCACCTACAGAACATTTTCTCATTGGACCACAAATGTCTGTGTGTATCAAGTCTAGTATGCCTTCGGCGCGGGTCTCAGATTTCTTTGGAAATCTCTTTACATTTATTTTGCACTTCGCGCATGTTTCACATACATGTTCTTTTAAGTCCGAACACTGCCTAGCCTTCAAGCCGTGCACTAAATTTTTCTTAATCATTTTATGCAGGCTGGCAAAATTTAAATGCCCAAGCCTCTTGTGCCTCTTCAGTATGTCTGTTAAATTAGCTTGCGCGCTGAAACATTTTTGCTCATCTGTGTTGAACAAATATAAGTCTTGCAGCTCCTTAGCAACTAAGATCACATCGCCTCTACGATTTTCAATGCGCGCATTCTTTTGCCCAAATTTAACACTAAATCCCTTTTGGACTACTTTCGATACAGACACAAAGTTGCATTGAAGGTCTTTCACATATAATGTATCGGTCAAATCAATAGTGTTATTTTTCCACTTTATGCGTGCTTTTCCACGTCCATATGCCTGTATATAATTATTTCCAGCTAAAATATTTTCTCTTTGTGCTCTCTCAATTCTATGAAGCACGATCTATCATTACACAAATGCGCTGTGGCGCCACTGTCTAGACACCACGTATTCTTTGCAAAACCACCACTCCCTGGGTTTCTTGCCGCTGCGAACACTGAGTACGATTTCTTAATATCTATATAGTTTTTGCATTGCTCTTTTTCGGAGCTGTCTTTTGCGCGACAATTTGCAGCAATGTGCCCACGGCGACCACAATTCCAGCAGCCGGCGTGGGTTGCCTTTTTCTGCTGCGCACTTCTTCGATTCACTTTACCGTTACTTTCGTCTGAATTTCTGTTTGCTCGATTTTCTATACGCGTCGAGAACATTTTTGTCTCTCTGTGTGACTCTGTCTCTCCGTCTGCTCTACGCCGTTCACTCTCTTCGAGTAACTTGATTTTTATCATACTTAGCGCCGGCAACGTGTCACGAGTTTCCATGGCGATCACGAAATTATCGTATCCATCCGGCAAACTCGACAACAGCAATATAGACAAACACTCTTCAACCATAATAAAGCCGATCTCGCTTAGTCTTTCCATTAAGTCTGCAAACTTATGTATGTGCTCTGCCATACTACCCGACTCTACCAATCTAAGCTGTAACAACTGCTTTAGCAAAGTTACACGACGCGCAGGTCCCATTGGCATATGAATTTCTTTCAGTGTGTTCCAGGCACTTCCTGATGTTTGGCAATTCTTCACATTATTTATTTGGGTTGCCTTTATGCAAAGCATTATGCTTGCCAGAGCCTGTTCGTCTCTTGCATCAAATATTGCCTTTTGCTCAGCACTGTCATTTTCGTTTTTCACGACACGACCGCACACATACTGCCATAGTTCTGAATACACGAGTACACTTTTCATTTGAACGACCCAGGCACTATATTTCTGGTCGTCCAACTTCTCGATTGAACTCATCGCGGTGTTCATTTTCTTAAATCACAGAGTTATCACACTTGTCCAAGAAAGTCTAGAATGCTCTTATTCAACTTCTACAAGTAATCCTCAGAACAATTCAGTATATTTTCTACGAGCTGAATATTCCGTGTTCTGGGCCCATAACCTATTATAACTTGGTGTTTTATTGTATTTAGAATATACATACATATGTAAGTCCGCTTCATGCGACTTATACTCCGTGTTCTTCAAGCGATTACAAGCGACTGACTCTTACTTTATGAGAGTAGCTTAAACATAGACCATCGACGAAGGTCTTGATTATAAGGAACATACAATTACCGTTGCTCGCAGGCACCAACAGATAAAGGGGAATGCAAGACAAGCTGCGGTGTACATAGGGAAATACAGTTATTTCCAAACAGCGACAATTTAAGCCAATAAAAATATATAATTTTTAAAAATGTATTGACTAATCGCCATGCTAAATCGTATTTATTTATTACTATATTATTAGTTAAGCAGTTTGTATAAAAGGAGATGTTGATGGCCGTTTGGTGCAAAATCTTAAAAATAAATAAATAAAAAAACCAAAACAAAACAAGTATTCTTAATATTTTTGATACTCAAACAAACGCGTGCTAACAAAAGCCTTTTCTACATACAGAATACGCACAAACAATAATGATCTCGACATAATTGCACATTGAATTCTTTGCGACAAATTGTCTATTGAATCGGGAGCCAATATTTATTTATTTATAACAATTTGATATTGTATATTTGTTAATGTAATATATAAATTGTTTGGACAAATTAATGAAATAAAATATGTAGGACTATATAATAAAAAATATTTAATATGTACAAATTTATATATATTTGATATATATATATGTACAGATATATAAAAACTATGTATAAAAAATATTCAATCCTAGAACTCGATACCTCTTAAAAAGTCAATTTATAGATGTTAAGACAGGTCACAACAATTCAAGTTGAATTTTCGTCCATGCGTTCAAATATATTTTTTTGTTTTGTCTTTGACCGCTTCCAGCAGAATCAAAGCGCACATATACATACGCATTCAATATTTAAATGTGTGTGCACACAACATCGCGTCTGCCATGAGCAAAATTACAAAACCCTTGAAAATTTGTCTTTTTCTCCGTGAATACACACATTCACAGTCTCACAGCAAGCTTGCTTGCTTCATTAAAAATAATGAACTGACAGATGACAGTTGGATACCCTTTTAAAATATAAATGAACTTTCTTATATTTAGCTTGTCAATAAATTTTTAAAAATTATTTATTTTTATTGGCTTAAATTGTCGCTTAATCAACATTTCGGATAACGCTACAGATAGTTCAAAAGCATTAAATCTTTTAAAGTTATTTAGGAGTTGTGTAGCAACCCGGATAATGTAGCTAATAAGATTGCTCATTATACTACTATTGTTTTGTGTTTCTGCATCGATTCAAAGATTTCTGATTGTTGTTGCTGCTTTTAAAACTGAAAAAGTGTTTCAAACAAGCAGCAAATAACAATGGGTTCTTATATAATAGCCGATTAAATTATTTAATAATAATTAAATTATTTTTTTTTAAGGTAATAAAAATTTTTTTAAATAAAATAAATCAATTTTATTTTAAAAATTGATTAAATTTATTTTTAATAATCAGTTATATTTATTTCTTAATAATTTAATTTAAATTTATGTTTAATATTTTATTTAATTTATTTTTTTACAACATATTTTATTACTGATTTTGAAAAGGAATAAAATAAATAAAATTAAAATTAGGCACCTGTAAAAAAAAATAATCATCATCATAATAAACATTGCGGCAAGTTCAAGTAAAGTTCTGAAAACCCACCCCGAAACTATCAGAACCCACGTACGTAAAATGCATACTCATATAAACAGCAAAGCGGCGCGAACAAACCTTCTCCGTCGACCGCCACTCTGCATCTAATCGCAAGCATATTACAATTGAATGAGAGTGCTGAGCGCGTGTTCGGCTCGACAGCCGAAGTGCTGTGGGTTCTGATCTCAGCAAATTTTTGCCTCAAAAACGTTGTATGAAAATGTACCTCTATAAGATACCTACTCGTTGACTGCAGTTAGTAATTGCCACTGGAAGAACGTCAATACAATAATTATATTGTTGGTTTCTTTGACGAATGCAGAGGTCACAAAAAAAATATAATTTAAAAACAAGTTTTTTTGGTCGATCTGAGAAGTTTGCAAGAATAATTTTAAAATAAAGAATTACATCATTGAGTTCCTTACTCAAATTTGTATTAGTAAATTCTTTTAATTTAAAAACCCTTTGATAATATGTGATTAATTCAAAACCATGTTGATAAAAGGATAGCAACTGTGCGCAATTTTTTTGTATTTTTTTTAAATAGGTAGATGTACCTGATGGGTGCAAAGCTTAGCGTGAGTTTAGGAAGATCACGATAATGCAGATTGATTGCACAGGAATTATATTTTAAGAGAGCAAATATTAGATGCGCTATAAATGAAGAAAGAAGGTTAACGAAATTTTAAGCACAATATCCAAAACAGGTTATTGATGTTAGTATAACGAGTATGAAGAGAAATATTCAGATATATACAGTCTTTCAGATGCAGAACAAACAAAAATATTTCAACTACAGTGGAGGCAGTTAATTTGGCTAACTAATTCAAAAGAATCAATTTGACCATCACCTTGCTTTAAAAAATTACACCAAGCAACTTTGCATGCAGAAATAGAAGGACAATTTATAGTAAAAGTTGAATAGAGCAGCAAGGTAATTCTTAGTGTACCAATTGAGATCCCTGGCGCCAAATAATAAAAAATTATTTTTGCACCGAATCTATTCTATTCGATAAGTCCTGTATTGTATTGGATATTGAGAAATAAAGATTTTATCTCTTCTGAAGTTTGGATTTTAGATTTTTAAGAACACAGGTTTTTTGACTTTTATAGCTTACTAACAGGTACACTCAAATCAGATATAGAGTAATAGCAGCGACGAGCTATACGTAGATGTGCCAAATCGCAAATTTCCCTAATCCACCGCCAGGCGATCTTTCAGTTTTTTTTGGTGAATTACGCGTCAATTCACCAGAGGTATGTATACTGCTGCCTTCGCCAGGCTGAACAGCAGCAAATATCACTAGACGTATGTATATGCGTATGCATATATATATATACATATGTATGTCAGCATTTGTTTCAGTTTTCTGTTTGCTGGGCTTCGATTAGATTTTTTATTTCTTACTCCAATCGCTGCATATGAATATGTGTGTATACAAGCGCATGTATGTATACACATTAAAAAGTGCGCATAGCACTTGTCTGGAAATTCATTGACCTGTCTCAACTGTTATGATGATGATTTAATTAGCTTAAAATCATTTTCAAAATACATTTAAATTATTTATGTCTATATCTATCTATATATATTCATATTAAATCATATATTATACATTATAATCATATTTTAAATAAATTATTAAATTATTTATTTAAAGCGCATAATAAATTATAATCATATTTTGAATAATATTTGTCTAATTGTTACCTATCTTAAATATATATAAGATGCTGAAGAACAATATTTAACATTTTGTCGCATATCAATTTCTGCAAGAGCCTAGAAAAAAGACAAACCAAAAATACGTCTAGTGATATTTGCTGCTGTTCAGCCTGGCAAAGGCAGCGCCAGGCCCAAGCAGAATGTGTGTATACGCTGATATATGTCGGTATACATACGTCTGGTGATTATTGCTACTTTTCAGCATGGCGAAGGCAGCAGTATACATACCTCTGGTGAATTGACGCGTAATTCACCAAAAAAAACTGAAAGATCGCCTGGCGGTGGATTAGGTAAATTTGCGATTTGGCACAGCTACGTATAGCTCATCGCTGGTAATAGTTTAATAAAAAAAAGAGGGTGCTAACACTGGGTGCAATGGTGGAAATACTGTGCTCTGCTTGTACTGAAATTACTGACTTTATTAACTAAAAGTAACAATATTAAAATGTAACAAGTAAGAAGGCTCTAGTCGAGTACGCTCGACTAGAAGATACCCTTAACCCTTGATCATACAGACGGACAGACGGTCGGGCTGACAGACATACACATATGTACATGTACTACTGAACCAATGCTTGATGGCTTCATATCTCCGGTGTTTCTTAACCGATTTTAATAAAATTTTTACAGAAGTTCATTATTTTTCTTATAGTTTCAATCCTCATTTTCAGTTTTGTTATCGATTACATGTGTATATCGTAAACCTGAAAAGTTATCGAAAATTTGAAACAAACTTGTCATGCCTAGGGATTAGGAGAGTTCATATCCAAAATCTGGAGTCTCTAGCTTTTGTAGTTTCTGAGATCGACGCGCTCATACATACGGACAGACGGACATACGGACATGGCTAAATCGACTCGGCTGTTGATGCTGATCAAGAATATATATACTTTATGGGGTCGGAGAAGCTTCCTTCTGCCTGTTACATACATTTGCACAAAAACATTATACCCTTTTTTTACCCATTTCATGGGTTAAGGGTATAAAAATAGCTGAATGTTTATTAAATAGATGTGTTAATTAAATATAAATTAAATTGTATGGTATCATTATTATCAGCGTAACTGATAAAAAAAACAACGCATAACACAAAATGCTATCAATACCAGTCGTGTCTCGGTTTGATTCTGTGGTCTTAAATTTTAAACATAACTTAAGGGATTCGATAATTTTTGTACTAACCTCATTCCATCCGTATTTATTTTTAGCTTGGACGATTGCTTCGTAGACTGCATTGTGCTCCAAGTTTCTAACTACATAGGACATCAAATATTGTGCACCATCAGTCCGAATCGGAACTGGCTTAATATGATATTCATGCCATTTACCAGGATGCTGGTATGTTTCATTCATCTGTAATTAAAATTGAATGCATTATTGTACAGATTTCTACTTATAAATAAAAACCATATTTAAATTTTATTGCCTGATCTGGGTATGAATACTTATGGTTTTTAAGGTTGTTGAAAAGTAATTAAAAGTATATTTACACTACATGACATCAAAGTATTATAATATATTAATGTTGATCTTTAGGTCTCCAAAAAATGCGATTTCATTTATACAATTATTTGTTTACCGATATTATATTAATGTGAGGTTTATAAAGTAATTAATTTAAAAAAATTTTCATGTCATCAAAAGTCATTGGATCTAACCTGTTCAAACAAAAAATGTAACATATTCAGACACCCAGATCAGAGAGAAAATTAAAATATCGTTACTTAAAATAACTTAAAAAGTTGTACCAAAAGCCTGCGATACAATAGCTTAATTTCGTCTAAAGGCGGTATGGACTCTATTGTCCAAGTTAAGTTGTAGTGATCTAAAAAGCCACTTAAAGCTGGTGAAATAAAATCCGCCGGGCCTGGACGTCCAGATACTTCAATATATTTTTTTGTCCGTCCAAGTGCATTATCTGCAACACAACTGTAATTGCCAAAATCAGTTTGTTGAAAATTTCGAATAATTAAGCTGTATCTATCATCGTGAGGATACATTGAACGCCGATCAGTAGGATCCAAAAGGAAAGAGTTTTGATACCACAACATCTAATTAATAAAAAAAAATAATGTTAAAAAATAACTGCGCATTTCTTATTTTAATAACTTACTTCTGAATTGACATCACCATGAACCACACAAACAAGCTCTATATCATATCCTTCTGCAGCATGTACCCAAGCCTTTTCAACCGTTATTTCTGGTGGTGCTTTAAAAAAAAATATTGGAAGCGTATCAAAAAACCAATATCTTGTTGGCTTGCTAGCACGAGTGGTTTTTGATATATTCTGAAAAAATGTGAAAACGCGACTTCCGTATAAAAATGCTACTTACAAATGCATAATACTGTCTAATCATTCTCAATTGGCTGTGGATGAGCTAAATCGAAATATAAATAGCGAATGAAGATACTACGCCAGGGACAGATATTTTAGCTTAAAGCCGGTAAGTTTATATACCCTGAGGTCATTTAATTATTAAAAAGGGTAAGGAAATCAAATTTGTAGTACAAAAAAAACCTAAATCGTTTGATCAATAATATAAAAACTTGATTGAAGTTTGAAATACACTTCAGTCAAAAGTAAATGAAAAATCTTACTTGTATTTCTTTCAGTTAATTGAAGGAATTCCGATTAAGGTTAAATTGCATTAAAAATTTTGCATGTCAAAAGAAGAGTTTTTTTATGAATATTGAGATTGGGGTCTTTAACCAACACTTTTCTGTCGTATTCAGCACTCAAAGGTACATCGGTATGGACGATATCTCAAAAAATTCGAACTATTAAACATATTTATTTAAATAAGAAACTTACACAAAATTGTTAGCTGAATATCCATTGATACGCGCTCCTTAACACCATTGTCAGCTGAACATTGATAAGTTCCCGCGTGATGTCTGTCTACGTTTTCTAATATCAATGTAGAGCTATCTGATAAATGTGTTGGTCCAGAATAAACATCTTTTTTAAACCAGTATATTGTAGGGACTGGATTTCCAGACGCCTTACACTCCAATGTAACTGTACTTCCCTTACGTGCAGTTACCTGTCCGTTGTGAGGAAGTGCCCTTAATGTTGGTGGAACTAAAAAAGTACTTGTGTTATATTCTTCGATGCTTGAATTGTAGTGTATTATACCTAATATTTCAACTGTATGGACTTGGTCCCTGTTCTCTTGGTCTCCAAGTTGACAAATGTAATCACCTGCATCCTGAGTTTTTACGCCGTTAATCTGTAGATTATAGTCGCTACCAATTTTAAACCGTTGATCTCTTGAAATTTTTAAATGACCGGCTGTAAGAACTGATGAGCCTTTTCTCCAAAGTAATACAAATGATCCAAGATTTTGCACTTTACACGGTAATTCAATAGTCTCACCAACTATAACTTTGTATAGGTGACCCCTTGATAAAAATTTCGGTGCTGTTGTAGACGCTTCGTTATCCGATAACATAAAAGATCCACCAAAAGACACTGCAAAAAAAATTATGTTTTATTTCTCGATTTTTTCTTTAAACTCAAAAATTGTTCTTAGACTTTATTCAATAACTAAACAAGTATTTTTTGAAATGTCTTATAATAAATCGATTTAAAACTTTTAATTAATACGTTGTTTAATTTATTGTAATTATTTAAGAAGACGGGTATTTGCCAGTATTTAGTATTGTGACAATATTGGCAGAATTACAAAAAACAAAAAAAAAAATAACCTGTGCCAAATAGCTGAAAGTATGAATCTAAACACCTCAACTATGTAACACATCATTCAATGCGCCAGCCACACAAGAATCCTTCTACGAAATAATGGTGTCGACAGTGCAGTACAATATCAATCTAAGTATTACCATCCCTATTAAAATTATTAGATATGTTTTCCCTTTTTATTAATATATTAAAAAAAGAAGTTCTTTGTTTAAGTGTGATGTACCATGACATTTTGGCGTTTAAACATTTTCCGTTTCTTGCTCAGAGCATTCAGCTATTTGGCGTTGAGAATATCAATTTTTAAAGTCTTCCAGGAAGAGTTGTAGCTGTTCAATGGAAGTCTGTTTGCCCATAGTCCTGGTTGGGTTGTTGCACCCCAGATGTAGAAAAAAAAAAAAAACTGACTACGAAGGATTGGTCTATTTACACCGTAAATATTCAATTGTAGGTAAATCAAATATGGGTTTTATGGTGTCCATAATACAACTGCTCAAAAAAAGCTGTGTCGTGAAATTAGGATACTTTTTACAAAACCCGATCTACCAAGTGGCCCATTTTATGGTCAATATTGATTTTGGTTGTTAATATACATATGTACCAAACTATAGAATTTTTAAAAAATTTCGGAGAATTAGTTTATGGCAGGCAATTGAAATTGTTGCTGGACAGTGCTCAAAATAAGGTGTTACACAAAAGTGTTCACACACTGTGAGAGCTTTTAGTTTTTTATACCCTTAACCCATGACATGTGTAAAAAAGGCTATAATGGTTCTGTGCAAAAGTATATATTCTTGATCACCATCAACAGCCGAGTCGATTTAGCCATGTCCGTATGTCCGTCCGTCCGTATGTATGAACGCGTAGATCTCAGGAACTACAAAAGTTGGAGACTCCAGATAATGGATATGAGTTCTACTAATCTCTAGGCATAGCAAGTTTGTTTTAAATTTTCGATAACTTTTCAGGTTTACGAAATACTCATGTAATCGATAAAAAAAACAAATCTTGAATTTCAAAAATTGATTGAAACTATTAAACTATTAACAAAACAATGAGCATCTGTGAAATTTTTATTAAAGTCGGTTAAGAAATACCGGAGATATGAAACCATTAAGCATTGGTACAGAAGTTCACGTACATATGTGTATGTCTGTCAGCCCGACCGTCTGTCCGTCTGTATGGTCAAGGGTTAAGGGTATCTTCTAGATGAGCCTACTCGACTAGAGCATTTTTACTTGTTTTACTTTAGAGCTAGAAGGCCAACATAATAGTTGTTTTAAATTTTCTGTTTTTTAAGTTTTATATGTAACTTAACCAATTATATTTTAAAACTATTAAACAATTTATAATAATATAAACATTAAGCGAAATTTTAAATAATAATTCTGAAGGCTCTAGTCAAGTAAGCTCGACCTTCACGATACAGACGGACAGACGGTCGGACTGACATGCTTTATGATTACATATCTCCGGTGTTTCTCAACCGATTTTAATAAAACTTTCAGATTCCTATTATTTTGAAAATGTTTTACGGGCTTATATTTAAATGTTATTTTAGTATTTACAGGTATTTTTCTTAAAAATTAAAGCGCGCAGCTGTTGGTAATGCAATTTTCTAAGAATTTTGTAATTTGTCGCTGGAATATATTCATCATCAAAAGATTTTAAGACGGTTTTAAAATTTCAGGCAAGCAAAAAATCCATCAAAAGAATCAACTTATTATCTACAGCTGCCCGAAAAAAATTGTTGATGTCGGCTGAGCATGTTAAGATACGATTAACTTTTGCTAGGATCCACGTGTGACAGCCGAACGCAAAAATATTGTACCCACTGTTCAGTTTGGAAAATTATCAGTGATGTGCTTAATTTAAAATACTATGGATGCCCAACAATTTTTGAATATTTTCCACTCATTTGGATTTAATAATGGTGACAAGCTAACATATAATTTTAACAATACAATGAAATAAGGACAATACATCTGCCCAAATTCCAGATCTCAACCCAATTGAAAATATGCGGGCCTACTTGATTAAAACGTATTACCAAGCACCATCATAAAAATAAGACTGACCTCAAGGCGATAATTTTGGAGAAATATCAAAAATATTCCTTAGAACTACGTCGAAAATCTTGTAAAGTCGATGAAAAGACGACTTGAAGCGGTTATAGAAGGCAACGACATTCAAAATATAAATTATGCATAGCATAATACCAAAAAGTATTAAGATTTGATATTGTGTAAACTCTTTGTTGGCCATCGATTTTATTGATTTTTTTAAAATTTAAGGATTTCTCTTTGTTAATTTTTTAAGTTTAAGCATAGTTTGAGAAATAATTGTTTAAATTACATTAAACATAAACTAAAATATAAAATTAAAAACAACAACTACTATGTTAGTTCCAGCTCTAAAGTAAAAATTTGTTGGCAAACTGTAGGGTGGGGGGAACCTTTCTTCAATAATCGCACGTAAACAGATAGCTAGTTTTATTTCCGTACTTTTTCTAAATATCATATAAAATTGCGTTTTTAGAGTGATGTTTTTTAAGATAAAGTCGCAAGACAGCAGATTGTGTTGTGTGCGCAGGATTTTTTACTGGGGCCGCGATTCAAGAACTTGTTTTGAAACAACAACCAAGCAGTAGATTTATTTACGGACTTAAATTTACAAACCAGTATAAACACCTGTTATAACCAAACTATAGTATTTGCGGTAACGGAGCAGGGGAAAAATCTTATAACTAACCACCATTTCATTTGTAATTTATACTAGCAAAGACAATTTAACTATTCTAGACTGGACAAATCGCTCTTGAGTGTTTTTAGAACGAAAAACATATGCGGGCGCGATCAGCGAAAATTGAGCAATTGCGTGCCTTCGTGCCAACTGGCCGAGCGCTCGTAAGCTGACGAACGCTCATATAAAATCATATGCGTCAAATGAGCAATTGCGTGACGTCGTGCCTACTGGCCAAGCGCTGGTCGTGTGTACATGTAGCTTGGGTAAAGCGATGGAAATCAAATTAATAAGAATAGAGCTCGACTAGAGATATCCTAAGCTATAAACATAGTGCATGAAGACATTAACAAATCGACTTGTCTATTGATGCTGATTAAGAATACATATACCTTATGGGGTTGGAAATTCTTAATTTCCGCAAACCAATATACCCATCACACGTATAGTAAACAGAATATGGTTTGGTTTCGATGCAGTAGTGACAAAGCAAATGCTGAAAGGAGCGAAACGAGACAAACATAGAACAGCTGCACACTTTTAATACCCTATATCCCAATATGAAGTTATAGAAAGTGAAATAAGTTAGGTATAAATTGAATAATGGTTGATTTATATTAAATATTCTAATTCCTTTAGTTTTAGTTATAGGTTTTGAAATAAGTTATATATAAAGTGCTTAATTAACTTTGCATTTGCATTAAATGAAGGAAATCAAATTATATTGTTCTTCCATTTTGTTAGTTAATTGTACAAAGTTTGCATAAGAACAAGCTACACTCCCATGATACGTATTGCAAGCAGATTGAAGCAAAAGTTAAATAATGCCAAAATGATATTCGGCAACAACAACAAAAGACATGAATTACGGCAACATCTTTTCAAGAAAAAAAAGAAAACAGCAAACTGAACACAAACAAACACAACGATCGCGATGAATAAAGCCCGAGGCACATCAAAGACAAAAATCAAAAGCAATGCTGATATCCGCCGCATATGTTTCTGAAAAAAAAAACTCAAGCGCGATTAGTCCAGTCTAGAGTCGTTCAATTGTCTTTGCCAGTCTAGCGTAGTTCAATTGTCTTTGTATAGTATACCAGTGAAGACACCAGAGAGCGAAAAGCAAAAATTGTTTTTGCACCGATTCTAATCTGATGAAATCTGTATTTGGGGTACTAAATACAAGATCCATATTCTAGCATTTGACGTACAAGAAAAGTATACAGTGTTTTTGTTATATACAGACCGTCGAATTCCTTCGACCAGCGGTTAATGAATCCCAGGACATCAGATGCTCTAATAGCAATGGAGGTGATGTGCTTATCAAATTTAAGTTTTGAATCTACAACCTAATGCGATTTCTATAAAAAAAAACACTACTTTACATTTACTACAATTGAGATATAGCAAATTTTAATTACACCAAGTTTGAAAATTATTGAGATCTGATTGTAATTGTTGAACTGACTGAGAAAATGTAGCCGAGATACAAAGCTTTACGACATCGGCGAACATGAACACCCGTGAGTGATATATAACTCAAGGGAGATCGTTTATGAAAAGTGTAAATAGTAAAACTCCAAGGTGACTTCCTTGAGGCACAGCACAGGTAACCTGGGCCAAATTGGAAACAAGACCTATGAAATATACCCTTTGTTTCGTTAAAGTTAAGTAATCTTTGAACCAAAAAAGGAGGTTGTTTGGAAATCCCAGGAGGTTTAATTTTTGGATCAGGAGATAGTGATTAACGGAATCAAAAGCTTTCTGTATAAATAACGTCAGCTTTCATTTTTTTTTTTGGAAATCCCTAAGTACAACTGAACTATGTTCCAACAAGTTTGTGGTAGTATTTATTTGATCCGTATTGTTACGGCGAAACAATGGATTTGCAAAGATGCTGCAGATGGGAAGTGATCAGTTTTCCAATAATTTTGGGAATAGCGAACATTTACATTATTATTTTTTTTTTATGTAGAGGAATAATAACCGACTCTTTCCAAATTTTCGGAAAAGAGCATACCTTTAGTTTGGACCCGGGCAGGAAATATGCTTAACGACTTGTAGGTCGCTTAGTAAAGAACTTTCTGTAATTTCTGGTCCGAAAATGCAGTTGGATCCATTAAATGATAAGAGTATGGCCAAACAAATTGACAGTGAAATTAAGTATATCAGAGTTGGCTATTAAGTCATCAAGATAGATAGTAGCTTGGATGACCATCGCGTTGTATTAACAAAATAAAAAAAACCCCTTGGGATCCCGCAGAAACAGTAGTTTACACCGAGACAAGTAATTCCTATAACAATTGTTATTAAGGACTGAAAAATTGGATCTAGGAATCATGTATAAAGAATAAGCTGTGGAAGAATTAGTTTTAGTTTAGTTAGTTTTTTTTTGAAAAACCTTGCAGGCTTGTTACACCTGAAAGGCTTTCCAACTGGGACTCACAAATCAAATATTGAGTATAAAGTATTGTAAAAAATACTGATTGCCACATCCAAGTCATCAGACTCATAGAGGCAAGATCAGTTAGTCTGGAATAGAAAGCCAAGTTAGTGTTTCAAAATTTTTTTTCCGAAATTGACATAACTTAATGCATTCACTTCATTCAATATTGTGATCATAAGTGCTAATATGGAATGGTATAAATCTTCGGTAAACGAAAATGGGTTAGATCTGGAAACGGATAGGGATGCTGCGATTTGACTTAATGACAGTTCAAATAAGTCTATTATAAAATCATTGTGAGCCGTGAGGGTTAAAGCACACGAATCAGGAGTGGGTTCAGAAATGTTGAAATCACTAAGAATTATTAGGAAGTCACGATCAGAGAGCTGAGACAAAACGAATGGCAGACAAATGTGCTTCGTACACAGCGTTGTCTGAGGAGATTAAAGAAATTTTAGCTCAGTTAAAAATACAACTTAACAGCAATAAATTCCATATCGGTCGAATCATCAGATATTACTGTCTCCGAGGAATAGTCAGCATCAACAGCAATTAGAACACCACCACCACGCCGTAGAACGCGGTCTTTTCTGTGAATGCAGTATTGCTAGATAGATTTTCAGAGTTAAGGATGTCTTGCCTTAACCATGTTTCTGTGAAGGCAACGGCTTGAAAGTTAATAGAATAACTGTTAAGGTATAAGCTTCTAAGTTTGCTACAAAGACCTCTTCCATTCTGAAAGCTCAGTAAGAAGTGGGTTGTTAGTGTTTTGAACTATCAGAAGAGAGAGGAAGAGTGTTAGTTGAATCAACCCCCTGAGGCAGATGAAATTGGAGGCCGATTTTTCTTCATTGCAGTATATTTCTTCACTATTATGTGTTCAGGCCAAAATTCCTTACAACATATAGTGTCGAAATCTTGACTGAGACGCTAATTTTAAATAAGGAGATATTTCGATCATACGGGAATTTGAATTTATACACCGTGAAGTTATCATTAGATTTGGCCTTGATATAGACCTTGACATCTTCTGATGTTGAAACAACGATTTGTTTCATTGGTAGAACTGCGACAAATTTTTTTATAATATCCTGTACTGATTCCAAAATTGGATCAGGCGTGGATAGGGGGATATTAGGTTCCGCAAGCATGTTAGCAGCGATGAGTTATAACGTAGATGTGCCAAATCGCAAATTTCCCTAATCCACCGCCAGGCGATCTTTCAGTTTTTTTTTGGTGGATTACGCGTCAATTCACCAGAGGTATTTATATTGCTGCCTCTGCCATGCTGAAAAGTAGCAATAGTCACCAGACGTATGCCGGCATATACACACATGCTGCTTGGGCCTGGCGCATGACTTCGCCAGGCTGAACAGCAGCAAATATGACTAGATGTATGTATACCAACATATACCAGCGTATACACACATTCTGCTTGGGCCTGGCTCTGCCTTCGCCTGGCTCAACAGCAGGAAATATCACCAGCCGTATGTACACCGACGTATACAAGTTAACTAATATCTATTTGATTTCTTATATGTAAAATAAGATTAGTTACAACACTGCATGTTCGATCGTATATTGCAGAGCTATCACAAAATTAAATACGACACTACGTCATTACACTGTTTAAGAGTAAACATGCAGAGCTCAGCAGCTCTTATTTCTTAAGATCATAAATAATCATCGACGTTCGGTTGAAGTAGTGAATAGGACACCATGAGTTCAAGTGGTCAGCATGTCACCATGAGCACTTGAAAGGGTCACATAGCCGGCAATCACGACATATGCGTGTGGCCGCTATGATCGGAAATGCCAGGCTCAGCACTTCATGCGAGGCTTAGCGTTTCTTCTCTCTAAGGCTTCCTAGCAATCATATTTGTACTTTAGTTTTTAGTCTAAAATTGTCAATGAATAAAGCAAGGCGCTCGTCGTCTCTCAAATAAAATTCTTGTGTGCATTTTAGTTAACTCGGTGCGAGTCCGGCCTTTCGCCGACTCAAACAATAACCAAAGTCCGACCTATCGTCGGCATCCTAAACAAATAGTATTTCTAAATACTAATAATAAAATAAATAATATACACACATTCTGCTTGGGCCTGGCGCATGCCTTCGCCAGGCTGAACAGCTGCAAATATCACTAGATGTATGTATATGCGTATGCTTATATATATGTACACATGTATGTCAGCATTTGTTACAGTTTTCTGTTTGCTGGGCTTCGATTTGATTTTTTATTTCTCACCCCAATCGCTGCATATGAATTTTTGTGTATACAAGTGCATGTATGTATACACATTAAAAAGTGCGCATACCACTTGTCTGGATATTCCTTGACCTGCGTTGACAAAATTGGTTGCTAGTGTCATAGAATTAAAAGTGAAGAGAGTATGTATGTCCAGATATAGCAAAACTGAAATTTGGCTGGCTTGGAAGTTTGTCTTTTTTCTAGGCTCTTGCAGAAATTGATATGCGACAAAATGTTAAATATTGTTCTTCAGCATCTTATATATATTTAAGATAGGTAACAATTAGACAAATATTATTCAAAATATAATTATAATTATTTTATCCGCTTTAAATAAATAATTTAATAATTTATTATTTTATTATCTCGAAAAAATTTAGAGGAGGGGCCGAAGGTGATTTTAAATTATTTCTATTTTTTGGATCAACTTTGCTTGGAACGCTTCCAGACATTTTTGTTTTCAATGACAACACAACATTGGGCCTTTTGCGTTTGGGAGATTCATGCGGGAGTTTTTTCCCATTGAAATTCTTCTCAACCGCTGAGAAATTTTCACACAGTTTTTTAAGCTGTCCGAAAATACCATAAAAGCGCAGTTGAGACTTTGTAAAGCCGCAATATCCTTTATTCGATCCAAGCATGACCAACAAGGCCACTCAAGGTTACTCGTGGCTAATACGTCAGTTATTCTGCCAGATAATACAGCACTTTTTTCATGTGCCACACTTGGTCACATCCAACAACCAATAAAGCCCATTTTAGTATTGGGTCGGATCGGGCAGTTTTTAGAACAGCACACAGGCGTAATACAACAAGACAAATGTAAATGAACTCCAGTTGAGTAGAGTAAAAGAACAAATGCGAAAAAAATAGAGACGCAGCAAGCTGAGTATTGTATGCAGAATGCTCGTACTGCAGATTGTTTTTGTGTTCTGTCAACTTTTCTTTAAAAGTGCAAATAAATTATTAATTTTAATGTTCTCTTTTGTTACACAACCGTCGAAACACAAAGTCACACTGTTATTTGCACAAAGTTAAGGCAATTAAGGACTGATAAAACACACAAAATACGAAAATATAGCGAAGACAAAATAAAACACGGCCGTTGCGTTACAAGCGAAGCGTCTTACAAATATTAATTAACTATTTAATAACAACTTACAAATATTAATAATTACAAATTTTAGGGGACCCGGGAAAGTAATAGATTATGCATACATTGTTTCATAACGTTGCCTTTACGGAAACATTGTTAAGGCAAGACATCCTTAAAACTAAAATTCTATCCAGCAGATATTCCATTTATAGAAACGATAATACTCTATAGCTTGGCGGTGGTGTGCTTATTGCTGTCAAATTGAAATTTTAATGGAAATTTTTCTTACTTGCACGTATATACGCTCATCCTCAGACAACTCTGTGTACGATGCACATTTCTCTAGTATACATAATGTTTCAGCTTTCTTTAGAAACATGATTTCCTGGTAGTTTTTGGGTGTTTCAACATTTCTGAAACTAATTGAATTCTTTGATTTTTCAAAAATGGCTCTGCTCTTATCCCAGACTGACTGGTCTTGACTCTACGGGTCTGATGACTTGGGTGTGGTAATCAATAATTTTTATAACACTCAATAAGCATTATTTGATCTATGTGTCACTCTTAGTAAGCCGCACATGTGAAACAAACCTGTGTTGTTTACCCTTAAATTGACTTTTATTAAAATTGGGAAATCCAGACTGTACAAGAATTTTATAAAAAGCAGACTCTTCTTCAACTTATTCCACTTACTTGATTGCTCGATACAGTTTTTAAGTCTAAAGTTTTAATAAGTTTATAAACCAATGTTATATAAATTATCTGATTCGGAGAAATTATAGTTTCGGCAGGATACCAAGCGAATCGAATTTTATCGATATATTCCCAAGATAGAAATGTCAACTATGATGAGGCCATTGTCAATCTATTTGTTACATTTTTTCAACCGAAGTACAATTTATGACCATCAAGTCGGTTTACTATACCAGTACAGGTAGCTTTAACTTCATTTTTGAACCGGAAATAATGGCGTACCAAGCTGTGTTTGTAGATACTGTGCTTAGGGTCTTTGAAATCCTAAGCATACATTGTTTAGCTTGTCTGTAAAGTTAAGCTCTTTTCCCGAAATTAAAAAAAAAGTCTTTTATTCTTCTACATAAAAACAAAAATAAATCATGTGCTTAGAACTTTAGATATACATATATACTTTGTATATCCAAGATCTGTCTGCAATTCTTAAGATTTTTGAAAAATTAATAGCTTTCCATTTGCAAAATCTTTACATATCTATTATTTTACCGTACCAGCGCGGAGTCATAAAACAAAGGTCTACTACCACTGACCACTTCAAATTTACTGCATTAATTATTAAGTGTTTCCAAGATCAAATGCGAACAGATGTTAATTATTTTTTTGTTATCGATAACATGTGTATGTCGTAAGCCTGAAAAGTTATCGAAAATTTATAACAAACTTGCTATGCCTAGGGATTAGAAGAGCTCATATCCAAAATCTGGAGTATCTAGCTTATGTAGTTTCTAAGATCTACGCGTACATACATACAGACAGACGGACGTGGCTAAATCGACTCGGCTGTTGATGCTGATCAAGAATATATATACTTTATGGTCGGAGAAGCCTTTTCCTTTTCCCTGTTACATACATTTTCACAAAACCATTATACACTTTTTTACCCATTTAATGAGTTAAGGGTATAAAAATGAAAAAAAAAAACCAAAGATGGCGTTACAATAGAAATCTTAATTTGTAAATCATGATTTGTACACTTACCTCTAAGCAATATTGTATAAGCCAAAATGAAAACAAATAATTGCCACGAAGGCCATGTTTTGTAAACGTTTATCTGTAAATAAAAAACACATTTTTAATATATGCTTGCCCACTTTGAATGAGCGATAAGGTTAGGTCCTAATTTCTTTTCCTCATCTGCGCCTACTCAAAATCATGTGAACTCTTGGGGATTTTTTCGCGATATTTTAGGCAGCACTTCGATTATCGATACCAGTAAAGCTAGAGACTTAAAACTTTGCAAATGTCTTTATCTGTGGCAGGGTCAATGAAGTGTTAAGATAGGGGAGCTGGTAAATCAATAGCTCAAAAACGATAAATCCACATAATATTCACATTCTTTCAGCTAGAGCAATTAAATTTAGTGGGAGGATACTTAGTGACCTCCCCCACAAATCTGCAGTTTATATGTAACGCCCACACCTGCCGCACCCCGGCCAGCCGCGCATTTTTAAAAAGCAAATGCCTGTATCTTTAACAGTTTTTGAGTTTCATTGGAAGTAAGCTGGTAACATCCTTGAAACATTCACAGTTTTTTAACTAAATTTGGTTGGAAGATATCTGGTGTCAACTTTAGATTTAGGATTGCTTTTCCAGCATACAATCTGCTTATTGTAAAGAACGAGTTATGTAAAGAACAGAATAATTAGAACGATTATGTTAAGTTTAAAAATTAGCGTCCATGCGTGTATTATCTGACAACATTGGCAATGCATGCTACCGTCAAAGTAACTCAAGTGCAAGTGCAGCAAATTCGCTTATTGCGTATGGCGGCTGGAAATTGCACCAATAAAAGGCAATACAAAATTGCACAAGTTCTTTTAAAACCTTGAAACATAGGAAGAAGGCTTAGTCCATGTGTCAAAATCTATGTTAATTTCTTCATTAACCTTGAAATAACCGCGTAGCCTAGAAAAAATAAAATATACCTGAGTGCAAATTAGTGCAGTACAAAAGCGCAGCATTTGGCTGGCTCCGCTTAAGTCATCATCAGATCATATTGATATTTTATACAATATACAGTATGCACGTATAAGTGAGGTAACAAGATTTTAACTTTTGCATTTAACCAATCGAATTAGGTATGAGACATTGATTGCAAAACAAATTTAAAATTAAACACCATAATTGTTAAACAATAACCCAATTATACATGTATACAGTTCTCGCAAGTAATGTATGAAAGTTAGAGGCGCCCACTTAGTTTTCTTGTACTGACAAAATTGTTAATTCCCTTTAGAAAATTTAACAATATCATCACACATCTGCAACAAGTGGAAGGCCATCAACTATGCTGTACTAAGTGGATGAGTCCAAAATAAAAAAATAAAAAAACACATAAAAAACATTGCAATAGAGTGCAAGAATACCATGTCAGTGCAAAAAAACTGGAAAAAAGAACAAGTCTCGAAATTTTTAAAATGAACATAAAAAAAATATAATTATAAGCTAAAACCAAATTTAGAAAAAAATATAAATATATATATGTAATAGCCGCGTGGTATACGCGAAGTAAAGCGATTGCTGTTTTTTTGTTGTTAGAAACAAAATAAAATGAATTATGTACAGTACAGTTGGTCAAGTGGAGTTATAATGTAATGAAAAGAACCTTAATATTAAGTATAAATTCGTTACATGAAATAATGAGAGAGGATTTACTACCTCTGTGTATAAAATTTGGTGCATTATGAGTGCTTAATGTAACTTCAATATTTCCTGTATTGTACGTTACAACACGAAATTGAAAAAATGTTTGAAAGTTTTATCAAAATCGGTTCTGCAGTAACATGTTCTCGTATGCAATCTTGTTAACTATCATTTAGCGCTTTGTCGGCGAACATCGGATAAAGAACATGGGCAGAATGGCACCGAACAAGATTTTTACAAAATATCAAAAGCGGAAAGTCGTTAGGAAAATCCTAAGCAATCGGCCTTAAAACTGACAAAACAGATGCAGAATAAAATGTGAAAAGAGAGCAGTGCGGAAACTGTGCGCCAGGCTCTGCGTAACCATGACTTCAATGCTCTAATAGAACGAAAAAAGCGAACGACGTTTGCTAAAAAACCATTTGGACAAGTATTTGGATTCCTGAAACACAATTATTTGTACAGACGAGTCCAAATTAAATGTAATTAAGTGTGGCTCAGTCCAATACAGACCCTAATCCCCAACTTTTTAAATCAATATTATAGCAAAATAAAGCTTTAACATTTTTCGTATTTAGTACGACAGCAATTCGGTAATTGACAGTAATTCGGCAATTGACAGTAATTCGGCAATTGGATTGGTTTTCGATTAAAATTATACAATACACTAAAAACTATAGAGATAACGCTAATAGTGATAAATAATGTGTTCTGACCTAATTTCAAGTCAAGTTCATATATATGAACTTAACTTGTTATAAATCGTACATATGAGAATAATGCAATGCAATGCTCACTGGTAAAAATAATTTAATAAATATGCTTTTGAAAGTGAGCTAGTGCATAATATTTTCAATGCTTTTTTGATGGACTGACTTAATAGAAACACTCAGCCATACAACTTTTGAATGAATTTATGAATATATGTATATAAAAACGTGTATATGTACTATACATATGTACATATGTTTTTATGTTTATGTGTACACAAATTTATGCAACCTAAATATAAACCAATATACAAAAGTGTACACAAATTCACTTGTGAAATTTGGTGTTAATTTATATACAAATTAAGTAAGATCTACTTATATAAAATTATGCTTAAAATAAAATAAACACCTGAGGTATTTTAAAATTTTCATGTTCATGATTATGTATGCATGAATGGATGTTTTTGTAGGTGCATATCAGCATGCTTATCCTTTTCTTAGACTACGAACTTGACTTACCATTTTGAAATTTATTTGTATTGTATTGTATGGTAGTGTATTCCAGTGCTCAAACGATATTTGCACACCAATTTAAATAAATATATTTTACAAGTAAACAACAATCTCTCAGTTGTAAAATAGACCAATGTTTTTGGCTGACAAGTATAATTGTATTTTTTCTTAAAATTTTTCAGCTCACGGCGCAGGCTCAGCTTTTAAGCTTTTGCCTTTAAAGCTTTGATAAAGCTTTTAAACAGTATTTATATTGTTCTTGGTTATATACAAAATCATATATATTTTTCATTTTATTTTTTGTGGCCTAGGATGTACTATCGAAGAGTACATTCAACTATACCAAGCCTGTTAACGCACGTACCCAAGCATAAAGCTACCCCTATCCGACCCAACCGAGCGAGGGGTGAACTTAGCTTGCGGTTATGAAGATTTGGAACATACAGATCTGGGTTATCCAGATTGTTAAAAGCAACAATTTTCGTATATTTATTCAGCGTTATTAAGCGAAAGACAAAGACAGAATTCATAGCTATTTTTCAGACGTTCACTTATTCTCGCTGTACCAATTTGTTGTTGGTTTTGCTTCAAGTTAGCACTTGTAAAAATCTTTGTATATTTTGTTTACCGAGGGTCAAGCATTTACATTTATTTAGCATCAAAATTAATATATGCCCACAATAAACTGGGGTTGTCCCATCTTCTGTGCCGAGTTATGCTACAACGTACTAATTGTAGCTTACAGTTCATTCGATGTGGTTATATTATGGAAAACATCGTGCCATTACACGGCGATTTTATAAACCATTTTAATATTTTGGGTCTTTTATAGTCAATTTAGTTTTATTCTGTATCTCGGTTGAAACAAGTCAAATGCGAAAAGGAACATTGAACAACGAAAGCTCGTTCTGGAAGAATTTAAAGGCGGATATTTATAGCGCAAAAAATAAATGTCCGTCCGTATGTATGAACGCGTCGATCTCAGAAACTACAAAAGCTAGATTCTCCAGATTTTGGATATGAGCTCTCCTAATCCCTAGGCATAGCAAGTTGTTTCAAATTTTCGATAACTTTTCAGGTTTACGATATGTAATTAATAGCAAAAATATCTTGAATCTCAAAAAATTTAAAATGAGGATTGAAACTATAAGAAACTAACGAACTATTTTCGCATCATGGAAATTTGTCTTTTCTTTCCTGTTTTGTCGGTGTACTCTTAAATAAAATTATCGTCTCCAGCTTGAGCCAAAGATTTATAATTGGCTACCATTCGTGTTACATGTAGACAAATAACACAAATCCAATGTTTTAAGAGAGTAAATAGAAGTGGCACCATGTAATAAGTTGGAATGCTCTTTGAAGATTGATCATAAAATTCGAGTTATGGATAGCATAGTTTGTTTTACAAACTTGAAGAGAAATAGGTAGAAAATGTCTAGTATGCAAAACTTATTTGGCTGACTAATTCAAAAGAATCAATTTCACCATTAATAAGTTTGTGTAAAAAGACAATACCAAGCAATTCCGCGATCAGAATGAGAAGGCAGGTTTATTAAAAACAGTGTACTATAATAGGATAGTGGTCAATGTTAGTATGCCAGTGAACACTCCTGAGACCAAAGATCAAAAATTGTTTTTGCACCGATTCCATTCCATCCTGATGAATTCTGTATTTGGGGTACCAATTACCAAAACTATAGTCAGGAATCGGACGTACAAGAGAAATATACAGAGTTTTTATAATGTAGGGATAATCGCATTACTTCGACCAGCGCCTAATGAACCTCAGAATACAAGTTGCTCGATTAGCAAGAGAGAAGATATGCTTATCACATTTGAGCTTTGGAATCCATTGAAGTAAACCCTTTTTTTTAAAAGCGCAAAAGTTGTAATTTATGAACAGGAGATTTAAGTGTCATTTACGGAATCAAAAACCCTACTGAACTCGGTCAACGAGTAGGTATATGATAGAGGTAAATTTTCATACAACGATTTTGTGCCAAAATTTTTTTGAGATCAGAACCCACAGCTCTTCGGCTGTCGAGCCGAACGCGCTCTCAGCACTCTCATTCAATTGTAATATGCTTGCGATTAGATGCAGAGTGGCGGTCGACGGAGAAGGTTGGTTCGCGCCGCTTTGCTGTTTATATGAGTATGCATTTTACGTACGTGAGTTCTGATATTTTCGGGGTGGGTTTTCATAGCTCGCATTCAATTTTAATATGCTTGCGATTAGAGGCAGCCGACGGAGAAGGTTGGTTCACGCCGCTTTGCTGTTTATATGAGTATGCGTACATTACGTACGTGGGTTCTGATATGTTCAATGTGGGTTCTGATATTTTCGATGTGGGTTTTCAGAACTTTACTTGAACTTACCACAATGTTTATGATGATGATGATTATTTTTTATTACAGGTGCCTAAATTAATTTTTATTTATTTTATTCCTTTTCAAAATTAGTAATAAAATATATTGTTAAAAAATAAATTTAAATTTAATTATTAAAAAATAAATTTAATTTGTTTATACAAAAAATTAATTTAATTAATTATTTAAAAAAAAGTTGATTTATTTTATTTAAAAAAATTTGTATTACATTATTAAAAAAAATTTATTTAAATATTAATAAATAATTTAATCGGCTATTGAATAAGAACCCATTGTTATTTGCTGCTTGTTTGAAACACTTATTCAGTATTAAAAGCAACAACAACAATCAGAAATCTTTGCACCGATGCAGCAACGCAAAACAAAAGTAGTATAATGAGCAAAATTATTAGCTAAATTATCCGGGTTGCTACCCAACTCATAAATAACATTAAAATATTTAATGCTTTTGAACAATCTGTAGCGTTATCCGAAATGTTAATTAAGCGACAATTTATGCCAATGAAATTATATAATTTTTAAACATATGTTGACAAAAAAAATATAAGAAAGTTCATTTATATTTTAAAAGGGTATCCAACTGTCATCTGTCAGTTCATTATTTTTAATGAAGCAAGCAAGCTTGCTGTGAGACTGTGTGTATGTATGAATGTGTGTATTCACGGAGAAAAACACAAATTTTCAAGGGTTTTGTAATTTTGCTCATGGCATACGCGATGTTGTGTGCACACGCATTTAAATATTGAATGCGTATGTATATGTGCGCTTTGATTCTGCTGGAAGAGGTCAAAGACAAAACAAAAAAATATATTTGAACGCATTCTAATTCAACTTGAATTGTTGTGATCTGCCTCAACATTTATAATATGACTTTTTAAGAGGTATCGAGTTCTAGGGTTGAATATTTTGTATACATAGTTTTTATACATCTGTACATATATATATCAAATATATATTTGTCCAAACAATTTACATTTTACATTAACAAATATACAATATCAAATTGTTATAAATAAATAAATATTGTCTCCCAATTCAATAGACAATTTGCCGCATATCAGTATCTGCATTCAAGAGCCTAGAAAAAATACGACCTTCCAAGCCAGCCAAATTTCAGTTTTGCTATTTCTGGTCATACCAGCAAACAATTTTGTCTACGCAACTGCTATGCAGATGTATAAAGAAGCACATGAACTGCAAAAGAGTATTCAAAGTGCAATTGCGTAGCGAAATTTATTGCTTGTTCATGTAGGTTTTTTGTCACATGATAAACTACTACGGTCACCTACAAATACTCTTTTACCGCAATAGCAAACATTTTGTCAATGTGGCTGCCATACAGATGCACGTAATCTCCGAAAGAGTATTCAAAGTGCAAATATGTCGAGATCATTATTGCTTCTGTGTGTTCTGTATGCTCGCGATTGTTTGAGTATCAAAAAGATTCAAACAAGCAGCAAATAACAATGGGTTCTTATATAATAGCCGATTGAAATTTTTAATAATTAAATTAATTTTTTGTATTAATGTAATAAAAATGTCTTTAAAATTAAAATCAAATTTTTTTATAAACAAATTAAATTCATTTTTTAATAATTAAATTTAAATTTATTTTTTAACAATATATTTTATTACTAATTTTGAAAAGGAATAAAATAAATAAAAATAAAATTAGGAACCTGTAATAAAAAATAATCATCATCATCATAAACTGTTGGAAATAACTGTATTTCCCTATGTACACCACAGCTTGTCTTGCATTCCCCTTTATCTGTTGTTGCCTGCGAACAACGGTAATTGTATGTTCCTTATAATCAAGACCTTCGTCGACGGTCTATGTTTAAGCTACTCTCATAAAGTAAGATCAGTCGCTTGTAATCGCTTGAAGAACACGGAGTATAAGTCGCATGAAGCGGACTCACATATGTATATTCTAAATACAATAAAACACCAAGTTATAAAAATGTCTTTAAAATTAAAATCAAATTTTTTTATAAACAAATTAAATTCATTTTTTAATAATTAAATTTAAATTTATTTTTTAACAATATATTTTATTACTAATTTTGAAAAGGAATAAAATAAATAAAAATAAAATTAGGAACCTGTAATAAAAAATAATCATCATCATCATAAACTGTTGGAAATAACTGTATTTCCCTATGTACACCACAGCTTGTCTTGCATTCCCCTTTATCTGTTGTTGCCTGCGAACAACGGTAATTGTATGTTCCTTATAATCAAGACCTTCGTCGACGGTCTATGTTTAAGCTACTCTCATAAAGTAAGATCAGTCGCTTGTAATCGCTTGAAGAACACGGAGTATAAGTCGCATGAAGCGGACTCACATATGTATATTCTAAATACAATAAAACACCAAGTTATAATAGGTTATGGGTGGTTATGTGAAGCCAGCCAACTGAATGTGATAGTCGTATATGTCGACGATCTTATTGTGGCTAGCACCAGGAAGGAAGATCTGAACAATGTGAAGAAGCGCATATCACAGGAGTTCGACGTAGTCGATGGAGGGCAACTGAAGCATTTCCTAGGAATGGAAATTGATCGTGAAGGTGAAACGGGCAGCGTTACTGTCAGTCATAAGAACTACATTAAGAACCTTCTACATGAGTATGGTATGCACAACTGCAAATCTAATGCTATACCACTAGAGGCAGGATTTCAAGTCAAATGCGACAATGACGGATGCCACCGAACGAACCAAGGAAGCTATCAATCGTTGATAGGTTCGCTAATGTATCTAGGCGTAACTACACGGCCTGATATATTGCACTCAGTAACGAAGCTAGCACAGCAGAATTCAGATCCACACAAGGAGCACGAAATAGGAGCCAAGCGAGTATTAAGATACTTGAGGGGCACGGCAGAGTTGGGCTTGCACTACAAAACGACCGGCCAGGCGATACACTGTTTCGTCGATGCAGATTGGGCTGGAGACAGCACGGACCGAAAGTCCTACAGTGGCTGGGCGTTCTTTGCAGCAGGCGCTGCATTCTCATGGGAGTCAAAGAAGCAGAGCGTCGTAGCATTAAGCAGTACTGAGGCAGAGTATGTGGCACTCTCACTGGCAGCTAAGGAAGCTGCATTTATACGCAAAGTCATGCGTGAAATGGGTTTCAGCGAGGGATCTGGAATAAGGATATTTAGCGATAATCAAAGCGCTCAATGCTTGGCAAAAGATGCTAAGTTCCATGCGCGTAGTAAGCATATCGACATTAAATATCATCATATCAGAGATATGGTTAAAAATAATGAAGTTGAAATTGAATATGTACCTACCAAAAACATGATCTCTGATGTGTTAACGAAAAACCTTTGTAAAGTAAAGCATGAGGAATTTGTAAACTTAATGGGTTTGCGCTAAATATGTAAAAGCTTATTTTGTTTAAGAAGAAGACAAACTGCGCTGAGAAGGAGTGTTGGAAATAACTGTATTTCCCTATGTACACCACAGCTTGTCTTGCATTCCCCTTTATCTGTTGTTGCCTGCGAGCAACGGTAATTGTATGTTCCTTATAATCAAGACCTTCGTCGACGGTCTATGTTTAAGCTACTCTCATAAAGTAAGATCAGTCGCTTGTAATCGCTTGAAGAACACGGAGTATAAGTCGCATGAAGCGGACTCACATATGTATATTCTAAATACAATAAAACACCAAGTTATAATATAAACATTGCAGCAAGCTCAAGTAAAGTTCTGAAAACCCACATCGAAAATATGAGAACCCACATTGAATATATCAGAACCCACGTACGTAATGTAAGCATACTCATATAAACAGCAAAGCGGCGTGAACCAACCTTCTCCGTCGGCTGCCTCTAATCGCAAGCATATTACAATTGAATGAGAGTGCTGAGAGCGCGTTCGGCTCGACAGCCGAAGAGCTGTGGGTTCTAATCTCAAAAAAATTTTGGCACAAAATCGTTGTATGTAAATTTACCTCTATCATATACCTACTCGTTGACTCGGTGTAATTTTATTTATTGTTTCTATTTTATTTTGGAAAGCCATAATAACAAATGAAGTAAATTATAACAAGGTATTGGATAGTATATCTTTCTTTCATGAATCCGTAATACAGTAAAATAATAAAATTACCAAGATGTTGCAAACGGGAGGTCAGTTATTAGTTTTTTAAATATGTTTGGAGATACCGCTATAGTTCTGAAAATTAAATTTTTTTTTTTTATACCCTAATTTTTAATGAAATAAAAAATCGATGATAGTTTTGTGCAAAAGTATGTAACAGCCAGAAGGAAGCTTCTCTGACCCCATAAAGTATATATTTTTGATCGGCGTCAAAAGCCTAGTCGATATAGCCATGACCGTCTTTATTGATGAACTCGTCGATCTCAAGAACTACAAAAGCTAGAGACTTCAGACTTTATAAAACATTTCCAAGATATTGAAAATCTGTAAAAAAATTTATTAAATAAAATTTATTGACAAGCGCGGCGTGCGCTGTCTATTTCTGCGTTCCACTAATGTGTGGAGTGTCATGCGACTGGGCAACGTTGTGCCATGCTGCTGTCATATGCCAGTAAAATTTGTGCTGCATATCGGGTTAGAGAATATGCATACACGCCACATTCCTGCTGGCCCACAATCGGTAGCTGCTGGCTGTATACATGCCGATTATCTTCAATTGAGCGACGTTCAATAACAAGGTAACAGCAATTTATATCAAACTGACAAGGATTCAGAAAATGTACTATACAGCTCAATTAGTTTCTGAAATGCGTATCCGCTTAACCACATCTCGGTGACGTCAGACGTCTTTGAGATGTTTTGTGAGGGCGTGACATTGATGTGATTAGCTTAGTATTTATACGTCCGTGCAGTATTCCTTTGTTGACTTCTTCAGCCATGCAGTGGATGAGATTTAACTGCATCAAAGCAAAGACAATTGAACTATTCTAGACTGGACAAATCGCCTTTGAGTGTTTTTTGAATGAAAAACATATGCGGGCGCGACCAGCGAAAATTGAGCAATTGCGTGCCTTCGTGCCAACTGGCCGAGCGCTCGTAAGCTGACGAACGCTCATAAAAAATCATATGCGGGCACAATGAGCAAATAAAGAAAATTTGCGTGACGTCGTGCCTACTGGCCGAGCGCTGGTCGTGTGTACAATATGTGTACAATATTGGGCTTGGGTAAAGTGATGGAAATCAAATCAATAAGAATAGAGCTCGACTAAAGAGATACTTTAAGCTATAAACATAATGCATGAAGACATGGCCAAATCGACTTGTCTATTGATGCTGATTAAGAATACATATACTTTATGGGGTTGGAAATTCTTCATTTCCGCAAACCAATATACCAACCACACGTATAGTAAACAGAATATGGTTTGGTTTCGATGCAGTAGTGACAAAGCAAATGCTGAAAGGAGCGAAACGAGACAAACATAGAACAGCTGCACACTTTTAATACCCTATATCCCAATATGAAGTTATAGAATTTGTAATAAGTTATGTATAAATTGAATAATGGTTGATTTATATTAAATATTCTAATTCTTTTTGTTTTAGTTATAGATTTTGAAATAAGTTATATATAAAGTGCTTAATTAACTTTGCATTTGCATTAAATGAAGGAAATCAAATTATATTGTTCTCGAATTTTGTTAGTTAATTGTGCAAAATTTGCATAAGAACAAGCTACCCTCCCATGATACGTATTGCAAGCAGATTGAAGCAAAAGTTAAATATTGCCAAAATGATATTCGGCTACAACAACAAGAGAAATGAAATACGGCAACATCTTAACAAGAAAAAAAGAAAATAGCAAACTGAACACGAACAAACACAACGATCGCGATGAGTAAAGCCCGAGGCACAGTAAAGACAAAAATCAAAAGCAATGCTGATATCCGCCGCATATGTTTCTAAAAAAAAACTCAAGAGCAATTTGTCCAGTCTAGAGTAGTTCAATTGTCTTTGGCATATGTCTCTGAAAAAAAAACTCAAGAGCGATTTGTCCAGTCTAGAGTAGTTAAATTGTCTTTGCTAACATTTACTAAAGTAAACTTTTAATAGTAAATCGCAAAACACTGATAGGTGTAATAATTTCACACAAAGCAGTCAATGATGAAGTTGATTTTTCTGATTTAATCAGCTTATTGAGCTTTGAAATATCGAAGTCGAAGGGTAGGGCGCTGATTGAGGCATTCTCGATTCGTGATGTACAACTGCTAAGTCACGGTATGCAGCATATATTCTGGAGAGCAGGAATTGGTGTGGTGGTGGATATAACCTACGTCAGCTGCTCATTGTTTAGTTTGTGGAGCATTGACAACTCATACAAGGGTAGCGACCATCCAGGCATATGGTGCACAATCGGAGTCTGGCCGGAATGCCATAATGTTTCAGCTCAACAGTGGCCCAGATTCAGGGTCGAGAAATTGGACACACGGATTTTTAGTGCCATCCTACAAACCCATGTAATATCGGATTGTTTCTTGAGCCCGGAGGAACTAACATATGAAACGATGCTGATGATCGAACGCGCATGCGACGCAAGAAATAGAGCATCACTTCCCGGTTTATTGGTGGAACGAAGGAGAAGATCTGCAACGCTGCAAAGAGGGTGAAGCCAAGAAAGTCACCTGGCCCCGACGGGATCCTAAACCGAGCCCTGCCTCTAGTTCTCGCGCTTCGCTCTGAATTCGTCAGCTTGTTTAATAGTTGCCTGAGCAATGTAGTTTTTTCAAACTCTGGAAAATACAGCGGCTTGTTCTGATACCCAAGCCCGGAAAACAGATTGAAGACCCTGAGGCATAGACACACTCGGCAAGGTATTAGATCACTTCATAAGTACGCGATTCGACAGCGCAATATTCTGTACTGGTGGTTTCTCGCCTCTATAATATGATTTCCGCTTTCCGCAAGTCCAGATCTACACTGAATGCACTAAGTATAGTAATGGACTTAGCCTCAGTTGCGATTGCCGGCAGTAGGTGGAGGGGCGGTGCCAAGAAGTACTGCCTCAGCACAACGCTAGATGTTAAGAAGGCATTTAACTTGGCTAATCGGAGGTGTATTTTGGAGGCTTTAAAAGCCCTCAGAATACTGGAATACCAAGTACGGGTGTTAAGAAGCTATTTCCAGTATAGACTCCTAAAGTTCTACAGTACCGTCGGTGCGGTAGTGGCCAAGGAGCTAGGGGTTGCGGAGGGCATGTGCAACTAGGCGATCGAGAAAACTATAAAGTTCCTCTCGTCGGCAGGCCTTCGGCTATCACCTCACAAAACCGAGTCTGTACTCCTCAGTAGCTGCAAGATCGTGGAGACGGTTACCATTTTCGTAGCGAACACTACCATCACGTCTAAGAGGGCGTTAAAGTACCTGGGCGTGATTTTGGACACCTGTCTCTGCTTTAAGGAGCACTTGGAATACGCAAGCACCAGAGCGGTGTTAACTCATCGGGCATTATCTAGGATTTCGTATATATATTTATATAGATAATGATAGATAATGCCCGCTATATATAAGTTAAGCAATGTTAACTTTACTTCGTATATAAAATAGAATTAAGCTGAATAATGTCAATGTTGTTTTACATAGGAAGTATAATTCGACACCCAAATTGTTGACTGGTGCTAGCTCAGGTGGTCAGCAAAAAGCAAAGACCAACAACCTAGAGTCAGTAAACTCTTGCGACCAGCTGAGGCAGCAAAACGTGACACTACAATCACCAAAAGAGTGGCGTAACATAGCCGGCAAACACGGCACGTTGGCGTGGCCGCTATGAATAAGAATGCAAGTGCCAGCATGTTTTAGGGTATAAAAGTCTGTCTTATTATAGTCTTTAAGTTAGTCTAAAATCAACCTTTAAATAAACTCGTGTGTAACATCAACTCAATTTAAAGTGTTCTTACTTTAGTTCTCACAAGTTACAAACAGTGCTAAATACACTTACACCAAATCAGCTGCATTTATGCAAGTAACATAACAAAAAAGCTTCGTAGAAGTTATAAACAAATAAGTAACATAAACTTATTAATTGGCGCCCAACTAGTGGTAATCCGACGAACTCAAAGTCAGTACCCACGCAGCCCTCATTACCAAGGATTCAAGGATTCAAGGATCTGCAGTGACCTCCGTTAACACGAGACGTAGAAAGAACAGTAAGTCCAGCCTTATTTTCACATCGTCAGGAAAAGAAAGGGGCCACCGCTCTTAGCTCAGTAAAATACAAGAAGCATGTAAGTGGACTTTTCTGACAAACAATTTTTCAAGTCACAAATTTACGAAAAAAGTGAGCGAGCATTCCGTTTTGCAGCGGTTCAGCATTCACAACAAAGATCTCCGTCTCGTGTAATGGACCCCTTGAGAATCAAGCTTAAATTAAAAATCAGGCTTAAAATACCTTTTTTTGGTCGACTTAGTTATTTGTTTTTGTTGTAATATCTCGCATTGAAACCCTTTTTGGTGACAAAGGCCCAACCATTCCTCCAGTATAGAACTCCGCATATTAGTGATTCAGAGTCGGACTGTGACGGACACTTTGAAACTCCAGACCGTGCCCCTAGAGCTCCCCCCACAGTTAGGAATATGGACGCTAGAGAGGTCAGGGCCATGATACAGGTAGCTATCAGCCAAGCCTTAGCTGAACAGGCAGCTAAGAGTGCGCAGAAAGAAGCTGAGTTCTCCCAGAAAATAGAAGAGCTTTCTAAACAATTGGCGGCAGCGGGTGTTGCCGCCCCAAGCGAGCAGTCGTTCGCACCTGTAGAGACGTCTGGCGGCGTCGATTGTGACGAGCCGCTCAGCGTAATGAAGTCCCTGGCAGATTTTTCAGGAACACGTGAGTCATACGTCTCATGGAGGCAAGCGGCCTTAACCGCTTATCAGGTTTTCGAACCGCACAATGGCAGCACGCGCCACTTCCAGGCCGTGGCTATCATGAGGAACAAGGTAAAGGGGCCTGCCGATGCCATGTTAACCTCATACAACACCCCGCTGAATGTCCATGCAATAATTAGCCGCCTCGACTCAAAATTCAGCGACAAACGGTCTATGAAGGCCATCGAGAGGGAGTTAGATTCCGTAAAGCAGGGTAACCGACAGGTGTCGGAATACTATGACGAGGTGGGGAAAATTCTCACCCTGTTGACAGAAAAGGTCAATATGGCCTATGAACCGGTGGTAGCGGCGGCACTTTGCGAAAAATACCGCAAAGACGCATTGGAGGCTTTTGTGTCAGGGCTTAGAAATAGCTTAACGGACGTAGTTTTTGCAGCGAGACCCTGGGACTTACCCTCCGCACTGACGCTTGCACAGGACCTGGAGTCAAACCAGACAAAAAAGATAATGATGGGAAAGAGTCAAGGTACGAGGAATCCTGTTTTAGAATGCAGCATTGGCAACAGAGCCAGTCCGGCCAGAGTAGCAATAGGACACAAGGCCAGTTCAATCAACGCGGCGATAGGCGACAGGGCCACAGTGGCGGACAGGGGCCCATGGAATCCAATCCAAACAGAAGAATGGCCACGCCTGGCCACAAAAAATGTAGGAGAAAGCAGCAAGAGGTAAACTGTGTCACAGGACACAATACAGAGCCACATACCAGGGCCGACTATGAGACTCTGGCAGAAATTAACAATGAGGATCTCTCTGATACGGTGAATTTTTTATGAGTAGGTCCCTGCTGCCCACCATCAGGCGAAGAGTAGCAGGGCTTGATATGAAGTTCCTCCTAGACACCGGTGCATCCAAAATTTTTATCCGGCCACGCAAAGAGTTGTTAGGAGTTCGCTCAGTAGACCCTCCATTTCTAGTCCGTTCGATCCATGGTGAAACAAAGATCACTAAGAAATGCTTCGTAGCTTTGTTCGATGTAAAAGCAACCTTTTTTATCCTTCCGAACTTATCGACATTTGACGGGATAATCGGTTTCGATCTTCTGAAAGAAGCAGGAGCATTCTTATGCTTAGCTTCTGGTCAGCTCAAATGGGGCAATAAAATTGATCAGATTTTCTTCCGCACCTGTGCTAGCGTTAATTTTACCAGTGGGGATTGTTCGACGCGCCTCCTGCAGTGAGAAAGGCATTCCAGAGGATGCTGAAGGACAACGGGCAGGCATTCGCGGACCCTAACGAGGCGCTAGCCTACAATACTTCGGTATCAGCTACCATTAGGACAACAAGTGAAGAACCTATCTATACCAAACTCTAGCCGTACCCCATGGGCACAGCTGATTTTGTGAACAAAGAGGTTCAGAGTCTGCTCAAGAATGGTATAATTCAGAAATCGGCGTCCCCTTACAATAATCCCATATGGGTTGTAGACAAGAAGGGTACCGATGCAAAGGGTAATCGAAACATGCGTTTAGTCATAGACTTTCGCAAGCTCAATGAGCGAACGATTCCGGACAAATACCCCATGCCAAATATTACTTTTATACTGGGAAACCTAGGTAAAGCCAGATATTTTTCGACTCTAGGCCTGAAATCTGGTTACCACCAGATCATTTTGGAAAAAAGCGACAGGGAAAAGACATCTTTTTCGGTGAATGGGGGAAAATACGAATTTCGGAGACTCCCATTCGGTTTGAGAAATGCGGCTAGCATCTTCCAGAGGACTATTGATGACATACTGCGTGAAAAGATAGGGAAATTTTGCTGTATTTAAGTTGACGACGTAATTATCTTTTCAGAGGATGAAAGCTCGCATGTCAAGCATGTAGACTGGGTCCTTAAAAGCCTGACCATGGCAAACATGAAGGTAGCGATGGAAAAATCACAATTTTTCAGAAGAAGCGTGAGCTTCCTTGGGTTTATAGTTACCAATAAAGGCACAACAACAGACCCAGAAAAAGTCAGGGCCATAAAAGACTTCCCGGAACCCAAGACAGTGTTCGAAGTAAGATCTTTTTTGGGTTTAGCAAGCTACTACAGATGTTTTGTAAAAGATTTCGCGGCAATAGCGAGGCCCATTTCGGAAATGTTAAAAGGGGAAAATGGGTCCGTCAGTAAGCATAGGTCACGAAAGATCCCGGTGCAATTCGCTCAGGCACAGCAGGAGGCTTTTCAAAAGCTTCGTAACATTCTGGCGTCCGAGGATGTCATGCTTAGATACCCCGATTACAGAAAACCATTTGATCTGACAACAGATGCATCGGCGTACGGTATAGGTGCCGTACTGGCCCAAGAAGGTCGCCCAATCACAATGATCTCAAGGACATTGAGTAAATGCGAAGTTAATTACGCGACCAACGAACGCGAATTGTTGGCCATTATATGGGCCCTTGGCAACCTACGACACTACCTGTATGGGGTCAGGGATATAAATATCTTTACCGATCACCAGCCTTTAACCTTCGCGGTATCAGAATCAAATCCTAATGCAAAGATTAAAAGGTGGAAAGCGCGCATCGACGAGTCTAATGCACGCATCTTTTATAAGCCAGGCAAGGAAAATGTGGTGGCAGATGCCCTATCTAGGCAAATGCTCAATGCTTTAGAGGAACAGGATGCAGACTCAGGCGCAGCAACGGTTCACGGTGAGCTTCCGCTCACCCATATCATTGAGACAACGGATAAACCGTTGAACTGCTTTCAAAACCAGGTTATCATTGAAGCGGCGCAGTTCCCGTCTAAGGACAGCTTCGATCTGTTCGGGAACAAAAAACGCCATTTAGTCAGGTTTACCCGAAAAGGGTTGTTACTGAATGAGCTTGCAGGGGTAATCAATCCGAAAGCCGTAAACGCATTTCATTGCGACCTGCGCACGCTTGTGATGATACAAGACGAGATAGTTAGAAGGTTCCCATCTACAAAGTTCTGGCATTGCAGGAGTCGGGTGATAGATGTATTTAGAGTCGAGGAAAGACGAGAAATCCTCACAGCTGAACACAATAGAGCCCATAGAGCGGCTCAGGAAAATGTGAAGCAGGTTCTCTCCAAGTACTACTTTCCAAGAATGGGAAGACTGGCTAGCGAAATAGTGCAAAACTGTAAAACTTGTGCCAGGGCAAAATACGATAGGCACCCAAGGAAGCAGGAGATTGGACTAACTCCAATTCCGTCATGCACAGGGGAGATGTTACATGTGGACATTTTCTCTACAGACAAGAAATTTTTTCTCACCTGCATCGATAAATTCTCCAAGTTTGCTGTTGTACAACACATCCCTTCTAGAACGATCGCAGACCTGAAGCCAGCAGTGCTTCAGCTCATGAATTTCTTCCCAAAAGCCAAGACGATCTATTGCGACAATGAGCCTTCATTGAACTCACATGTGATCTCCTCCATGCTGACCAACCATTTCGACGTCAGCATTGCTAACGCACCGACCCTGCATAGCGTCTCCAATGGGCAGGTAGAACGGTTTCACAGCACGTTGCTGGAGCTAGCTAGATGTATCAAAATAGACAAACACATGAGCGACACGATAGAGCTCATCCACAGCTGAGTACAACAAATCGGTCCACTCGGTCATTAACAAAAGGCCGGCTGATGTCGTTCAAACGCATCCAGATGAGCCTCAGGCGGGAATCCGCGACAGTATAGAAAGCGCGCAAAAGGTCGCTCATGAACTGGGAAAATGCTTCCCGACAGAATAGGACCTTTGAAGTGGGCGAAAAAGTCTTAGTAAAGTCTAACCGGAGGCTAGGGAACAAGCTCGCCCCCTTGTGCGAGGAAAGGACCGTAGAAGCAGACTTAGGAACCACAGTCCTGGTAAAAGGAAGGGTGGTCCATAAGGATAACTTAAAGTAGGTCGGCCCGCAGGGAAAATATAGAAAAAGCCACGAAATAGGTATTTATTAAGCGGCCCCATTGGTGGCAATTTCTTTCCCACAAGCATAAAACAGTAATCATCTCTCTCACTAGGTTTGCACTCACTTTCCACCTGTCCCTATCGTTGGCTTCGGCGTACGTGACCGACTACTCATACGCAAAGTATATCCCCATTCTCGATGGTCGGATTCTGGTATGGGAAGAGTATGCCTATGTAAGACATTCCGCAAACCTGTCCGAGTACTCACGCATGGTAGTTGAAACAAGCAGCCTGTTGGACGAATTTCCGCACTCACATATGAGGAAACTTTTAAGCGTGGACACGTCCCACCTACAGGATCTTTTAAAAGCGTTAAATGGGCATCACAGGGCAGCCAGGAGCTTGGACTTTCTGGGTTCCGCACTGAAAGTCGTTGCAGGCACGCCAGATGCCAAGGACTTAGAGGGAATTAGGTTTACAGAAAGGCAGTTGGTGGAATCCAACAACAGGCAGATTGAGATTAACACAAGGGCCCAGGACCAAATTAATCAGTTAACTGACACCGTAAATCGGATTCTCAAGGCAGCCAAGAAATCACAGGTGGACACAGGTCACCTGTACGAGACATTGCTAACAAGAAATAGGGTGTTAATGATGGAGCTGCAAAACCTAATGCTTGCCATCACACTTGCGCGAATCAATGTTGTTAGTCCAAACATCTTGGACCATGCTGACTTGAAATCTGTTTGGATAGAAGAGCCCACCAATACCCCTATAGGGGACCTAATGTCCGTATCGTCTGTAAAGGTGCTCCAATCTGAGAACATGTTGCATTTTATCATTAAGTTCCCTAAAATAAAATCTGCCTGCCAAAAGGTCATTATCCTCCCTGTAGTTCACAAGGGGTTCATCCTGAACCTCAAAGATGACGTCGTAGCAGAATGCGCGGATGGCATCCACTCCGTGAGAAATTGTACCTCCTCACCAGCGGCCACCTTCTGTCAGCTATCGGCAGAGAATTCATGTGCCAGAGGACTCCATTCAGGCGTAGCGGCATATTGTGAAATCAGGCCAAGCAACCTGGATCCATTCACCTACGTGGATGATGGGATCATCGTAATCAACGACCATCCGGCCGCGGTATGTGTGGATAACAACACCGAAATTCAGGTGCGGGGCACATACCTAGTCACATGTTAAGCAATGTTAACTTTACTTCGTATATAAAATAGAATTAAGCTGAATAATGTCAATGTTGTTTTACATAGGAAGTATAATTCGACACCCAAATTGTTGACTGGTGCTAGCTCAGGTGGTCAGCAAAAAGCAAAGACCAACAACCTGGAGTCAGTAAACTCTTGCGACCAGCTGAGGCAGCAAAACGTGACACTACAATCACCAAAAGAGTGGCGTAACATAGCCGGCAAACACGGCACGTTGGCGTGGCCGCTATGAATAAGAATGCAAGTGCCAGCATGTTTTAGGGTATAAAAGTCTGTCTTATTATAGTCTTTAAGTTAGTCTAAAATCAACCTTTAAATAAACTCGTGTGTAACATCAACTCAATTTAAAGTGTTCTTACTTTAGTTCTCACAAGTTACAAACAGTGCTAAATACACTTACACCAAATCAGCTGCATTTATGCAAGTAACATAACAAAAAAGCTTCGTAGAAGTTATAAACAAATAAGTAACATAAACTTATTAATTTATATATATATATATTGTGACTATTTTCTAACGTACTTAAAAACAAAATTATATATATATATATTAGAAACTGAAGTAAACTTACACAAATATACAGAGTTTTTATTATGTAGGGATAATCGCATTACTTCGACCAGCGCCTAATGAACCTCAGAATACAAGTTGCTCGATTAGCAAGAGAGAAGATATGCTTATCATATTTGAGCATTGGAATCCATTGAAGTAAACCCTTTTTTTTAAAAGCACAAAAGTTGTATTTTATGAACAGGAGATTTAAGTGTCATTTACGGAATCAAAAACCCTACTGAACTCGGTGTAATTTTATTTATTGTTTCTATTTTATTTTGGAATGCCATAATAACAAATGAAGTAAATTATAACAAGGTAATACAGTAAAATAATAAAATTACCAAGATGTTGCAAACGGGAGGTCAGTTATTAGTTTTTTAAATATGTTTTCTTTTTATACCCTATTTCTTAATGAAATAAAAAAAAGGATGATAGTTTTGTGCAAAAGTATGTAACAGCCAGAAGGAAGCTTCTCTGACCCCATAAAGTATATATTTTTGATCGGCATCAAAAGCCTAGTCTATATAGCCATGACCGTCTGTATTTATGAACTCGTCGATCTCAAGAACTACAAAAGCTAGAGACTTCAGACTTTATAAAACATTTCCAAGATATTGAAAATCTGTAAAAAAATTTATTAAATAAAATTTATTGGCAGGCGCGGCGTGCGCTGTCTATTTCTGCGTTCCACTAATGTGTGGAGTGTCATGCGACTGGGCAACGTTGTGCCATGCTGCTGTCATATGCCAGTAAAATTTGTGCTGCATATCGGGTTAGGGAATATGCGAGCATACACGCCACATTCCTGCTGGCCCACAATCGGTAGCTGCTGGCTGTATACATGCCGATTATCTTCAATTGAGCGACGTTCAATAACAAAGTAACAGCAATTTATATCAAACTGACAAGGATTCAGAAAATGTACAATACAGCTCAATTAGTTTCTGTATTTGAGCATTGGAATCCATTGAAGTAAACCCTTTTTTTTAAAAGCACAAAAGTTGTATTTTATGAACAGGAGATTTAAGTGTCATTTACGGAATCAAAAACCCTACTGAACTCGGTGTAATTTTATTTATTGTTTCTATTTTATTTTGGAATGCCATAATAACAAATGAAGTAAATTATAACAAGGTAATACAGTAAAATAATAAAATTACCAAGATGTTGCAAACGGGAGGTCAGTTATTAGTTTTTTAAATATGTTTTCTTTTTATACCCTATTTCTTAATGAAATAAAAAAAAGGATGATAGTTTTGTGCAAAAGTATGTAACAGCCAGAAGGAAGCTTCTCTGACCCCATAAAGTATATATTTTTGATCGGCATCAAAAGCCTAGTCTATATAGCCATGACCGTCTGTATTTATGAACTCGTCGATCTCAAGAACTACAAAAGCTAGAGACTTCAGACTTTATAAAACATTTCCAAGATATTGAAAATCTGTAAAAAAATTTATTAAATAAAATTTATTGGCAGGCGCGGCGTGCGCTGTCTATTTCTGCGTTCCACTAATGTGTGGAGTGTCATGCGACTGGGCAACGTTGTGCCATGCTGCTGTCATATGCCAGTAAAATTTGTGCTGCATATCGGGTTAGGGAATATGCGAGCATACACGCCACATTCCTGCTGGCCCACAATCGGTAGCTGCTGGCTGTATACATGCCGATTATCTTCAATTGAGCGACGTTCAATAACAAAGTAACAGCAATTTATATCAAACTGACAAGGATTCAGAAAATGTACAATACAGCTCAATTAGTTTCTGAGATGCGTATCCGCTTAACCACATCTCGGTGACGTCAGACGTCTTTCAGATGTTTTGTGAGGGCGTGACATTGATGTGATTAGCTTAGTATTTATACGTCCGTGCAGTATTCCTTTGTTGACTTCTTCAGCCATGCAGTGGATGAGATTTAACTGCATCAAAGCAAAGACAATTGAACTATTCTAGACTGGACAAATCGCCTTTGAGTGTTTTTTGAATGAAAAACATATGCGTGCGCGATCAGCGAAAATTGAGCAATTGCGTGCCTTCGTGCCAACTGGCCGAGCGCTCGTAAGCTGACGAACGCTCATATAAAATCATATGCGGGCACAATGAGCAAATAAAGAAAATTTGCGTGACGTCGTGCCTACTGGCCAAGCGCTGGTCGTGTGTACATGTGTACAATATTGGGCGACGTAGCTTGGGTAAAGCGATGGAAATCAAATCAATAAGAATAGAGCTCGACTAAAGAGATACTTTAAGCTATAAACATAATGCATGAAGACATGGCCAAATCGACTTGTCTATTGATGCTGATTAAGAATACATATACTTTATGGGGTTGGAAATTCTTCATTTCCGCAAACCAATATACCCATCACACGTATAGTAAACAGAATATGGTTTGGTTTCGATGCAGTAGTGACAAAGCAAATGCTGAAAGGAGCGAAACGAGACAAACATAGAACAGCTGCACACTTTTAATACCCTATATCCCAATATGAAGTTATAGAATTTGTAATAAGTTATGTATAAATTGAATAATGGTTGATTTATATTAAATATTCTAATTCTTTTAGTTTTAGTTATAGATTTTGAAATAAGTTATATATAAAGTGCTTAATTAACTTTGCATTTGCATTAAATGAAGGAAATCAAATTATATTGTTCTCGAATTTTGTTAGTTAATTGTGCAAAGTTTGCATAAGAACAAGCTACCCTCCCATGATACGTATTGCAAGCAGATTGAAGCAAAAGTTAAATATTGCCAAAATGATATTCGGCTACAACAACAAGAGAAATGAAATACGGCAACATCTTAACAAGAAAAAAAGAAAATAGCAAACTGAACACGAACAAACACAACGATCGCGATGAGTAAAGCCCGAGGCACAGTAAAGACAAAAATCAAAAGCAATGCTGATATCCGCCGCATATGTTTCTAAAAAAAAAACTCAAGAGCAATTTGTCCAGTCTAGAGTAGTTCAATTGTCTTTGGCATATGTCTCTGAAAAAAAAACTCAAGAGCGATTTGTCCAGTCTAGAGTAGTTAAATTGTCTTTGCTAACATTTACTAAAGTAAACTTTTAATAGTAAATCGCAAAACACTGATAGGTGTAATAATTTCACACAAAGCAGTCAATGATGAAGTTGATTTTTCTGATTTAATCAGCTTATTGAGCTTTGAAATATCGAAGTCGAAGGGTAGGGCGCTGATTGAGGCATTCTCGATTCGTGATGTACAACTGCTAAGTCACGGTATGCAGCATATATTCTGGAGAGCAGGAATTGGTGTGGTGGTGGATATAACCTACGTCAGCTGCTCATTGTTTAGTTTGTGGAGCATTGACAACTCATACAAGGGTAGCGACCATCCAGGCATATGGTGCACAATCGGAGTCTGGCCGGAATGCCATAATGTTTCAGCTCAACAGTGGCCCAGATTCAGGGTCGAGAAATTGGACACACGGATTTTTAGTGCCATCCTACAAACCCATGTAATATCGGATTGTTTCTTGAGCCCGGAGGAACTAACATATGAAACGATGCTGATGATCGAACGCGCATGCGACGCAAGAAATAGAGCATCACTTCCCGGTTTATTGGTGGAACGAAGGAGAAGATCTGCAAAGAGGATGAAGCCAAGAAAGTCACCTGGCCCCGACGGGATCCTAAACCGAGCCCTGCCTCTAGTTCTCGCGCTTCGCTCTGAATTCGTCAGCTTGTTTAATAGTTGCCTGAGCAATGTAGTTTTTTCAAACTCTGGAAAATACAGCGGCTTGTTCTGATACCCAAGCCCGGAAAACAGATTGAAGACCCTGAGGCATAGACACACTCGGCAAGGTATTAGATCACTTCATAAGTACGCGATTCGACAGCGCAATATTCTGTACTGGTGGTTTCTCGCCTCTATAATATGATTTCCGCTTTCCGCAAGTCCAGATCTACACTGAATGCACTAAGTATAGTAATGGACTTAGCCTCAGTTGCGATTGCCGGCAGTAGGTGGAGGGGCGGTGCCAAGAAGTACTGCCTCAGCACAACGCTAGATGTTAAGAAGGCATTTAACTTGGCTAATCGGAGGTGTATTTTGGAGGCTTTAAAAGCCCTCAGAATACTGGAATACCAAGTACGGGTGTTAAGAAGCTATTTCCAGTATAGACTCCTAAAGTTCTACAGTACCGTCGGTGCGGTAGTGGCCAAAGAGCTAGGGGTTGCGGAGGGCATGTGCAACTAGGCGATCGAGAAAACTATAAAGTTCCTCTCGTCGGCAGGCCTTCGGCTATCACCTCACAAAACCGAGTCTGTACTCCTCAGTAGCTGCAAGATCGTGGAGACGGTTACCATTTTCGTAGCGAACACTACCATCACGTCTAAGAGGGCGTTAAAGTACCTGGGCGTGATTTTGGACACCTGTCTCTGCTTTAAGGAGCACTCGGAATACGCAAGCACCAGAGCGGTGTTAACTCATCGGGCATTATCTAGGATTTCGTATATATATTTATATAGATAATGATAGATAATGCCCGCTATAAATATATATATATATATATTGTGACTATTTTCTAACGTACTTAAAAACAAAATTATATATATATATATATATATTAAAAACTGAAGTGAATTTTAATATACGTATGTGTGGACCAAAACATATATGTATATATAAATTTCTTGTAAAGATGTTGCCGTATTTCATTTCTCTTGTTCTTGTATCCGAATATCATTTTGGCAATATTTAACTTTAGCTTCAATCATGGGAGGGTAGTTTGTTCTTATGCAAACTTTGCACAATTAACTAACAAAATGCGAGAACAATATAATTTAATTTTCTCCATTTAAACTAACTATTATATTTATACCCTTAACCCATGAAATGGGTAAAAAAGGGTATAATGGTTTTTTGCAAAAGTATGTAACAGGGAGAAGGAAGATTCTCCGACCCCATAAAGTATATATATTCTTGATCAGTATCAACAGCCGAGTCGATTTAGCCATGTCCGTCTGTCCGTCCGTCCGTCTGTATGTTTGAACGCGTCGATCTCAGAAACTACAAAAGCTAGAGACTTAAAATATTGGATATGAGCTCTCCTAATCCCTAGGCATGACAAGTTTGTTTCAAATTTTCGATAACTTTTCAGGTTTACCATATACACATGTAATCGATAACAAAAAAATCTTGAATTTCAAAAAAATGAAAAAATGAAAGTTTCATTAAAATCGGTTAAGAAACACCGGAGATATGAAACCATCAAGTATTGGTACAGAACTACACAGCCATATGTGTATGTCTGTTAGCCCGACCATATGTCCGTCTGTATGGTCAAGGGTTATGGGTATCTTCTAGTCGAGTTTACTCGACTAGAGTCTTCTTACTTGTTTCAATATGCAAATGCAAAGTTAATAAGACACTTTATATATAACTTATTTCAAAATCTATAACTAAAACTAAAAGAATTAGAATATTTAATATAAATCAACCATTATTCAATTTATACATAACTTATTTCACTTTCTATAACTTCATATTGGGATATAGGGTATTAAAAGTGTGCAGCTGCTCTATGTTTTTCAAGTTTCGCTTCTTTCAGCATTGGCTTAGGCACTACTGCATCGAAACCAAACCATATTCTGTTTACTATACGTCTGTTGGGTATATTGGTTTGCGGAAATGTATGTTAAAGACAAAATGAAGAATTTCAAACCCCATAAAGTATATGTATTCTGTATCAGCATCAATAGTCAAGTCGATTTGGCCATGTCTTCATGCATTATGTTTATAGCTTAAAGTATCTCTCTAGTCGAGCTCTATTCTTATTGATTTGATTTCCATCGCTTTACCCAAGCTACGTCGCCCAATATTGTACACATGTACACACGACTAGCGCTCGGCTAGTAGGCACGACGTCACGCAAATACATTTTCTTTATTTGCTCATTGTGCCCGCATATGATTTTATTTGAGCGTTCGTCAGCTTACGAGCGCTCGGCCGGTTGGCACGAAGGCACGCAATTGCTCAATTTTCGCTGATCGCGCCCGCATATGTTTTTCATTCAAAAAACACTCAAGAGCGATTTGTCCAGTATAGAGTAGGTCATTTGTCTCTGCCACCAGCATGCTCACATACGCACGCATACATACAAAAAGGATAGATACAGAGACCCGAGTCTGTTCTGTTCTGTGTGCCTTCCGTAGCAATGAATATTTATGAGATTATGAGAAATCGAGCTTGTTTGACCCCTCTCTTCAATTACTTGCTCACTGCTAGTATTCAATTAAAATGGAATAATTACAACACAAGGAAATTTGAATTTATTTAAAAATAGGAAATACATTCTTGCGAGTTAAAAATAATATAAAAAAAATAAAAACAGTCAAACTAAGTGTTATCATAAATAGAACAGATATTTTAATATTGAAGTCGATAGTTTGCGTAACATTTTTTATATGTGTTTTACCAGGATCTATTTTGATATAATTAATTGGATTTAATTGATTATCTGAAATAAAATAAACTTGATTTTATACATTTTTATTACGTATTTTTCTTACCTGCGGCAGAACTAGGTTGAAGTTCTACCTTTTTGGAAGTGTTATATGTTGTTCCTTTAGTCCATTCTAAGTCCTCGCAAAGTAAATTTGGGTTTTTGGTGTATCCTATAACTTTTGAAAAATTTTGAAGGTTGCTTTTGCCCAATCTTACTGGTAGTTTTTGTTTTTTATATTTTTTTTTATATTCAGAAATTTGATTTAAACTTTCTAATAACGTCGATTTGTGGGAGTTCATTGCAAAATCTAATATAGTTGTTAATAGCCAGAAGCAAGCTTTTTCCATATGTGAAGAGTCTAAGCAATTTGAGTCTCCATACACAGCAATACGACCTTCTTTTAAACTCTCGCTTTTTTGGTTTAACAAAATACGGTTTTTTAGAAAAGCATAGTCAATCAACTTATCGTAATGTTTTGTACCGTCAGTACTAATTGGATTTCTTATAACTTTCTTTCTTTTTGTATGTCGGAATTCTAAATTTGTTTGAAATAATCCCATTATGGGTACAACTTTTTTGGAATTCGTACTTGGAACTTTTCCGTTCATAATAATCTGAAAATGTAAGAATGGTGGGCGTGCAATAAATATAAAAAACAAAAATATATTTACCGATTCCCCTTGATCAATTAAATTCGTCCCAATCACTATGTCATCTTGATTATTTGGAAATGACACAAGCGATGTACCGCTTGCATAATACATAGTATGGTCTCCTAATTTAAAATGTCCCTCTCCAACAAAATCTCCAAAGGAAATCCCAAATGGTTCTAAAAGATCGTTCAAAGCTGGAATGTTACTTCCACCAGTATCAGGTACCCACCACTGTCTGCTATTTTCATCAAAAAATTTAATATGCTTCATGACTGTTGTGTTATACCAATCCGCAAATACAATAACGCTTAAGCCCTTTTCTAAGACATTAAACTCCAGAATTGTAATCTCTTCGTCAAAGAATTCTTCTTCAGGGTCAACAATCATCAGTACTCCATAATCAAGCGGATTGAAGCAGGTATATGGTTCTCTTAAAACATCTATATAATATCCAGCATTTCGCAGATGTATGTACATGTCTCGAAAGTTTGTATGAATATGGTCTGCCCTCCAATCGAGAGGGTCAGTTTTAATTTTTAAATTATCCCGTGGTATATAGCCGGGTGGATATCTTAAGTTATGGTATTGATCCCACAAGATTCTTTTATGTCGAGGAGGCTGCGGAGTAATTTTAATTGTAAGAGGCAAAATTACTTCACTTTGATAAGATATATTCGTGCCAAATCGTAAACCTTCTATCAATAATATTAGGCGTCCTTTGGCTAGGCCTTCATAGTTCTGTCCTTCTTTATTGACAGCTGCAAAAATTTTATCAAAATACTTTTAATTAGCACTTAGTTTGGAATAAAAATATGTGGGTTTTAATAAACTATTATATAACCTGCAATGTTAGAAAGATGGCATTTGACTTCCCCTAAATATTTGCATTAAATACATTTCTGCCACACAAACCCATCCAGTTACTGTATTTTAAAACCGAAAACGCATAGTTTAAAAATCATTTAAATTGGAAGGAACATGGCACGAAAAAAATGCGAAACTATACATCTTCTACAGTTTTTGAAAAGCAAATTTGTTATTAGGTGTATATTCCCGCCGTTTGAGGCGTTCGTGTCTTTTAAACTTTGCAAACTAATTTTGACACGCTTGTTAAGATTAAAAAACTTCACCATAAGTTTTCAATCAAATATAAGAATATAAAGGCATATATAGAAAAGAAAAAACAAACGCAAAAAATGAGATAAATTATGCTAGTTTGGTATGGAGGATCCGTTTATAGACTATGCAATTGATTTGCACGTGAAGATTAAATAAATACTAAACAAGTAAGATGGCTCTAGTCGTGTAAGCTCGACTAGAAGATATCCTTAACCCTTGACCATATAGACGGACAGACGGTCGGCTGACCGGCATACACATATGCACATATGTACATGTACTACTGTACCAATGCTTGATGGTTTCATATCTCCGGTGTTTCTTAACCGATTTTAATAAAAATTTCACAGAAGTTCATTTTGTTTATAGCTTCAATCCTTATTTTTAAATTTGAAATTCAAGATTTTTTGTTATCGATAACTTGTGTATATCGTAAGCCCAAAAAGTTATCGAAAATTTAAAACAAACTTGCTATGCGTAGGGACTATGGAGTCTCTAGCTTTTGTAGTTCCTGAGATCGACGCGTTCATACATACAGACGGACATGGCGAAATCGACTCGACTGTTGATGCTGATCAAGAATAAATCTTCTTTATGGGATCGGAGATGCTCCCTTCTGCCTTTTACATAGTTTTGCACAAAACCAGTATACCCTTTTTTACCCAATTATTTAATTTTAAATTATTTCATTAGATAAGAATATGTACATATGTATATATAATCACATATTTAAAAAACGGTTGGCATTGTCTAATATGTTTTTTAATAAAATGGTATAAAAAAAAAATCATTCTAATTGGAAATGTGTATTATTATTGCTCAAAATATAACTATAAAGCATTTAGACATCTTTAAAGATGTAAAAAATATATGCATTTCCAATTTAAAGCGGGTTTCAAAAGTATTTTTAAAAATTCCTATGACCCATAATAATTATTTGACAGCAATAAGCTGGGCTTTATAAGCCGGCTAAGTTATGTAAAATAGTACACGGCTTAATTCATTTGGTTATACCATGGACACCTGTATGCCATATAACCCTGAGTTTTTACCAACAGTTTAAATACATTGGGTATAAATAGACCAATACGTCGAAATGGGTATAGCTGTATCGGGTGCAACAAGATAATGACTATGGGAAACTCATTCTGGAACACTTAACTTTTTAAGTGTTTTCCAAATTTTGATTTCCAAAGGTCAAACTGAGCACCTGAACAATGCAACACATTATATAGCGCGTTGTCCGCAAAAACCGAATGGAGAAAAAGATTAGAATGGCACCAAATAAGATGTCACCGAACAGGATGAGCAGCGGATAATAAGGAAAAATTCCAAGTTTCTGAACATGTACAGGATGAAATGGGGGAAGAGTGCAGTGCAGATAATGTCCATCTGGTTCTGTCATGACTATAATGCCCGAGTACTAGGGAAGAAGCTCTTTATAAGCGTATGAATTAAAGATACTAGGATGACGTTCGCCAAAACCCACTTGGGTAAGGATTTAGTTTCTCGGCACACAAAATGCCCTGCTGGATGAGTAAAGCAGCCCAGAAACTTAAAACTGTTATCTTCAATAATTAATGGGTTACAGGATATTATACTAAGCACCATCTTACCCAATTTTTAGATATGTTATATGAATAACATACATAATGTTGGCGCTTAAATATTTTTCGTTTATTTTTTTAGCTATAACGTTATAGAACTTTACAATTTGTTCGTGGCACCGAATGAAATAAGCTGTGAGACACTGTGAATTAATTGAATATAATATAAGGGGTTTTGTGGCAGAGTCGATGTAGCATAGAAACCAGACTAAATTTTGTAAGTCTAACCTTTAAAATTATATTGACTTGTTATTGATATCCCAGCCCATATATTTTGACACTTTTATAGATATAGACTAAGATGTTTGCAAAAGTATCAAGTACTGTAGATTTAAAGGTGTTAAAAGATATGGCGGGCATTTATAAAACCAACACCCCTGTACCTTCGGTATTATCAGCATCATAAATAAATAAAATTTTCTAAATATTCATTAAATTGTAATTTAATGTACAATAATACGCAGTATCAAAGATACACAAGCATTCCACAAATTATTAATACAAAACTGTTGATGTTGTGAACCCTTACCAATATATACAGATATCCAACCGGTCCATGGCCAAATCAAATGTGAATATGATGTGGAAATATTTAGAAAATTCCCATTGGTTTGTAGATCTGGAATCCATTTTGGTCGACCAATAATTTTTGCTGCTACAGATATTCCATTAAGTATTGTTACATTTACGATTGCGCACGTGCTTCCATAAAATAATGGTTGACTACTATATGGCCACATGTAATTTGATGTAAAGTCAAGCGATGATGGAATAAAACTTATTTTAGGCCTGTATGACAATAACAATTGCATACTTTTTAACAAATTAAGTTTTCCTTGTCCCTGCTCGAATATGTTATAGTTGTCCAGCTTCTCCGCTCCTTCAACGAGAACTTGCTTTAGAGATGATGGATTTAACAAATCTATTTTATGCGAAGCACCGCTTCTTAATAAAGCTGCTACACCTGCAACAACTGGTGACGAAACTGATGTTCCTGATAGTCGTCTGCATCCCGTACGTACATCGCTCCCTTCGACTTGACTGCCATAAGTCACAATATCCAGCCCTGTTCTGCCATAACCTAAAGGGAGTTCCCAGGTTGTCATACCTCTTGAACTAAATCTAGCAATTTTGTCATTAAAGTTAATACTGCCTACACCGATGACATCGCTTTGATCGCCGGGATTATTGAGGGTGCCATATATGGGTCCATCATTACCGGCAGCGGAAACCATTATAATGTTATTCGCCGATAATTCTAAAACCTTATCAACAAACGGCAAGTCCATAAAATCTGGTCCACCAATACTTAAATTAATAATATTAACTTTTCTATATATAGCATAGTTGAAAGCATCTAGAAACCAGGAAGTATAGGAAACCTGTAGTTTAAAAGCATTATATAGTTTTGCTTCAATAAACAATTATTTTGACCATCACCTGTGAGTTGGTAAAAACTTTATATATGTGCAATTGAGCATCAGGAGCCAATCCAAGGCACTCTTTTGAGGAGGCTATAACTCCCGCAACAAAAGTCCCGTGACTGACTCCATCATCTAATGATTTTTCATTTGTCCAATTTGTTCGCTCTTTGACATTTCGAAAGTGAGGATGATTTTGTGTCAAACCAGTATCAAATATAGCAACATTGACATCTTTTCCAGTGATTCCAAGCTTCCAAAGAACGTCTGCATGCAGTGATACCGAAAGGTGCTGCGAGCGAATACTTTTAGAATGTTTCTCCCTGACAACGCCTTGGAGATTGCGAGTATTGTATGTGTAGTTACACGACAAAAACCTTTGTACATTACGCTGAGGAACAACTGCTTTTACTGCAGGATGAGCTTTAACTGTGATAATAATATATTCAATTAATTCGTTGTTTGTCTCTGAAATATGCAAAATGTCGAAATCACTGGGACGCAAACTAGCTAAATTATGGCGCGATATAATTGACCAGTTTAAAAGCTAAAATATTACAATATTTTAATAACACTTTCGCATATGCAACCACACAAGTATACTTACATTTTCCTTTGACAGCCTTGCTTTAATAAAAGACTTTCGAACGTTCGAAAAGTATTTTGAATAAAATTGAACTATAAACTCGTTGGGAACGTTTTTTACTCTATATCGAATATGTTTTGGGGGCGATGATTTTGCCTCCACTAAACTACAGTCTACAGCTACAAAAGAAGCAAAAACTGCTATAACCGCAAAAATACAACTTAATGCACTCATTTATTTGGTAAATAAAGTGTTAATGAAGCTTACAACTACATACATTTATGTACATACTTACAAAACAGTACTTGTTATGAATTGGAAATCATTGTACGTCAAAATAATTTATATGAAAACACCCAGCAAATATGGAAATTTTGTGCCAATGGAATAGAACACTTTATATAGCTAAACCAACGAGTAGGTATCTTATTGAGGTAAATTTCCATACAACGTTTTTGAGGAAAAAATTTGCTGAGATCAAAACCCACAGCACTTCGGCTGTCGAGCCGAACACGCGCTCAGCACTCTCATTCAATTGTAATATGCTTGCGATTAGATGCAGAGTGGTGGTCGACGGAGAAGGTTTGTTCGCGCCGCTTTGCTGTTTATATGAGTATGCATTTTACATACATGGGTTCTGATATTTTCGATGTGGGTTTTCAGAACTTCACTTGAACTTGCCGCAATGTTTGTTATAATGTTGATGATTATTTTTTATTACAGGTGCATAATTTTAATTTTATTTATTTTATTCCTTTGCAAAATTAGTAATAAAATATATTGTTAAAAAAATAATTACATAAATTATTAAAAATAAATGTAAGTTTAATTATTAAATTTTACATCGATGCAGAAACACAAAACAAAAGTAGTTAATGAGCAAGCTTATTAGCTACATTATCCGGGTTGCTACCCAACTCATAAATAGCATTAAAAGACGTAATGCTTTTGAACTATCTGTAGCGTTATCCGAAATGTTAATTAAGCGACAATTTAAGCCAATAAAAATATAAAATTTTTAAAAATTTATTGACAAGCTAAATATAGGAAAGTTCATTTATATTTTAAAAGGGTATCCAACTGTCATCTGTCAGTTCATTATTTTTAATGAAGCAAGCAAGCTTGCTGTGAGACTGTGTATATGTATGAATGTGTGTATTCACGGAGAAAAACACAAATTTTCAAGGGTTTTGTAATTTTGCTCATAGCAGACATGATGTTGTGTGCACACGCATTTAAATATTGTATGCGTATGTATATGTGCGCTTTGGTTCTGCTGGAAGCGGTCAAAGACAAAACTAAAATGAAATTTGAACGCATGGACGAAAATTCAACTTGAATTGTTGTGACCGGCCGTAACATCTATAAATTGACTTTTTAAGAGATATCGAGTTCTAGGATTAAATATTTTTAATACATAGTTTTTATACATCTGTACATATATATATAAAATATATATAAATTTGTACATATTAAATATTTTTTATTATATAGTCTTACATATTTGGACGTAGATGTACTAAACGGACAGTACAATCAAGTGGCCCATCGATACCAAGCACCGGCTTGTTAACGCGCGAACCCAAGCATAAAGCGACCCACCTCCCGCGCATCCTACCATCGCTTTGATCGCCGGGATTATTGAGGGTGCCATATATGGGTCCATCATTACCGGCAGCGGAAACCATTATAATGTTATTCGCCGATAATTCTAAAACCTTATCAACAAACGGCAAGTCCATAAAATCTGGTCCACCAATACTTAAATTAATAATATTAACTTTTCTATATATAGCATAGTTGAAAGCATCTAGAAACCAGGAAGTATAGGAAACCTGTAGTTTAAAAGCATTATATAGTTTTGCTTCAATAAACAATTATTTTGACCATCACCTGTGAGTTGGTAAAAACTTTATATATGTGCAATTGAGCATCAGGAGCCAATCCAAGGCACTCTTTTGAGGAGGCTATAACTCCCGCAACAAAAGTCCCGTGACTGACTCCATCATCTAATGATTTTTCATTTGTCCAATTTGTTCGCTCTTTGACATTTCGAAAGTGAGGATGATTTTGTGTCAAACCAGTATCAAATATAGCAACATTGACATCTTTTCCAGTGATTCCAAGCTTCCAAAGAACGTCTGCATGCAGTGATACCGAAAGGTGCTGCGAGCGAATACTTTTAGAATGTTTCTCCCTGACAACGCCTTGGAGATTGCGAGTATTGTATGTGTAGTTACACGACAAAAACCTTTGTACATTACGCTGAGGAACAACTGCTTTTACTGCAGGATGAGCTTTAACTGTGATAATAATATATTCAATTAATTCGTTGTTTGTCTCTGAAATATGCAAAATGTCGAAATCACTGGGACGCAAACTAGCTAAATTATGGCGCGATATAATTGACCAGTTTAAAAGCTAAAATATTACAATATTTTAATAACACTTTCGCATATGCAACCACATTTTGCCTCCACTAAACTACAGTCTACAGCTACAAAAGAAGCAAAAACTGCTATAACCGCAAAAATACAACTTAATGCACTCATTTATTTGGTAAATAAAGTGTTAATGAAGCTTACAACTACATACATCAAGTGGCCCATCGATACCAAGCACCGGCTTGTTAACGCGCGAACCCAAGCATAAAGCGACCCACCTCCCGCGCATCCTACCGAGGGGCGCACCGCGTAACGTGCGGTTACGAAGATCGCGAACATGTAGACAAATGACATAACACAATTTTTTTTAGAGAGCGTGCAGAAGTGGTACTAGTTATAAGGTGGGAAAGATCGTTATATAAAGAACGTAAGATTCGAAAAGGGTTATGGATAGCATAGTTAGATAAGCAGGCATGCAGGGCTATAGGTAAAAAATGTCTACTACTTCTAATAGGTACAGCAAAGTCAATTTAGTTAATTAGTAAGGGGGAATCTATTTCACCAATTATTAATTTGTGAAAAAAGGTTAATGCTAGCATAGTTCTACGATTAGTAAGAGAGGGAAGATTTATTAGTAAAAGTCTACTGTGGTAAGCAGGTAAATTTGTACTATTATCCCAGTTAAGACCCCGAAGAGCAAAGAGCAAAAATTGTTTTTGTACCGATTCTATTCTATCTTGATGAATCCTGTATTTGGGATACCATATACAAGATCCATATTCAAGAATCGGTCGGACAAGAGACACATAAAGAGTTTTTGTTAGGTAGGGGTCGTCGAATTCCTTCGACCAGCGCTTAATGAACACCAAGACACTTAATGCTCGATTTGAGATTAAAGCAATATGCTTGTCAAACTTAAGCTTTGGGTCCATTAAGATACCCAAATCCTCAACCAAATCAATCCGATCCAATGGTAGGTTATCCAGAAGATTGATATTAAAAAAAGGCATTCGCCTATAAAAAGACATTACTTTGCATTTACTGCAATTGAGACGCTGTAAATTTACTTTGCACCAAGTTTGAAAATTGTCTACCGAGAATGATTTATAACAGACAGAAGGTCGTTTATAAAAAGAGTACATAACAACGGTTCAAGGTGACTTCCTTGTGGAACACCAGAAGTGACCTAGACCGCTTTAGAAACCGATCCATTAAAATAGACTCTCTGAGTTCTAAAGGTTAAATAATCTTGAATCCAAACAATAAGATTATTGGGAAAACCCAAAAGTTTAATATTTAAATTATATTTAAGTTTTTATATATTAAAAGGAGGTGATTTACAGAGTCAAAAGCCTTACTGAAATCAGTGTAAATAACATCAGTTTCAATTTTTCTTCAAAGCCCTTAATAACAAATGATGTGAATTCTAATAAGTTAGTAGTGGTAGATCTTTGTTTCATGAACCCGTGCTGGCACGGTGAAATCATAGATTTACAAAGATGTTGAAGATGAGAGGTTATTAGTTTCTCAAAAATCTTTGGGATAGCAGACAACTTGGAGATACCCCTATAATTTTGAGCATTCGATTTGTTTCCTTTTTTATGCAAAGGAATAATATAAGACTCTTTCCAAATTTTTGGGAAATTTTTGACAAACTAAACAATTTATGCAAAGGTTTTAATAGATCCTGAGCACAGTACCTAAGCACACAGCTAGGTAGTCCATCAGGTCCTGGAGAAATTGTGGGCTTAATAACTTGAAGATCACAAAGTAGCGAACTCTCTGTGATTTCCGGTATGAAAATGCAATTTGAGGCGTTAAGCTGATTGGGGTAAGGCATGACGACTGGTTGAAAACAAGGGCTATAGGTAGTTTGAAAAAATGCAGCAAATAGATCGGCAATCGCCTGATCTGAGTTGACTTTCATTTCATCAAAGAATATGTTACATGGAAGAGTCGATGTCTTGCGTTTCGCATTAGAGTTGTATGTAGAGTTTCGATTTACGATTTTTTAGAATTGTCAACTCTCTGGTAAACCACACAGGTTTCTTTGACCTGTTTGGCGTTCCATAACGGACACACAAATCAAATAAAGAATTTAAAGTATTATAAAAAATACTGATTGCCACGCCTAAATTGTCAGACCCGTAGAGGGTAGACCAGTCAGTCAGGGCCAACAGCCGAGTAAGTTTTTTATAATCGGTTTTTCGAAATTGACGTACTCGGCTTAAACGATTTATACTGGGGCATAGCCCCCGGTAGGGTAAAGTGATCGACACCTCCAACGTTGGGTGGTATAAATGCTCTGGATACGATATGGGTTGTGATCGGGTAATGGATGAGGAGGATGGATTAAAAACAAAAACCAGATCAAGCATTTTATTAAGAGAATTTGAGATATCATTTATTTGATTCAATGATATCCCAAGTAAATTATTTTAAAATTCATTATGAGCCGAGGGGGTCAGTGCGCCAGAGTCGGGACAAGAAATCCATGTAACTTCAGCAATATTGAAATCACCAAGTACTACAAGGAAATCGCGATCCGAAACATGCAAGAAACGGACATAATAGCAGACAAATGAGCATCGTGAACAGTGCTATCGGAAGATGGGGGTATATTGGAGCAAGTAACAAAAATACCAACACCATTGAAATAAAACTTTACAGCAACAAATTCTATATCTAAAGAGCCACCTACTATTACTGTCTCAGAAGAATAATCTACTTCAACAGCAATAAGCACCCCTCCACCACGTCGAAGAGTACGGTCTTTTCTATAGATACAGTATCTGTTAGATAGAACTTCACAGAGAACCAAGTTTCGGTACATGCAATGACATTAAAAGGAAAAGAATGGCTATTGAGGAATAAACTATTGAGTTTACTACATAGTCCTCTTACATTCTGATAGTCAAGTAATAGAGAAGTTGTTAGTTTTTTGCACTATCAGAAACGGGAACAGTTTTTGATACAACTACTGGTGGGGAAGGTACAATCGGGGACCGATTTTTCTTTCTGACAGTGTATTCTTTCACTATTATGTGCTCCAGCCAAAACTCTTTGCAACACATAGTACTAAAATCTTGGCTGGAAACACTGATCTTAAAGGACGAGATATTGCGATCATACGGGAATTTGAATTTATCTTTATTTTATTTTTTATTTTATTTCATTAATTTGTCCAAACAATTTACATTTTCCATTAACAAATATACAATATCAAATTTGTATAAATAAATAAATATTGGCTCCCGATTTAATATACAATTTGTCGCATATCAGTATCTGCATTCAAAAGCCTAGAAAAAATACGAACTTCCAAGCCAGCCAAATTTAAGTTTTGCTATTTCTGGTCATAAATACTCTCTTCACTCTTGATTCTATGACACCAGCAAACAATTTTGTCTACGCAACTGCCATACAGATGTATAAAGAAGCACATGAACTGCAAAAGAGTATTCAAAGTGCAATTGCGTAGCGATCATTATTGCTTGTGTGCGTTCATGTAGATTTTCTGTCACATGATAAACTACTACGGTCACCTACAAATACTCTTTTACGGCAATAGCAAACATTTTGTCAATGCAACTGCCATACAGATGCTCGTAAACTCCGAAAGAGTATTCAAAGTGCAATTATGTCGAGATCATTATTGCTTGTATGTATTCTGTATGTAGAAAAGGCTTTTGTTAGCACACGTTTGTTTGAGTATCAAAAATATTGAGAATACTTGTTTTGTTTTGGTTTTTTTATTTATTTATTTTTAAGATTTTGCACCAAACGGCCATCAAAATCTCCTTTTATACAAACTGCTTAACTAATAATATAGTAATAAATAAATACGATTTAGCATGTATTATGTCAATAAATTTTTAAAAATTATATATTTTTATTGGCTTAAATTGTCGCTTAATTAACATTTCGGATAACGCTACAGATAGTTCAAAAGCATTAAATCTTTTAAAGTTATTTATGAGTTGGGTAGCAACCCGGATAATGTAGCTAATAAGCTTGCTCATTTACTACTTTTCTTTTGTGTTTCTGCATCGATGCAAAGATTTCTGATTGTTGTTGCTGCTTTTAAAACTGAATAAGTGTTTCAAACAAGCAGCAAATAACAATGCGTTCTTATATAATAGTCGATTAAATTATTTATTAATAATTAAAGTATTTTTTTTTAAGGTAATAAAAATTTCTTTAAATAAATTATTTTTATAATTAATTAAATTTATTTTTTAAAAATTAAATTAACATTTTTATTTTTTATAATTTATTTAATTATTTTTGTAACAATATATTTTATTACTAATTTTGAAAAGGAATTAAAAAAAAAAAGTAAAATTAGGCACCTGTAAAAAAAAATAATCATCATCATTATAACAAACATTGCGGCAAGTTCAAGTAAAGTTCTGAAAACCCACATCGAAAATATCAGAACCCACATTGAACATATCAGAACCCATGTACGTAATGTACGCATACTCGTATAAACAGCAAAGCGGCGCGAACCAACCTTCTCCGTCGACCGCCACTCTGCATCTAATCGCAAGCATATTTCAATTGAATGAGAATGCTGAGCGCGTGTTCGGCTCGACAGCCGAAATGCTGTGGGTTCTGATCTCAGCAAATTTTTGCCTCAAAAAGGTTGTATGAAAATTTACCTCTATAAGATACCTACTCGTTGCGTAAACGAAAAGAATATTTGTGAACTGTTTGCAATATTGACATTACCAATTTTTTTTTACTGACACGAAAGCAAAATTTCAATTGCTTGTACTTTACTTTTAAAAAAGTAAAAGCAGCTCAAATTAGAATATATACAGAGAGACAGAGTTTAAAAATTTTAAATGCATATTTTTTTTTTAAAATATATTACGTTTGAATGAGCAACTTTGGTTTTTATAAAAATATTATTCAATTAATTAAAATTAACCAAAAACTGAAAACATATTCAAATTACAGGTCGAAGCTTATTTGGAACAGTCTTAAAAAAGTAACATATTTGTCAAATAAAACAATAAATAAGGATGTTAATACATAGTACGATATCCTTTAAACTTAACAACTTCTATTAACCTGTTACTCATGGTTACTTTCAGGTAGTTTTTAGACTGATTTTGCTCTACTCACCCAGTAGAGCATTTTTGAGATCGTTTTTGTTGGCTATGTTATTCTTCCGGATGTTATTTTCCACTAGAGCCCACAAATTCTCAATAACATTAAAAACTGGAGACTGGGCCGGAGGAATTGGCATGTGGGAGCAGTTCCAGATACGTCAGGACTGCACTTTTTTCCGACTTATGCTTGGGGTCGTTTTTCTGGTAGCACCGGAAAGTACTTCGGATTCCCAGCATTTCCTCACATTGGAGTACATTTTTTTGGGATATTAATCATTTTTATTAATAATATTATTACTTATTGTACTCTCAAAAATCACTAAGATCCGGGCACCGGCTAACGACTTACATGCCCATACCATGACACTTGCTCCACCGTGCTTGACTGTTGTATTTAAGTGTTTGGACTCTGCTGTGCTGGACCGACGCCACATAAAATATAAAACGGTCCGTTTGAGCCATAAATGTTGAATGTGGACTCGCCTTCAAAGTTGACTGTGTGCCAGTAATCAAAATCCTTGTCCAAATGGATTTTGGGGCACGTGTGCTTTTATTTTTTGAACTTATAAAAAGTTTTTTCCGTAGCTCTCGGGCATGAATGTCATGGTTCCGCAGAACACGGCGCACAGTTTCCACACTACACTTTTTCCCCATTTAACCATGAACCTGTTGAGTCAGTTTTGGAGCCGATAGCTTCGGGTACCCCTTATTTTCTTGATGATCCTCGTCAAACTGTTCGGTGAAAATCGTGTTCGGTACCATTCTGCCTTTGTCCCCCATCCGATGTTTGCAGATGAACCAATATCTTTAAAAATAGTAAAAATATTTATTTGAACATTTTTTATCGCACCGTGTGTAATTTTAAAAGAGTGCTTTTCTAAAAGTTTTGAAACTATGATCTCTAAGATAAAAGGAAAATTTTGGGGTATCGCATGGCTACGACATTTCTTAGCTTCATTGCAACCTTGAAAGGTTCACAACTACTTATTCAGAATAAGTATTAGATATGCAATTACGTCAAAACACAATATTTATATATAAGCATTATATTTATAGTATTTAGTGTTTTCTATAATTTTAATCGAATACCCAACCAATCGAACGTAACATTAAAATTTTCGAAGAAATCAATTTTTTCTGATGATTTCCTCCTTATTAAACTGTACATTGTATTTAATATTGTTTTTTAGTTCTCCATCCACAACAAATTTAAATAATGTGCACAATTTGCTTTTGTTGTCGTCCCACTTTATTTCATTTTACTTTCCTTTGAGAACTTTCCAATATAATTTAGAAAATACACTTTTTTAAACCTCTCCCCAACCAAACTTAATCATTCGAATTAAATCTTTCATAGCTTTCACATTACCACTATCTTAACTAAACAAATAGTAATGTCTGAAATATTTTATTCTTTTCACGTGACTTATTTCGAGATATACAACATTTATGTTGTATTTAAGAGACTTTTATTTGTAAGAAAACATTTATAACAATTTTTTTTTAAATAATTTGATTTTTATAAAAAAAAATTTCGAGAGAAAATCAAATAAATATCTTTAATTACTGTTATTAAATACCTTTAAAATAATAAAAACAATTATCAATATTTTTTATTTTTTTAATTAAAATTAGATTATATAAATTAAAAAAAAAATAAATAAAAAAGAAACTAAAATAATCTTGAATTTTAATTTGTATTCATTAAAGTTACAATATTTCATTAAGCCTGACGGAGGAGTAAATAAATGCATTAAAAGCATATGCCTTGGCCATACAAACGAACTGTTATTAATTTCAATCCCGTTTCAAGTTTTCAAAATTAAAGATGTTTTTTGTTATCGATTACATATGTACATCATAAACCTGAAAAATCATCGAAAATTGGAAACTAACTTGTCTTGCCTATCAGAAGTCTCAGCTTTTGTAGTACCTGAGATCGACGCGTTTATACATAGAGACGGACTTGGCTATATCGACTCGGCTGGTATACTTTTGCACAAAACCATAATAAGGGTATGATAACATCATCCTGTTTTTTGTGTTCAAAAGGATTTCACTTCGACTTTTCGTAACAGAACCAGTTCAGTTAAGTGCCTGGTTGATGACTTTTCAGACAGTTATATACAGAGATCTTCCCTGTCGGGGCGTTCCGCTCGATAACACCACCTGTAATTTAGGCTGGACATGCCACAGTTCAAAAGCTTACAGACCTTGCAGGTAAAGAAAAGTATTTGTTTACAATTACATATAATTATCATACTATTATATATTTATCATTGCAATATATTTTATAAGTCATTTTTAGGGTATATGAAAAGGAACAACAACAATCTCGTTGTGATCGATTTGTATACCTAATACTGCACAGTGTGATTTTTGAATAAAGATGCTTATCTGAAAAATAAATGTAATATTATAAAACGATTAGTAAGTCTAAAAATATTTACTTTAAAAAAATAGTGACGTTACATTTAAAATACTGTTATGTATAAAATGATATCAGGACTAAATTAAAAAAAAAAAAAACAAAATTAAATTTGATATGTTACCGTGTATAACCATTTTTATATATATGTTAATGTATATATTAGACCAATTATTTTTTGACAAACCCAAGGTTTGATTGTTTTTTGGTCCACTCAAGTTGACTCCCTCTAATGTATATACCACACGTCATGCTATAATTCTACAAGCATTCAGTGATAGGTATGACGTAAAAAAATTAGTTCTTTACATGAGGTAAGAAGTAGATTGTAATTTTACCGAAAAATACGTTTGAAGAAGGTGTGCTTTGCAAAACTGGTGAAACTGAAGTATACACCGAATCAGGTAACTCATATAACACTGGATATTAAGGACTGAAAAACTGTATCAAGCAATCAAGTAAGAGGAATAAGCTGTATAAAAGACAGTTTATTCGAAATTCTTGTAGTCTGGATTTTTTATTTTTAATAATTGTTTGGCTAACAAACGGAGACACATAAGACAAATAAAGACTACAAAGAATGTTCCCACATCTCTGTTTTCAGACCCATAGAGGCAGACCAATCAGTCTGAATTAAAAGTCGAATAAGTTTTGTTAAATTGGTTTTAATAAACCCGCATTCTGTTTAAGTTTCTGACTAAAATCATAGCTTGGAGAATTGTGAATTTTATGCAGCTTATGTTATTTTTATCTGCTTTATCATACCAATTGATAATATTTTTTAAAATTGTATAAGCTTTTAAATTACTACTGATTCGATTTTATTTATATAAGTTGTTTTGGAATCTAGGCCTCAGCTGTTATGTAGTTGCCGAATGTGTAAAAAATAAAATAGTTGTCCTTTATTGGACAGCATTATGTACTACATAAGCCCAATATAATATTTAGGGCTTCGAGCCGACTTCAAATAAAAAACCCCTAGATAACACTCACAAATAATAGTTAAGAGGTCAATAGGATTTAAATTAAACTTACAATGCCATACTAATCATTTGTATTTAAAAAGTTATTTTCTGTTTCAAGAAAGAAATCAGCAAAAAAATATGTTTCATATGTATAATGTTATTCAATGGATAATGTATAATAAAACATTCAGTTATCGCAGCACACTGTTGTTTAAATCGGTTATGTTTGACTCAGACATTCTGACTCGTTTAATTATTAATTGTCAAAATATGATAACCAATTATATTTGGGTAATAAAAATATTATTTACTAACCTGAGCTGTATCATCCTGAACTATACTCTTAGCTAAGTGAGATTGATGGTTTGGCACATCTTTTAATAGACCTAAAATATAAAAAAATATTCATAAAAATCGTATGCAGTTCTTTTTTTAAAAAAACACATACACATATTATATATATATTCTTATCTTCTAATAATTATAAAATAAAGTTTCACTTTCCATTTCGATCAAGTTTTGACAGATCTTTAAAAATTTGGTTAGTTTCTTTAACAAGTATAGTTTTTTATTCGATTTTAGTATTATTGATAGTATGTACAGTGGTTCACAGATTATTTTATACACATTATTTTCAAAAATTCTAGTCAGGTGATATAGATTTGCAGCATATTTCACAAATAGGATCTCAAAAATACTCAGCTGGATGAGTGGAGCAAAATTAGTCCAGAAACTTTCCCGAAGCTGCTATTTTGCATGAATAATAGGTTAAGAGAAGTTGTTAAGGCTAAAGGTTATCATACTAAGTATCCTTATTGAAACTTTTATTAATTTCTACAATTTAAGCTAATTTTTAAATCAACGCCAAATTTGAGCAACAAATAAAGTTCTTTTCGTAAACGTGATATAACATAAAACAAATTGACGCTTAAACCCATTCATTTTTTCTCGTTACAATTTTTCATGACACTGAATTAAAAAAGGGTTTGAGACTATTAAAAAGTCATAAAATATCAAAAACTACAGGGAAAAACGTGAACTGCGTAATCTATAAAAATATTATTCACGGAGTTCTTTTAAGTGATCAACTTAGATTAACCATTGAAGGTTTTAGACGGGTAATCTCGACTAGAAGATACCCTTAACTTGTGACCACACCAAACGGTCATACCAGGACTGTACCAATGCTTAATAATTTAACTAAAATTTTGTATACCTCAGGTATTTCTCGACCGATTTTAATAAAACTTAACAGATTTAAATTAGTTTGATAACGTTTTCAATTCCAATTTATTTTATTGTTATCGAATAGATGTGTATATCGAAAACTGGAAAAATTATCGAAAATTTTTAACAAACCTGTAATTCAATAGAGATTAGGAAAGGACATATCCAAAATCTGAATTCTCTAGCTTTTAGACTTTACGAGATCGAGACGTTCGGACGGACATATATCGGATTGGCTTTTGATGTTTTTTCGATAGGTCAGAGATGCTTCTTCTGGATTTTACATACTTTGTTATAGTACCATTATACCTTTGTATACATTTCAGCTTCAATCCTTTGACGGAACAATGAAGAAATTTGTTGATGCTGTCTTTGTGTTTGCTTAGTGGCTTATAAAAATTATGAATACGTATACATGATTGGTTTACTATTTTTGAAGCAATTGCAACAATAAAGGAGGAGTAGGAGCAACCGGACTGGGAAACCCTATCTTTAAGAAATATCTGGTCCTCAACTGGAAGGTTACATAAAAAATTTGTTGTTCTTACTACATATGTTACCTATAACACTTTTTGAATCTTATGTTAGTTTTATAACGATGTTCCCACTTAATTCATAACGCGCTATCACTTTCTTATTTATAAATTTTATTTGATTTTTGATTTAAAAATCCTGTGTTCAGACGAAATATTAGGCATTATATAAAAAAGTACTCACTCAATACTAACTGTTCGTTTTTAACTTAATAATAATATTTCTATTGGTGCTATTTTTTAGTCGAAACTGTATACTTATTATACAGACCTTTAAGAACAGCACCAGCCTGTTGAATGTTGTTCCACTGTTGCTGTAGACGCTGCGAGTACAGTTTAATTCTATCTGTGTACTCTTGATGCTCCAATGTATGAAATTCCAGTGCACCCACGTTGATCATGTTACTAAATTTCAGCAAAAACATATATAACAAAATTTAAACTAATTAACTTACATACATTGCTGTGTTTTGTACTAATCTAGAAAGAGCATTTTGGTCGTCTTTCTTTGGCAGCGACTGTGAACAATCATTGCTCAAATCAGCAGAATTACTTCTTCGCAAGGCTGGACTTTGGTTAACTGAATCAGCAAGAAGATGGGTTCTTTCGCTCGGTTCAGCGCCCTACGAAAATATAATTAAATAATATACAGATAGTTTTATACATACTTACTTGGTTGCCCCGGTCGACCGCACAATTCCAACAGTTGCAGATTGACGATAAATACTCCAAAATTGAACGAACGTAATCCATATTTAGTTTGTTAATATTTATATTATATTTACGTTTATATTTTCTAGTGTTGGACAAAACCTCAAATATTAATAAGGGCATTCCCTACAAAACGTAATATTTTAAGTTTAATGCATTTATGGTACACTTATTAAAACAAAATAAAATTAGAAACAAAATGCTTGCACACTATAAATAGTTGATAATTATTATCAATGAGTATTGCCACTTATCGATAAGTTCTTCTATGATGACCCCTGGAGATAGGGAGCAAGGGGAGTTACTGAAGTAGCTCTAAGATTTTCATGTTTAGTGAATACGAGAATTAATAATGAAGTTTGAATGTTGATTTATTTATGCCCATCAGCATATTATATTTTTTTTTATTAGTTAAAATTATTGAATTGATCATCAAATACTCAAGTGTTTTCAAAGTTCATCAAAAAATCTACAATACTCTTCCATGTTCGGCAGCAGCAAACAGATTGAATAAAAATGGTCAAAATCAAGTTTTGTTAAACAAACGGAGAAACAAACAAGGTCAACAGATTATTGTTGACTTATGCATCGCACTTCGTAATGAAAACCAAAACAATGCTGGATGACCTTTTTGGAAATACCATTACATACTCCATCTGTTTGCCAACGAGTAATTAAGCTGGTTAGACAATCAAAGAAGTATAAAGCATCGAAGTATCATTCTCTATTTTCGGCTCTTAGTATTTAGCAATAAATTAGTTTTATTTTGAGTGCATAGTCTTTTTATTTTTATATTTTTGTATAATATATTAAAAAATAATTATTTCATAAAAGAGTAAAGGTAAGCATAGATTCTTGCCAAAAAAAAATATGTATACAGATATAAATAATAGGGAATAACTCTGAGTTGTGAGCTAGTGAACAAAAGAACTGTTCTGAACATATCACTAGCTCAATTTACTCAATAACTATTTTATGTTCATAAGGCACATCTTGGAATTAATATAAATTATTAGCAAATAATATGCCGATTGTACTGATGTAAGTATAGTAGAAAAATTCCAATGCATAATGTCAGCTTACATTGTAACAGGTTTTGGGTGGTCATTTGGGTGCTTGGTATAGTCTTAACTATTTTTATTTGCCTACGTCAATGGATCCTACATCACAAAAGGAAATTACACTGTTTACAGTCGAAAAATATATTGCATGTTGGGTTTTTCCATCCATATTGCAATGCCGGTGGAGGAGGAGAACGTGTGCTGTGGTGTGCGGTTAGAGCGTTACAGGTACTGATTTTCAAATATAAACATTATTTTTCAATTACAATAACATAGGTACTTTTTTCAGAAAAAATACGATGACATTAAAATAGTTATTTATACAGGAGACATTGATTCAACACCAAGCTCTATTATGCAAAAAGCAAAAAACGTCTTTAATATTGATCTTGAAATTGACAAAACAACTTTTGTATTTCTAAAACAACGTCATTGGATTGAAGCGAAAAAGTACCCACACTTTACTTTGCTGGGCCAAAGCCTGGGCTCTATCGTTTTGGGCTTAGAAGCCGTTTGCAAATTCCCACCAGATATTTTTATTGATACCATGGGATTTTCCTTTACGTTGCCTGTTTTTCGTTTTTTAGCCGGTTCAAGAGTGGGCTGTTACGTTCATTATCCCTTGATAAGCACAGATATGCTTAAAAAAGTGCAATATCGGCAATCATCTTTTAACAATAAAGCATATGTTGCGCGCAATCCTTTTCTAACATGGTTAAAGCTTTTCTATTATCGCTTGTTTTCAAAGGTAAGCTTATTAATTATAATTATAAGAGAGCATATAAAAAAAAATTGTATTTTCAGGGGTATAAGTGGGCAATCCAGTGTTCAGAGACTATTATGGTGAATTCAACATGGACTGAAAACCATATTATGAACTTGCTGAATGACCCAATAAAAATTCATCGTGTGTATCCGCCTTGTGAAATCGAACATTTGACAAGTCTTGAGCACACTGAAAACGATGACGAAATCATAATAATATCTGTTGGACAGTTTCGCCCAGAAAAAAATCACCCATTACAATTACAAGTGCTGTATGAACTAAGGACGTTGCTGAATAAAAATGAAGCTCTGTGGAATCGAATAAGGCTTGTAATAGTAGGATCCTGCCGTAATGAAGAAGATTATGAAAGGCTCCGAAATATGCAAGATCTCGCAAAGCATTTATCACTCGAAAATTCAATCGAGTTTAAAGTAAACATTGTATATGACGATCTATTAAAAATTTTCCAGCAAGCTAAAATAGGCATTCACACCATGTGGAATGAACACTTTGGAATTGGGATCGTTGAATGTATGGCAGCTGGTCTTCTAATGATTGCTCACCGGTCTGGAGGCCCCTTACTTGATATTGTTGAAACTTCTGAAGGTTCCCAAAATGGGTTTCTTGCAACGGACGCTGTAGAATATGCATCCAGCATATTAAACATTTTAACCAACTCTGTAGAAACAAACAAACCCATTATTAGTGCAGCAAGGTTTGTATTTTGGCGATTAATTGTAAATAGCTTATTGTTAAAAAAATTTTTTTTTACAGATCATCGGTTGAACGATTTTCCGAAAAAAAATTTGATGATCAGTTTATACGTGTAATTTCCCCTCTTTTTCTGTAGTATTGATTAAAACAAATTTAAAAAATTAATTAATAGTTTTTTAATAAAAAACTTGTGTACTTACCCCTAGCTGCAGCTCAAGAAATGGTAATTATCATTAATTTATTTAACGAAAACCAAAAATTCTTTTATTTAACAATCCATATATCGATTATAAGTGTATTCGTTATATTTTATTTTATGGAAAAATATACTAAAGAAGGTTGCCGATTATTTTAACGACATTTTTAGTGACCAAAAAAGCTTTTTAAGCTGGTTGGATGTTTAAAAAAAAATCGTAGTCTAAGGTTTTGGGACTGAGAGATCAGCGGACTTAGCTAAAAATTTATGATTTATGAATTTCGATTAATATGCTCTTAAATTTCTTCCAATCCGCTTTAGTAAGCAGGGTATTCATTAATATAGCTCCAAAATTTAATTTGCACGCCCCGACAGGGGCTCAGATGAAAAATCAACATTGACAAAAGGTACAGAAAAACTATGGGGAAAATTGAATGGGAAATGTTCAAGATAGAAGAGTTTCCTTACAAGCTTACTGATGCAAAGGATACATAATCTTGTTAAATGTTGAGGAATAAACAATTTGCTCAATTAAGATCACCAATAACATATTTACCATCAGTGTTAGAAATCCTAATGAGATATTTATTGGCTGTTGGATGTGTCCAACTGTGGCACATGAAAAATGTGCTGGATTAACAGATCAAAAGACCAATAATCGGCCACGACTAGCCTTGACTGGCTTTGCCGGCGTCATGTTTGGAACGTAAATAGAATATTGCGAGTTTTATGAAGACTCAACTGGGCTTTAAAGGAATTTTCGGACAGTGTTGGACAATATTGGGTGGCAAGAATCGAAATTCCATATTATCTGGAAACGTTCCAAACAAAATTGATCCAAATAATATGAAAATAGTACAATTGTCTTTGGTTCCTCGTCCATATTCTATTGAGATGTATTTTGAAAATACAACTTCTCCCATGGATGTTGTAAAATCTCTAATCCTGTTCGATCGGTTTTTGTGGAGGTTAGAAGTGTTGACTTGAACCAATTGTCCATTTATTTGTGACAATTGATCCAAATTCGAAATCAGTACAGGAAGTTATAAAAAAAACTTTGTAGCAGTTCCACCGAAAACACAAATCTTGGCCTTGGTCAAGGCTTCTCCCTAATTTAACTTTGGAAGATATCAAGGTCTATCACGGTGGATAAATTAAAATTCGCATTATGTTCGCAATATCTCGTCGCTTAAAATCAGTGTTTTAAATCAAGATTTCAGCATTATAAATTCTATCCAGCACATACTGTATTTACAGATGGTGTGCTTATTGCTGTTGAAGCTTGATTTTGGATGATTCTTCAGATTTCGAATTTGTTGCCGTAAAGTTGTGTTTTAAAGGAGTTCGAAAAGGCGAAGTAATGGAGCGATATGGGTTGGCGTGGCTCTTAAATTTTTAACGCAGATTTTTGGGGTACGCCAGTAGTTATCTTTCCACCAAATTTGGTAGCCCTATCTGTATGGATGTGGGAATAAGGTGAGCTTACCGATTTGCCAGCGCCTAGACGCTTAATCTGTCCCAACCATAGATAAAAATATTAGCAGAGTGTCAAATATCTAACTTTACGAGTGTCGAAAAAAGTTGCGTTCATGCAAACGGACAGATACTGAAAAATCTAATATATTTTAGACCTTAGACTTAGAATTATTAAGTTGATTAAAGAAATTGAGGTTTTTTGTGCAAGTTTTGACAAGCCAAAGAAAACTTAAGCGTTAGCCACAGTTGGGCCGCGCGCAATCAAAATTCTCCGTCTTCAGATTGCTAATCGGCTTTTGAATAATCTAAAGAGAAATTAAGATTTACTTTGAATATATCTTTTAATTTTTATCATGCTATCGAATTGTAACAATGTCTAAAACGAAAACTTATTTAACAATGTAGATAAATAATTAAATCCAACATTTGACGATCGATTGACGATCTCCGGTTATTAATAGTATGGCATCCGCGCTAACTTTTGTTCAATGACGCCAGTTCAATGACGCCGATCGACCTTCTCCACACCTTCTCGAAGGCGGTCTACTGACAAGTTTTACATTATTTGCCCCAAAAATTGTGGGTTATATCGAAACCAGTGTTCTCAATTTCGAACAATTGTAGTACATAAGCTTAGGTCATTGATTACCCAAACTTGCTGCCTCACCCATATCTTTGCTCCAGCAGTAAAGTGCGTAAAGTGCAATTGCCTAATAAATATGCTGACGATCTCACAACTCTTTGGTGGTATAAGGGGAAACTTAGCATGCTCTAATTATTATAAGCTTTATGCAACAATGGTGCTGATGAGTATTGATGAGCTGAAATGCTAGATTGCTGAGTTTTCTTTTTCCTCAGAACTTCAACCTGATGATCTTCCTCTGTCCCAAAAATCTTTGCCCATTAAGCTACAATAAACTTAAAATGTCCTTAATATCCTCTTGAAACCACGTTTGACGTGAAATTTTCGCTCTCTGTACTAAATTTCGTCTTTGTGTTCAACACTTGTTACCAAAATCTGGGTATTGTGTTAAGATTTTGTTGTGAGCAAAGAAACGTTAACTACTTTGTTGTTGCATGTTCGGACGTAGATACTACAGCCATAAGAGTGAATGTAGGCGTCAGCAAAACTGTAGACATTAACCTTTTTGTATAACTTTAAACACTCATACCGAGGTAAACCTGTACCACGCAGTGTGGATAATAATATGAATAGTTTTATCCCAACAACATCTATGCCATAGTGATAATTGGACATAATAAGACAAGAGGATCAAAGGATCAAGGATCTTTGGACAAAAAAAATACGCTTTGTTGGTTTTAGGGACGTAAAACTGACCACGTAAAAATGATATTTTAAAACATGCCCAACGCATTCCACACATCTTAACAGAGCCTTGCTCATCTATGTTGATCTTAATTTCTCCACTAGCGTTACTTTGGTCAAACTGATTGGAAGTAGTGGAAAACATTTGAGTAGTGGAAAACTTAGTTGCAGATGGCGTTATTTACAACTGTCTGCACTTGGCAGCATATCGTCGACATAGAAATAATTCTTAATTTCTTCCGACCCAATGAGATATAATTGTTCGTGTATGTTTGCCAGTTCAAATAAACACCGTACTGCCTAAAAAGCCTCGGACGCTATACCATAGTTATCAGTATTCAACCAAACGTTAATCAATTTATATAGCTGTCGCCACCATTTTTGTTTCATTAAATGAGACTGCTGTTGACGTTTTGGTAGGATCGTCATAGATGTTTCGTGGAAGTCATGATACAAATTTCTAAGGGTGTCATCCTTTCACAAATTGCGCTCAAGTTGTAAAAAATTCCTTTCAGCAATTTGAAAGGCCAGGCTAAGAAATTTTTGATCGGTCTTGAAAGAAGGTTTCACTTGGGGGCGACCGAAATATAACCGTTGTACAATTTATTTAAAGTATACTTCACAGACCTGCTTTTTGGCGAAAAGCCTTCGACTCGATTTGACACGGGTCCCATTCCCAAAAATGGTTAACTTATGAGTCGATAGAACAATTGTAGAATTGAGAATCCAAATCCAACTAAACTGTTGTCAACGCAATTGTCCAGAACATGGTCCCACAGCAACCCAGCCGAGCATTTTTTGCATAAAATTTTGGATTTTAACACTCTGGTATGTTGTATGTATGTTGTTAAATTTTTGAGCTATCAGAAACTAGAAGAGTGTTAGTTAAATCACCCCCTGAGGGGGAGATGAAATCGAAGGCCGATTTTTCTTCTTTGCAGTATATTTCTTCAAGATTATGTGTTTATTACAAAATTTCTTGCAACAAATTGTGTCAAAATCTTGACTTCAGACACTAATTTTGAATGACGAGATATTACGTACATAAGCGAATTTGAATTTCTTCACCATGATGTTATCTTTAGATTTGGCATTGATGTAGACCTTGACATATCCTATTTTAAATGAGAGAGAAGCGTTGAAAAAAGATTTGTTTTTTCGGTGGGACTGCGACAAACCTTTTTAAAATATCCTGTACTGATTCCGAATTTGGATCTGTTCCGGATAAGTAGGCATTAACCTTCACAGAAACCAAGTGATCGGGATTAAAATATTCTTCTCATGGGAGAAGTTGAATTTTCTTTATGTAAATAGACAGAATTTGGAGGATGGAACGGAAGAAATTATTAATATTTTATGAATCATTATCATACCAGATAATATGGGATCCGATGGCCAGCTAACATTGATGATTTTTGCTTGAGAGATTCATTCTTATCCACACCTTAAAAGCCCATTTGAGACTTCATAAAGCCCGAAATATCTTTTTTACGTTCCAAGCATGACCAACAAGGCCACTCAAGGTTAGTCGTGGGCAAAAGGTCAATTGGTCTGCCAGTTAATCCAGCACTTTTTTCATGTGCCACATTTGACCACATCGAACTGCCAATAAAGCCCATTTTACTATTGACTCGGACCTGGCAGTTTTTAAAACAGCAAACAGTCATAATTCGGAGACAAACTAAACGAACTTGAATAATAATATAGTTAAATAAATATTTTTGAAGAGATAACTGCATTGATAGTTTTATGTAAAAATCTAAATAGTATTTACGAAAATAGAAAAGAGCTGGGTTCACTCTAAACAAGTTGTTTATAAATTGACTGCACAATAAATGCTACTTACAAGACAAAAAAAAAAACGAAAAGCGAGGGTGCAAAGAAGAAGTCAGAATTTGGCGCGATCACACACACACACAAACAAAATAATGTGCTTAACTATACTTTTATTATTCTATCAAATAATAATTCACGTATTTTATCAGGTAGGCCCACAGATTATCCATTGAGATCTGGGCTTTGCGCAGATGTATTAAACACCATTTTATAATTATAAAGCAGCCAGCACCTCACTATATTCTATAGCTATATCTCAAAATTTATATGATGGCTTGTCATCATTTATGCATCCAATTTTTTCGGCATTTAATGGCATGCTCCACACTCTGCTAAGGAATTCATTATAATAAAACATTATTTTTGATTAATCACAAAAAACCACGTCGTCCCAATATGCATCTGGCTGTTCCACGTGAATCCTAGAAAAGTTAATCGTCTCTTAAAATTCTGAGCCGACATCAAATTACTTTTTCGGGAAGCTCTATATGAAAAGTCGATTCTTTTGATGACTCTTTTCACACTTTCGCGAAATATGGATATGCCATATTCTTCCTTTATCTTATTCGAAATAATTAAATCTTCATTGACCAAAATTAACAATTCTTAGAAAACTGCATTACCAACAGCGTTTTTGTTTTTAAGAAAAGTAACTGTAAATACAAAAATAACATAGAAAACCAACCAAAAAGTTGTAAGAGATAATTGGTTAAATACTTATAAAAATACAAAAATATAACTACTGTGTTCCTTTTAGCTTTAAAGTAAACAACAAAAAAGTTAATAGTGTGTAAGTTTTGTTAGCAAACTGTATGTATTATAGGAATCTCAAATGATGTACCAGATTAACTTTTTGAAACGTAATATCAATGATGATTAACCAGTCATTGTAAAAAAAAATAATATCTATTTAACACATTTTGCAATGCTAGACTTATCGGCATCAATTCTTATATGCAGAGCTAAGGGGAATATCACGAGCATTTTTTTCATTTCAAGCTATTAAATACTTTTAAAAGGATTCATAAATGTTATCGCATACCTTGTACTGTGAGACTGAAATTTTAAAATTGATAATGCTCAAAAACTTTTAAGGAGAATGACAAACGCACATTTTTTTGACATAAATCAGGTGGACTTGGATTATTTTCTATAACAATACCTATTAAATTATTCGTTTATTGATTTTTAAAGTTTTTATTCTCTAGATTAAAAAGTGTCAATGAATCAAGAGTTTATATCGGTTTTAACCAATGTAATTTAAATTTTTTTTTAATGACTATTGAAAAAATATTAAAAGAACAAAAGGTTCTTAATTCAACTGAATTTTTTGCCTTGCACCGTTGAACACAATGAATAGAGCCACTAAATGTCAAATGTTTTTTTTATGTATTAAAATATAATTTAACATTTGCTTGCTTGTAATAAACAACTACTTAATTTAATAATATTTAAATTAAACAAGAAAATTAATTATTTATTTTTTATTTATTGGTTTATTACCCGTGAGTTGACAATTATTATAAATCGGAAATCCATATTGTACAAAAGTTTCAGAAAACCTGGCTCTTCCCCAGCTTATTCTTCTTTCTTAATTTCTCGATCAGCTTTTCAGTGTATAATAATAATGCTGTGGAAATTACATGAGCCGGTGTTCCCTTCAGTTTTAGCAGGATTTCATGCTTTTTTTGATTGTATAAACGCAAACCGAAGCATTAGTATATGTTATTGTTGTGTTTTATAAAATTTTTTGTGATAGCACTGGACTCATGCCGGTAATCAAAAATCGGTTATGAAACACCGGAGATATGAAAGCATCAAGCATTGGTACAGAAGTACAGCCATATCTGTATGTATGTTAGCCCGACCGTCTGTATGGTCAAGGGTTAAGGGTATATTCTAGAAGAGCCCTCTCGACTAGAGCCTTCTTACCTTTTATTTTTTACAATCTACATCGTTGCTAATTTATGAGTCTACTGTAAATCAGTAGCTTTTCGCGAAACTCTGCTTATATTGCCCCGCCGACTTCTCGCCTTATGCAAAGCGAATTTGCACTCAATATACATATGTTTCTCCGATCTCTTCTCTCTCGCTGCAGTGTACAAACAACGCGCAGTATGGACCCGTTCCGGTCGCAGACTGCACTGCGTTGCGTAACGCTATCTCGATCTGGGCTAGCTTCGATCCCACATCAACTTATCAGTCCCAATGTGTGATCGTTGCCAATACCGATTGGTTCGCCTACAGCTGCATCACTAATGATGTTCCCTAAGTACCTACATTAGCTAAAGCAGAACTTGGTCTGTTGCAGGTCGATGTGGTTTTTCTCCTTTTATTATCAGCAGATCGCCCAAATACGCAAACACGCTGTTCCGGAGAGGCGAAATTGCTGATATATATCGTGTCATCTACTAGGCTCAATACGTACTAAAAGGTTTGCAGTGGGTAAGCATCCTTGCCCGTCACTTTTTAGGTCTAAGTAGTCTATTCTCTTGCATGCTTCCGCACCGAACGTTCTCCACATTCTCTTAAGACTTTTTCTTGACTTGATATGTCAGAATATCAACAAATAGTACCTGTTCAACCACAGCTCCAGATATAACACGTAAGAAGGCTCTAGTCGAGTAAGCTCGACTAGAAGATACCCTTAACCCTTGACCATACAGACGGACAGACACTCGGGCTGACAGACACACTCAGACACACTGTAGGTGGACCGCTGTACCAATGCTTGATGGTTCCATATCTCCGGTGTTTCTGAACCGATTTTAATAGAATTTTTACAGATGTTCATTATTTAGCTTATAGTTTCAATGCCCATTTTAAAATTTTTAAAATTTTAGATTTTTTTGTTATTGATCATATGTGTATATCGTAAACCGGAACATTTATCGAAAATTTGAAATAAACTTGTCATGCCTAGGGATTAGGAGAGCTCATATCCAATATTTGGAGTCTCTAGCTTTTGTAGTTTCTGAGATCGACGCGTTCATACATCAACTCGGCTGTTGATGCTGACTAAGAATATATATACTTTATGGGGTCGGAGAAGCTTCCTTCTGCCTGTTACATACTTTTGCACAAAACCATTATACCCTTTTTTGGGTATAATTTCATTCATCCATTTCATGGGTTAAGGGTATAAAAAAAAAAATTTTGCGTTAAAATATATATATATTAAAATCTGCGAAATATCTTTAAAAATCAGTTGTGAAAAACGGGAAATATGAAGATTTTAGTTTAATCGTCTAGCATTTTTGCAGTAGTCCAATTTATAGTTATGACTGAATATTTAACGTTAGGCTCCGTAATCAGCTAGAGCTGCAATTACTGTAACTATTTTTAGGTTATTGGGGCAGAGGCCAAACTCTAATATATTTACAATAGCGGTAGTTTTTTAAGATATTAGTAAGATTTAAAAAATTTTGTTATATTTTTTAATCTAAAAATATAAATCAAGTTCACTTTGATTCGTAAAGAAAACAATTAAAGTGCTATAAGGTTTAAGCTAGGGAAAAAACGAAAAATGTTCCAACACCAATTTGTTTTACGTTATATCACCTTTGAAAACGGATCTTTAATTATTCAAAAACTATAAACATATTCAAAATTCCAAAGTCAATGCGAATTTTGAACGTTTTTAAAAAAGTGACAAATTTTTCATATAAAAATTAAGTACGAATGTTAATACTTAGTATGATATCGTCTATATATACATACATATGTATACTTTCGATATAATTTAATTTAAATTATTATTTATAAATAAAATATTTGAATGTGTTTAAACCTATTATTACATTTTATTAATAAAAAGGAAAAACGTTACCTAAGAATGAGCCATTATGTGAACAAAAATCTATCTTTTACCTCTGCACCTAAGCACATACAAATTAAAATGGAACGAGAATGCGAGAGCACACGTTCAGCTTAACAACCGAAGTGCTTTGTGTTCTGATCTCAGCAATTTATCGAGTCAAAAACGTTGTTTGAAAATTTGTCTCTATAATATTCCTACTCGTTGGTATTATGTTGCTAATTTAAAGCAACAAACGATACTTAGAGTGATAGTCATTTACCTTAAATAAATTCCGTCACCTTTCCTTTTATTGTGTTAGTGATTCGATCGAAGATATTGTGTTAAGGAGAGTTGCATATCGGTTGCTAGTAATTTGGAAAAATAATTTGAAAATTTATCTATTATTTCGATGAATAGCCTTTGTAACCATTTATTTTAATTTTTTTTTTAAAACGTTGACGTTAACTATTTTAGTGTTTATCACATTTTGACAGTTTCATAATTTTTCGTCATTTTAAGCTTACCTATGTCAAAAAGATCACATTATTATCCATTGGAGTTATATATTTTATTAAAGTTTAAATTTATCATTTAAATAACATCTAAACTTGCACTCAAGCTATACACATAATATTGAACTGTAACAGCTTACTTTAATGCTGTTAACCCTGTTTTCGATACGCAACATACCAGTCCAATGTATTTATTTAATTTAAATATTTGGTGAGTTAAGTGCTAAAAATAAACAAATACCAGGTTTTCTTAAATTAATTCCCGCTAGTTTAGTAGCGCGACTCAAATTAAACGGATACATTTTGTATGTAAAAGGCTGAAATAAAGTTAGATGGTATATATGTATGTATATGCAGTGCAAAGTAACCTTTAAATTCAATCCAACCTCGGTGTCTACTCACGTTTCCACATCAACATGTTAAGAAAAATTAGACCGCTCTGTCTTACAGTATGGGCTGTGCATTGACAGCAGATAGACACTCAAAAAATAAAAATACCAAAAATCTTTTATTTTTATTTTAGTTTTAAAAGTATATATTTCAATTGTTAAATTGCGTCTGCTTACTACATTAAAAATAATACCGGCACGCAAAAAACAAATGATCACTCAAGCCTAATGAAGCAAAACTAGCTCCGGATTTGAATTCAGGGCATCAAATAACATATAAAAGAGTTAAAAGTATTGACCACTTGATCTTTCTGGGCCGGTGTATTTAATATTAATTATATAATTCAATTAAAAAGCCTTAAGATATAGTTTAATTGGTTTTTAATATCGCAATACTATATGGTTTGATAATAAATCACGTATGTGTACATTTTTGACTTTTAAGATTTTTAAAACCCTTTTTATCTTCATAAATTTTTATTTAACAATCTAATATCTGGTCATAAAAAAACAATCAATAAATCAATCAAAAGCAAGCCTTTATTGGGCCTTTTCGTTAAGAGTTTATGTTTGCTTAATCTTCCCGACTGCGCAGCTCGTGTAGTCTATTGCAAAGAGTTGCTGTTCACCGAGGAGCAGGGCTTATGAAATGCCCAGACAGTTGTAAAGCTGCAGATTCTGTGCTAGCTGAAATGCTTGTTATGCATACGTCCACCAAGTGAGCTTCTTCCATCAGCTAGCTCTAGTTCTCTGATGGAGCGTATGAGCGTTTGCACACTAATTTCTACGACACAACAAAATCCAGGTTTTATATCTAAAGCTTGATAGCTTTTTTTTGATTGAGTTCTGCCTGCGGATATACGACACGCTGGTGTAACTCTAGGGATTGGGATCTGTATTTGCAGCAGCATGGCCAAGCAACTTGGAGCAGCTCCATTTTCTGCAGCGCGCTGGATGCCTGAATATTTCAGTGAATTTAAGCAACGTGTTACACGGTTGGACATCGTTATTACTGTTGCTCTAGCAGTATTTGGCCCGATAGAAATACAGTAGTATTCTTGTTTGCTATCGGCAGCAGCTCCTAGCGGCAAATCCTGATCGTTGCGTAACTGCATCTGTTAATTTTCCAGCACCAGCGCCTAATCACTGTCCCGATGACAGAAGCTCTGTTGTTTTCGCGGAAATATTAATTTTATTGTTGCAAGTGTCAGAATTTCCATTTTCTTTCTCTAAAAAATAATGTGGTGTTTACATATTTATTGAATATGAACGTTAAAATTACAATTTTAATAATTTACACTTAGCTAAGTAAATTTACAATAATTATTACTAATATTATTTGATATTGTATCTATTTTGTTGTAAAACAAGAGTTGCCTTTTCTTACAATTTAGTCTATCATTTTTTATCGTTGTCAAGTTTAGTTTTATCTAGCGAAGACGATACCATTCCGCCTCCATTTGAAGGGTACAATTTTTCCAAGTAATTAAGTGATTCATTTAAAAAGGTCTGAAATTCAGAAAACATTTATTTTAGCAAATATATTAAATTAAAAAAATTTCCACTACTAAATATTATAGTGCAACTAAATAAAAAAAAGGTCAGTAACATTTTTTTTTTACTTTTTTTTTATTTACATATTTCGAGGTCGGTTCAGTTCCATTTTTTTTTTTCGATTTTTAGTTTCGTAAATTTTATTGACTGCTTTACCACTTTCGGTATCGGTACCGGTACAGGATAAGACAAATAACATGGTTTAGGTCAAATAAATCGAATGAGGAGTATCTAAGCAACACGTTTTAAAAATTGAAGATTTTATTGTTGTTGATACAAGGTGTATTCCATCGGTAATACGGCATTTACACTAAAGTAGCTAAAAAGGTTTTACTGATGAGGGGGGCAAGGTCGCTTACATTGGAAAAGGGAATTTTGAATACGCTTTCATTGCACCTAAATTATGCACCTAATTAATTGTTCCTTTACAATGAGAAATGTTAATATTCAAAATAATTTTGTACATTATTGCACATTTGATTAAGGAACAGCTGATTCCAGTAAGCGCAAGAATCATTTTATAAATTTAAATTTAATGGACACATTGCAAAGGGTTAATTTTTTAAGACCCTACGAAAAAACGCCAGTGACGTTTCTTATGATCTTAGTGTAAATGCACCCTAAGCGGGATTTCGACCCGCTTATTAAGACCATTAAAATCAGATTTCATTCTCTTTTGGCATTTGTAAGAAATGCTAGTCATCGGAAATAAAAAATCATTTTAATTCTTACCTGAAACGCATGTAGCACAGCTATTATTGCAGGGGAACCAAATCCGTGCGTAATTAACGAAAAGTGAGTTAAATGCCGTTGCATTGATGGCTCTAATAAATGTTGTGACCTTGTCCCAAAATGCGTGGTACGATCTTGACTCAAAATTTGCATTAACTCTTTTGTTATCTGGAAAGATATTTTCAAAAATAAAAATGAGCCAAGGAAAGCTATAAATAAAATAAGCAAACAAACTAAGTATTTTGTGGCAATAACAGAAATTTAAGCTAGTCGGTGGTCAGCAAAACATTGTTAAATTATGGGTACTTATTTTCTATACACTTATACATCTATAAAGATGCATTTCAATAACTGCGAAATTTTGTATAGAAATTTAAGAAAGAACTGCTCAATGAATTTGAAAAAAATTACAAAAATATACCTTATAATGATTTTTACATTGAGGTCGCCAAAAAGGATTTATTCATAGCGGAGACATAACATTTATTGGCAAAAGTCTACAACATCGGCTGGTTTCTTGTAACTTTTGGTTATGTGGCAGACTTTAGCCGACCATAGCTTTCGTTTTTGTCTACTTCTCTTTAATTGATTTTATTACAATATAATTGACAAAATTTGGTATTAATAAGGAAACAAATCTAATGCTAAAAACTATAAAGGTATTTCCAAGTTGTCTGCTATCTCTAAGATTTTTGAGAAACTGGTAACTTCTCATCATCAACATCTTTGTAAAACTATGGTTTCACCGTGCCAGCACGGATTCATGAAACAAAGATGTACCAATACTATCTTGCTAGAATTCACATAATTTGTTATTAAGGGCTTTGAAGAAAAAATTCAAACTGTACTAATTTACACTACCTTTTAATTTATAAGCCTTAACTGTCGGGCTTTCCCAATAATCTTATTTTTTGGATTCAAGATTATTTAACCTTTAGAGCTCACAGGGTATTTTTAATGGCTCAGTTTCTACAGCGGTTCAGGTCACTTCTGGTATTCCTCAAGGAAGTCACCTTGAACCGTTATTATTTACACTTTTTATAAACGACTTTCGGTCCGTAATAAATCACTCTCGGGTATTGATGTATGCTGATGATGTAAAATTATGCATGTCGGCTGCAATTCTTCTGTCTGGTCATAAACTGCAAAGTGACCTCGACAATTTTTAAACTTGGTGCAGAGTATATTTATTGCATCTGAATTGCAGTAAATGTAAATATCTTTTTATAGACGAATGCCCTTTTTCAATATTTATCTTCTGGATAACCATCAAATGTATCGGATTGAATGGGTTGAGGATTTGGGTACCTTAATTGACCCAAAGCTTAAGTTTGACAAGCATATATCTTCAATTACAAATCGTGCATCAGGTGCTTTGGGGTTCATTAAGCGCTGGTCGAAGGAATTTGACGTCCCCCACTTAACAAAAAGTCTGTATTTGTCTCTTGTACGAGCGATTCTCGAATATGGATTTTGTATATGATATCCCAAATACAGGATTCATCAGGGTAGAATAGAGTCGGCGCAAAAACAATTTCTGCTCTTTACAATTCGGGGTCTTAGTTGGGATAATACTATTAACTTACCTTCCTACCATAGTAGACTTTTACTAATAAATCTTTCCTCTCTTTCTAACCGAGCAATGCTTGCAATAACCTTTTTCCATAAACTTATAAATGTTGAAATTGATTCTTCTTAACTAATCTACCAACTTAACTTTGTAGTTCCTATTAGAAATACTTGAAATTTTTACGTATAGCTCTTCAACCTTGTTATTTTAACTATGCTATCCATAACCCCTTTCAGATCTTATGTGAAACATATAACGATCTTTACTATTTAATACATTAGCCATTCCTATTTGCTCTCTTAAAAAGCTAGTCTTGTGTCATTTGTCAAAGACAATTCAACTACTCTAGACTGGACAAATCGCTTTTAAGTTTTTTTCGTTCGAAAAATATATGCAGGCGCGATCCCTGAAAATTGAGCAATTGTGTTTGCGTGCCTTCGTGCCTACCAGCCGAGCGCTCGTAAGCTGACGAGCGCACATATAAAATCGTATACGGGCAAAATCTGCAGATACAGATATGTATACTTGCCGAGCCTACAAACGCTGGTGTGTATTCTGAATGGCGAAATTTATATGCAAAACTAGAAGTTGAGTATGCTCGACGAATAGCACTACTGAACTAATGCTTGTTGATTTACTTCAATCTTTCAAATCTTCGGTGTTTCTCAACCGATTTTAATAAAAATTGTATTTTTTTACAGAATGTTTAATAATTACTCCACAGAAGTTAGAATTTAACTGACTCAATACTTGCAGATTAATTTTGTGTACACACATGCAAAGTGTTACAATATTAATATGAAATAAAATCAAAACAAATCAATAAAGATAAATCTAGATTCAGAGATACGCTAGTCCCTTAACATTATGCATACAGACATAGCCAAATTGAAGTGCGACGGGCGGGAGGTGGGTTGATTTGTGCTAGGGTGCGCGCAGTAGCAAGCCGGGGCTTGGTATCGTTGGGCCACTTAACCGTTAGTACATCCACGTCCAATATATAACAGCAAATTAAAGAGCTGTTGCAATTGTTAATATTCACTTTCGATCCATACCACAAATTTGGGGATTTTTTTTTTACAAACTTACCTTAGACAATTAAAGTACACATTTAACAACAACAACATTAACTAGATGGCATTTAATGCGTTATTAATCCTAATGCGTCAAAGAATTACAGTATGATCCGTCTACTATTTCATATCGTATAAAAAATATTAACTAGTGATAAAGATTTCAAATTAGTAGACACATACTTCTCTCTTAAGTTCATTTGCCAAAAATAATTGTACATATTTCAATGTAAATGTATGTTCTAACAATACTGGGTGAGAAGACGACCACCCTGTACTAAATGTAATAGTTAGTACTGTGATATCGATTATACGTACTTGTTGAGAATGAAGGATAATCTCTTTCCGCCGATATGAATCCTGAGGTTCCGTTTGATGGCGTACAATGTATTCTGCCAATTGCCTTGCCGGAAACTCAGTTTCGCAAACAAAATGAAAGTCTTTGGCCAAATGCGTTGCTTCGCCCTCGACTAAAGATGTAAGCAGTGTTACGTTTGCTGCTTTTCGCCTTCCCGCCGGTAAGTTCAGTCCAATTTTCTCAAGTTTTTCCCTTAGTAGGCGACCTCCATTTTTGCTTTTTGCCCTATTATTAAAAAAAATATACCATTTTTAAATTGTTTCCTCATACTAAATCAGGCAGATAAAAACCAACCATTTAATTTCATTAAATAACAACCATATTGATCAAATTAATTTGTTATAATAACTAGACAATATGACTGTGGTATAGTGAATATCTTTATTATTAAAGAAAAGACTCACCTTCTTAGCACACCACCCAATAAGGACGCGTTCAAGCACTCGGGTGGTGACAATCTACGCTGGACTTCAGCAATTGTCACCTTATATTTAGATGTACTTGACAAAAGACTAAGGCGACCAGGGACTGCACAAAATACTTCACTTGGCGAACCTGAACCTATGCTTCCAGCATCCTTTCCACTTTTCATGCCTGTAAAGAAATCATTTAATTCTTGTTGAACTTACAAAATGTATTTACAATATAGTTGTATATATCTATAGAAATATTCATGGTGTTTTGTAAGAATAATGTTGTTCTTTGTGTTGTTTTGAAATTAAAAAGTGTGAACACAGCATGCAAGAATCAAGTTACAATAATCCTGCCAATTAGGGATCCAGCTTCAATTTCATACATGCATTCAGGGGTTGTTTTATGTATTGTTATATATGTTTGTAGGGGCCTTGAAAACTCCGCCTATCCATAAATGAACTAAGGACGAGAAATATATATCGCATCATTTAAAAAAATGTCAACTCAAAATTTGCAGAGGTTTAAGTAGCTCGAACATTTACCACACCAAACAAGTGAATGCTTTTTAGTGGGATGCAAACGACAACGGGATACTCTTATACCAATATAAAAACGGGTGTTGAAGAGGTGACATTTATTTTGATTCGGAACAAACGGATGTCACTAGCTAACTTTCTGCCGATTTTGGTGACTCTAAATTGAAACTATAAAAGATGTTGGGAATACCATTTTTAAAGAGCTTGTGAACGTGGCATTAAAATTCTTAAGACCTTAGAGGGATGTCACTATAACTCATTTTCACTTTTCTCATTTTCGCAAAAAAATCGAGATTTGGGTATTTTTAAAACTCAAACGTCTTTTGGGTCGTTCAGGTACCTTCAAATAAAAAGAAAATAATTCAAATAATACAGGATTCAAATTAAACATTATAAAAAAAACTAGGCAAATATAAGAGCTTATCATTTCACGATACTGTTTAACAATATTTATACTTTATGGTCGACCAACAGAAAGTTATATTAAAATTATATCAATATTCTTTGCATTAAACTGGATACAAAAAATGTTAAAAAGCTAAAAATCTTCTTAACAGATATAAAATAAAATATAAATATACACTTACTTTTTATTAGAGGTAAGTCTGACATGAAAGCAACATTGTCATCAAGAGCTGGAGCTTGCACTTCATCAACCGCATTCTGCAACGCTTGATGCAAAGCTATCGATTCATGTTCATGACCTATTCGGGTGCCGTGTGCTGCCCCTGAAGATATTGCACTGCCGTAATCACTTCTTCTTTCCGTATATGGAAACCCATGAGATAGTTGAGTCTAAAGGATTTAAATTAGTAAGCAAGTCGTAATATTTACAAAAGTTACAACATTATGAATTATTTATTTACACTTATGGTCCTAACTAATACTACGCCTATTCCTACTAGAATGCATTACATTAGATCATGATTTAAAACAAAATAAATGCATACACAAACAATCGCCTATTTTTCAAATATATACAAACATAAGCCAAAAATCCTGTTTTTTCTGACACATGAATTTTGACTATGATTTTGTACCAAAATGAAAATATTTATAACCGTTTAGTAACACAGGTGCAATTAAAAAAATGTTTAAGAAATCATGATCCAGTAAGCATAAACATTCTACAAATAAAAACAAGTAAACAAATAATAAGGCTCTAGTCGAGTAAGCGTAAACGTACTATAAATATCTTGACTAGAAGATATCCTTAATCCTGGATCATACAGACGGTCGGACGTACATACACATACCTGCAATATTGTACCAATGCTTCATGATTTCATATCTCTGGTGTTTCTCAACCGACTTAAAAAATTCTCAGATTCTATTATTTTGTTAATGTTTTTAGTCCCCATTTTTTTCATTTTCGAAATTCAAGGTCTTATTGTTATCGATTGTGTATTTCGTAAACCTGAAAAGTTATCGAAATGTTGAAGAAAAAACTTGTACTGCCTAGGGATTAGGAGAGCTTAAATCAGAAATCTGGAGTCTCTGATTTTGTAGGACGGACATACATATGTATATCTCAGCTCGGTTTTTGATGCTAATCATGAATATTTATGAGGTCTAGCTACTAAAATAAGTGTTATAAGAATATAAGATTTATCGCCATAATTTCAGACGTACGGGCGGACATTGCACAAAATTAAATAATGTAAATTCATAACTTCAACAGTTATTGACAGAATCAAGCGTTCACAGAATCTGGGGTTGAAGCAGACAATACTCGAACCAATCCCAGTGTTTAGGGAAACATGTATTATTTATACTTTTATGTGTGTATGCGTGCAAGTGCGACAGAGAATACGCCTCTTTCATCACAGACAGTGCCCTAGCCCTAGCTGTGGTTGCACAAAATCACTGTTTGTAAAGTACACGCAAAAGTTTACGAGTACCCGGCTTACGCATACTTGGTAAGGTACAACAAACATACTACATGGTTGTATATTTAAAAGCCCTTTTGCTTTTTGGTTAAGGAATTTTCGTTGCTATTTGCAAGATGTTTCAGCGAAATCCCAAGAAAATTTGTTAAATACTTTGCAGCATATTACTCATAATGCACTTGAATGGAATTCAAAATGCCACAGCTTTGTCAATAGTTGTGAGAATTGGAATTTTAGCTGCTTTCTCTGTAGTATATTATTATTGATGCAAAATGCGCTCAGCTTTTTAAAATACCTAGGAGAAACAAGTAAGAAGGCTCTAGTCGAGTAAGCTCGACTAGAAGATACCCTTAACCCTTGATCATACAGACGGCTTGATGGCTTCATATCTCCGGTGTTTCTTAACCGATTTTAATGAAATAATGAAAATTCACAGAAGTTCATTATTTTGCTTATAGTTTCAATCCTCATTTTCAGTTTTTTTTTAAAATTCAAGAATTTTTTGTTATTGATTATGTGTATATCGTAAACCTGAAAAGTTATCGAAAATTTGAAACCAACTTGTCATGCCTAGGGATTAAGAGAGCTCATATCCAAAATCGGGAGTTTCTAGCTTTTTTAGTTTCTGAGATCGACGCGCTCATACATCCAGACAGACGGACATGGCTAAATCGACTGGGCTGTTGATGCTGATCAAGAATATATATACTTTATGGGGTCGGAGAAACTTTCTTCTGCCTGTTACATACATTTGCACAAAAACATTATACCATTTTTTTACCCATTTCATGGGTTAAGGGTATAAAAAAAATTGACATGATATCTTTCTGACGTCGAACATTTAATACTCTGGCCGATCAGAGATGAAAACAACTATGCATGGCAGAAGTACGCTGCAGTATTATTAACAATATTGCAAAACTATGTATAAGAAAAAGTTACATTAATGTACATATATAAAAATATTGAAAAAAAACATAATGAAAAATAAAACTTTCCGTAGCTGTTCTTCTTAATTCTTGCTACCTATTTATGCTCCTCTACTTTAAAACTGTGATGCCCAAAATAAAAAAATAAAATATACTCTAAATTTCTTTGGGCAATGTCCGTCGGTATGAAGGCAACCTTAATACTATTAAAACGACATTTTTTGGGAAGATATCTGGTTACATCCCCCATATATTGGCATCAAAACTTTAAATGCCACCTCCCCCCATAGCAACCTCAGCCACACGCCTTGCGCTTATCTTTTAAAGTTTTTGAGCTGGGGTCATAAAATGATGGGACAATAGTGACATCTCTCTAAGATGTGCCCTCAAATTTTGGACGTCACGCTCACGCTCTCCTTAAACTGGAAAATGTCAATATCTCCTACAGTTTATGAACTTGAGGCACCAAATTTGATAGAATAAGTTCTGCTTAAAAAAAAAAAAATTCGAGCTCCATTTCAGCCGCCCCTGTATTGTCTGTATGCATGCAGTCTCCTTAACAGACATTGTAATATTGATATCAGAGTATTCCACAGCCGTCTGCGTCCTGCTGTATCGTTTTCACTTGTAAAAAACGTAATAGATAGATACATATTTAAAACAAGATATACAAATCTTTAAAACCACTTTCATATTTAATAAATACCAAATAGTCTGATTTATTGCTTAACTTTTAAATAACACCAAAAAAAGCTGCATTATATTAGCTGTTTAGTTAGCTATTGCAAGGTTATATTTGACTTAAGGTATCTATAAATAAAATATATTTGGTTACCCATTTATTTTTCATTAGTTAATTAATAACACATTAATTAGTGTAATTATATTAAGAAAAAGTGCGACATTTAGATCCAAGTTTAGCGTGTAATTTATTAAATACTTACAACATGGCCTTGCAAATCGTCCCTATGTGTTCTATGAATCCCTAGTTGATCCTGTGTAGATCTAAGGCCTGCCAACTGGTTGTAATGATGAAGAGGGGCATGATGCAATGAAGTTAGCGGTTGACCGTAGGGATCCGTTCCCAAGTACTCGAGCGGTCCATGATTCTGAAGAAAGCCAGAAATCTAAACTATTTTGGAAATGGTACGTCCAACTGATGTGGCCCCACATTTGGAGCACCTACCTGTTGTTGAGGAGGGCTTTGGGCGGAATGGTGAAATGGTGGTGGAAAGTATGGTGGCTGAAAATCAGACTGCAGTGATTGATGATGCATGGTGGCCGTAGCACCATGAGTTCCGCTGTGTCCACTGTGTCCGGAAGTTGGTCCACCCCTTCCCGAGTGTCCTCCCGAATGTGTTGTGTACGCCGGACTATTACTAGACAGACCCAAGCTACCATGGCCACTTAGGCGTTCCTGTAATTGAATAATGTATTTTACATTAACAAATAAATTACAATAATAACAGTATTATAATAAATACAATTTATAAACAAATTTGGGAATACCAATAACTGGTTAAAGGTAATAACACAAGATTATATTATTTTTGAACTGAACAACTGAGATATGTTTCTAATGTATTTTGATCTGCAAAACTTCAATCCAAAGGCAAAAACAAAATTTTAATCTGTATTTGTATTCTCAAATAATTACATTTTTAGTGAAAATGTGGTATTATGTATTGGATATCCAATCATATATTTTTGAAAAACGCTGCCATTTTTTTTTATTAATTATATATGTATGTTTTTCAGTTATTCACTTTTCTAGATTATAATTTGCTCAGATCAGTAAACCATATCATAAAACTGTCATTAAAATGCAAGATTTTTAATATATTTTTTGTATAGTAAACAACCTGACCTTGCAAGAGTACACAATCGTTGTCGTGCCCCACAAATATCTCTCATTCTTAGTTTAAGGACAAATTGCATAGTTATCTTTAAAATGTACACGTATTGTTTAGGGTTCATGAACTATTCGATTGTTGAGTTTCATAAATAGCACAACCACACAAAAGTGACATGTTTTTATTTATTTTACCCATGAAATGATTAATTATGTTATGCAAAAGTATGTAACAGGCAGAAGAAAGCTTCTCTGATCCATAAAGTATATATATTTTTGATCAGCATCAACAGCCGAGTCGATATAGCTATGTCCGTCCGTTTCTATGTATGGACGCCTCTATGCCTAGGCAGGACAAAATTGTTTCAAATTTTCGATAACTCTTCAGGTTTATGTCTGTCCGTCTGTATGCTCAAAGGGTTAAAGGTATCTTCTAGTCAACTTTACTCGACTAGTTCCTTCATACTTGTTTATTTTAAGCTTTGAATCTCAGCACTTTAAATGCTTGCAGTCCCTAGTTACCGAATTGTCAAGGCATTTTTCTGTTGGTTTACCCTCAAATTTTTTGTTTGGAAAGTCGATAATACGGTTATAACATTAAAATTGACTTTTGAAATTTTTTGTAGTTTTTACTTACTTGAATTTCAATAACGGCAGGCATATCCACATAAGATAAAGTCATTTTATAATAATATATTTAACGAGTAATTTGAAGGGAAAAAAATATATATTTTTGGGTTTTTTCAATAAAAATATTGGGCTTTATCACTTGATTAACTATTAAAATTACATTTTTAATTTAGTCCCAGAAGTTATTAAGATATCAAACTATTCACAACTATATATATATATATATATATATACATATGATAACAAATAATTTTATTTGTATTGTAAAGTTTAGTACAATATTATTTACAACTCAGCAAACATAGAATAATTTAGAAAACAGATTTGAACCGACGGCGAAGACAACGACGACAGCTTCAAGAGCGACAGCCGTCCATGCAAGTCAAAAACAAAATGAAAACTGGTCGTAATCGTGTACCAACAGCCCAGCATCAATGCCAGTTACAGTAACAAGAGCGTTAGACTAAAGCCGGCGATGTCAGCGTCGCGTCGTAACTGCCGTCATAGCCGTCGGATAATTTTACATTCGCTATTCAGTGAAAAGTACAACAACGTAGTATTTTTGTGTTTTCTTTGCGACAGAGAACTTTTTCATATTATCAAGAAAACATAAAGGTTCTGACCTCTTAAAACATATAGTTAAACAAAGTCAGACCAGCAGATTAGTATTTTTTTTTTGTGTTGCTATGTTATTCCTATATTTGAGTGTTATTTTTTTGTGTAATATAATATATGTTATTATAAAACTAATACAAAGTATAATTATCAATAAATGAGTCCAAAAAATGAAAATATCATAAAAATTTTATTTTTATAACATATATTATAATTATATATACATATATATATTTTTGATTTGAATTTGGCCATGTACGTCGATTTCAGAGACTAAGAGAATAATTTTAGTTCTTGTATACCCCGCGTATATCAAATTAGTTTTAAATTATGAATAATTCTTCCAGTTTTCGATATAAACATGAATCCTCTTACGTAAAACCTTGAATTTTACAAATACAAATTCTTATAGACAAATATTACATAATAATAATGTCAAAATTAAGATGAAGATTAAAACTAATTCACAGGAACAAGCTTAAGCATGCGTGCGTACAAATGTACATACAAACAATGGCTACACGACATAAAAATAAAACATTGAGTTCTGGGTATCTGTTATTCGAGATTATCGAGAAGAGTCTGAACATTTTTATACCTTATGCGTAAATCTGTCAGCCCGACCGTCTGTATGGTCAAGGGTTGAGGGTATTTTCAAGTCGAAGATACTTGTTAAACATGAAATTTGTTTAACATATAAAAATAATAACAAATAACTAAAAGGTCGATCGCTAATTTTATGTCATTTATATACTAGTATGGACGGAACTTTATGCATTTATGTATATAGGTATGTATATGTTTGTACTTTGTGCGCATATCTTTTGTATATACATACCATGAAAAGTGTAAATGGCTTCTGATATGGAAAGCCATTGACACATCCTGTTTTGCATATCCTTAGAAAATGCCGGATGCGTAAAGATTTGAATAGTAATATGAATAAGCTATAAAATAAGTTAACTACAAAGCACTCTAATGTGTTGTTATTCAAAATTGCTTTTGTAAATTTTGAAAAATTTGTGCCACATTGCGGTAAATTGGTGCAAGTACTAATCTGGTCTTTTATTACTTTGTGCCCAATATTATCGTGTATCATTTTTATGCCTTCATATTTACCATAAGCTATCGCTATAATCCAAACTCTTCCATGCAAATTTGCATTTGCAATACAAATAGGGAAAAAGAAGTACATAAATCGAATTGTTTTTATACTCTTAGACGGAGGGTTTGTCCGTCTGTATGCATTTTTTTTTTTTTTTTTTTTTTGATCCCTTTAACGCTAAATAATTGATAGCTTGTAAATAGCTTTGTAAAGTGGCTGATCAGATAAACTTAAGGTTAAGGAAGCTCAATCAATACGAACTGCAAAAAAAAAACATAGGATCACATCCTTACAACTAAAGTTTCTAAATTTAGTGACGTTCCCAAAAGCACCTGTAACCAAAATTTAAAAAACGCTTCTTCAGGTCATGTACTAAATTTGGTGGTTATGTCACAGATTTGCAACACATATATGTCAAATCCGCTCCCACGTCTGCCGCCTCATACATCGAAAATTTGGATGCCAGCGACACCAAATTTGTTGGCAATATATCATGTTATAAACATATAACTCTAATAATTGAGTTGTAGTCAATAGTTCTTGGTTACATTATTTTGCAACTTTTTTACTTTTATACCTAAAATAAAATAAGTATAAAATGCTATAATGGTTTTGTAAAAAAGGGTGTAACAGATAGAAGGAAGCATTTCCGTCCCCAAATAGTTTATGTTTTTTCCTCATCAGCACCGCAGGCAAGTCGAAATAGCCATATCCTTCTCTATGTAAGTACGCATCAATCCCCGAAACTATAAGAGCAAACATCAGATTTCGGATATAAGCTCTCCTAATCCATTAGCAGTAAAAGTTTGTTTCAAATTTTTGGCAGCTCTTCCGGTTAACGAGGTAGCTTGAAATTTAGTTTTCAAACAATGATACAGAAGTGCAGGCGTGCCCGTATGTGTAAGGTCAAGGGTTCAGGGTATCGCTTAGTCGGGCTTATTTGAGTAGAGCCATTTTATATTTTTTAAATGTTTTTGTTTAAAAAAGGGAATTCAAAATTATGACCTTCTATTCATAAATGTCACATAGCTATTGAATACATGTTTAAAATCACAGAGTAATGTCTGAACTAGTAAAAAAGGGTAAAATTTTTGATTGATTTCATGAACCAAAGCAAAGAATTTTAAACAAAATATTGATTTTGAATAAGCTGTAAGTTAATTACTTAAAGGTTTGCTAAGTTTACTAAAAAAAAGTGTAGCTCAAGCCCTAAAATTAGATTATATAAAAGTTAAATAAAACGGTTTTGCGTAGGCAATCAAATACTCATTATTTTCAGAATGGGTAAATTCAAAAACTTTTCATACGATCAATTCATGTTGGGATTTTAGCGAAAGTTTAAGCTAAAGTTTTCTGTTATATCAATTTAAACCTGTGTCGTACGAAAATTTTTTTCCACAATATTATTTATAGAGAGGCTCACGTCTTATTTGATGTGATGTCAATCTACAATTGTATTTAGCTGAAATGAGTAAAAAAGAATGTAATGGTTTTGTTCCAAAGTATGTATCAGGCAGAAGGTGGCCTTTCCGACCCCATAAGGCGAGCCGATATAGCCATGTCCGTCTGTCTGACCGTTCCGTATGTATGAACGCGTCGATCTCAGGAACTACAAAAGTTACAGATCCAGATTTTGGATATGAGCTCTCCTAATCCCTAGGCAGGACAAGTTTGCTTCAAATTTTTGATAACTTTTCCAGTTTGCGATATACCCATAAAGTCAAAACCTAACAAATTATGAATTTCGAAAATTTATTTTTATTTTTAAAAATATAAAATAAATGCGACAGCAATAATTTTCAAATTACTTATTCTAAGTTTGTGGCACAGTTTATTTTTGATGTGTTTGTGTTATATTATTATCCTTTAAAGTCAGTTCAGTATTCTGCATCTCGGATGAAAGAAGCGAAGAACGCAACAAATTGGTAAACGGATTACCATTGAAACCAAATTAATTTTGCAGACCAGTCGAAATTGAAAAAATTCCACATCTGGCTCGGACGTAGACAATTATAAAGGGCTTTAATACAGGCGTCTAATACTGAACTGGATGCCGAACACTTAAATTAATATACTTTACATTATTAATATAGTTTACATTAAAGCACTGAGAATCTGAGAATCCTACGCAATCCTACGTATTACCAGAAAACTGACCACAAAAATAAGTTCGGAATAATATATATATAATATCCGGAACTGCCCTCATACGCGCCGCTTTAGTGTAAAACTTTCTTAAGCATACATGTATTAATATACATATTTATACCCAGTGTGCTCTCATACTCTCAGTAAACGCTAAAATTCTGACACCGGTTGCCGACCAACAAGCCCATACCATACAAAATCACATTTGTCCAAGACAAACGTGTTCGTTTGGATTTGTCTGTTAAAAAAAAACAGTGACCCAGTACTCTAAGGATTTGGTTTAGGCGAACGTCATCCTACATGGGCACTTAAAATATGATAGCGCAGAACGCGACGTAAAGCTTTGCCTCTCTTCCCCTTTTGTCCTGCACCTGTTAAGTCAATTCAAGCGTTAATAGGTTCGGACTTTCCATACTTTTTCTGATGATCTTTAACTCTTCATGTTCAGTGAAATTCTGGTTTGGTAGTATTCTGCGTTTCATCTCTATTTTTTTTCTTATTTTAATATGTTGCACAGTTGATTAACTCAGATTGAGCATTTGAGCTATTTGGCTATGCATATTCGCTTAAATGGGATCTAGGATGAATTGTCGTTATCCCAATGTCGATTACTTACCCTTATAATTATTATTTATGGCATGTCAGCGTGGAATTACAGATAATGTGTGTATTGAGGTCATATATACATTTTAAAATTAATATTTAGTAGAATTTAATATTTTTATATTTTTTAAGATTAGTCCTTTTTGTTTAGGCTTATTTACTATTTGATTAAATAAATAAATCTGCGCTCCGTAACAGATATTGACGATAATCCACCTAGGGCTACTCTAGAAACAAGCTAGGTATGCAGTTTGAGCATGGGCAAGCGCCACCTATCAGAGTTAAAGAAAATGTATGTATGAAAAGGCTAGGTGTGACCGTATATGTAAGGTTAAGGGTATCTTCTAGTCGAGCTCGACTAAAACTTTCATTGAGTGTATTATTCGTTTCTATTCGTTTGCTTAAAAGGAAAAATTATACAAATATTTCTATGTATGTGCATACCTACATTAACCAGTGTTTTAGATAAATAAATATAACCGTTAAAAATAATATATATTTAGTGCATTGGTCAGAGCGAACGTGGCAACTGAGATCGGGACACGACTTTATTGTCTTTTTATAAATTAAAATAATTTTGATTGATTACTTTGGATTATCTTGTCAACTGCCAGCATCAAATATAATATTTAACGATACTGCTAAACCGGTTTGCGTTTGTTTTGCTTTTTGTTTGCTTAACTCATACAATTTCAAGCAGATCTACTGAAAAATATGCGTTAGAGCTTGTTCAAATCCAAAGCTGGACGTAGACTCCGGCTTACTTTGTAATATCTGCTACCAAAAAAATGGTTTAAGTAAACTTATGTTGTCAAAAATGGCACAGAAGATCAGTGTGACTTCAATTTCCATACATATTGAATTTATGTTTGTTAAAGTTCATTTTTGGATCTAACATTGTTGTTCCTGCTTACTATATGTTATTACATTAAGTGGCACAAGTACAATGAACTATAATACTTATAAGTATTTTACTATTTTCTATCCATAAAAAAAACCCAAAACAGAGTGACTTAACATAGCAGAAAAACATAAGTTAATGGCGACCAATTGACTACATTCACAATTAAGTTAAAAAAAATTCGCAAGCTTGATTACCGGCGTTGTCAGACCATCCTTTTTAATTATATAAGGATATGTTTTTTCCTACTAAATTTGGAATTTACCACGAACTAAGAACTCTTCTTAAAAACCGAAATTTTTAAAAGGTGGGTAATACCTTTTATTTAGCTAATTATCAAAAGCTATTGGTAGTGCTACGTGAACCATCTAATCAAATTCGTTCTTAACATTTGTATTTTTGGAACCACTTAAAAATCCGCTGAAGAAAGGACGCATGTATCCATGAAATTTATAGAAATATATTAAACTGACAAGCCCCTGCCCAATATCAGTAAAATCCTATATTTCCCGCAGGTTTAGTGCGATATTTAGAAAACTTAAACTAGATGTATATTATATTATGTTTAATTATAGATAGTTTTTCCGGTTTTCAATAAACAGTCTATCATAAACATAAAAGTTTGTGAGCAAAAATTACTGTTACTTAGCTTAATGACGGTGGTCTGTATTTCCTTACTATCCTTTATGGGAGACGAGTGACAAACCGACATAAAGCAGGCGGAAAAGATCAGTATTCCATAATTAGATTCTTCCTATTTTTGTAAAGTGCATAAGATACTAAGCTTAAATAAAGTGTACAAGAGTTTCATTTTTCACTTATATTGAGAGGTATGATTTCAATCATTAGTTTTTGGATTGTTGACTATTATATGTCGTGAATATGCTGAAATTTAAAAATGTACAATGGTGGTCAATACTCTCATACAAAAATTCAAGATATAAATAAATAAATTATAAAGGTACGAATGGTTGACTGGCTGGTTTCTAAAGGTACAGGTAGACAGTGTGAAGTTGTTGAACAGGTCCAAATAGTTTCACCTCCACCTTAAACGTGTGCAGAACGAAAGAAAAATACACGCATACGCACAGACACATAACATATGTACAAATGCGCACTACACATGGTATTCTTATGAAATGCTATCCACTCGTCAATGATCAATTGTCATTAAAAGAGCTTTGACTCCAAACTACGTCTTTCACATTACCCAAACCACTAAAATCGCCAAACATATTGTTGTGAATTATTTTTCACAATACAAAGCATATTGTATGTCTACAACCTTAGTCACTAGCACATACAATGTCAATAAATATATTTAGTATAAAAAATAAGGAAAATGTTTAATTAAAATATGAAAAGGCATTGCGGATGCAAGCAACCTACTCCTGAATACTCAGACACTAGTAGTACTGGTAGTGAAAAGTAATTTTGCTTACCCACAATAATCCCTTAAGAAATATTCAACGAACTTCAAGGACATCTCAACTTAATACAATTAAAGGCAGTTTCACATAAAAATTAAAAGAGCAGGAATGTTAAAACAACAGCCTGAAGAACACTCCTTCGCAATATCACTATCGAAAAAATTAGACGCACAATCGCCAAACCCAAGTTCTATGCTAAAAAACCTTTATTTAAAAATTTATTTACATTAATCTGCAAACCAAAGGAACAAACATAATATATATTAAATAAGCAGCCGCTGTTTAAATACTCAAATGATCGCCACCCGCATAAAAGGTTAAATTCTATTAATTAACCAAAAATAGCCCAACCACTTATTTAACCTAATTTTCAATAACGAGAGACATTAATATATAATATAAAATACACACATAGATTAAAGGAAGTGCACTGATAAAATGTAAGATGCATTTTTATATACTTTCCAACAATTGTTTTGATTGATGAAGGTCAATTCAAAATTCATCTCATAATTAAAACGTTTGATTGACTTATTTATTAGATAGCAAAGAAATAATCACTTTCTTACATCGAAAAGTACAAACATTAATCAAAGCCTAAAACAACGTGGACCGCGAGGTTGGGAGAATGAGCAATAAATTCGTTGATGTTGTCTTTGTCTTTTGTGTTCCTGCTTTTAAACTCACTAACGGCTTATACGAATACTAAAATGTTTACTTATCTTAAAAGCAACAAAAAAGTATCAATGGAGCAATGGGAAATGCGAAACCCTGCATTAAATAAAATTAAAACTACTTGGTTTTTTTTTGCGCTTCTTGGCAGGCGCCAGGTTCTCTTCGGTAACCTTATGACGCTATTATTTCTATTCGAAATTAATTCACAATTTTACCAATATTAAAGCGCCATCTTTCAAATAGTACATTTATTGAGCTTATTGTGGCTCCCTCTTCTTTTAATTTAAATAAACAAATCTGCCCTGGCGATATTAGATTGTTTTAAGGGAATTTGAACAACAGATGGCGCAATGTACATCAATATTTGTATACTCCGTCAAATTTTTAATACCATCGAAAAACATTCTTTAACATTTGCAAAAATGTAACATTAACATAAATGCAATGCAATGTTAATAATAATATTCTTAATCTTAATATTTTTTATATTCTACTTTTTAGAATTATAATTCCGTACTCAATAACTCAAACAGCATAAATAATAAAAATAAATGACGACAATAAATAAATGGTTTATATATTCAACATAAGCGGCTTAACAAGACGTGTAATATCTTGCCTTGTTTTATTCGAATATGCCATTGAAAATGGCATTGTCATTCAAAAATATATCCGATAAGTTTAAAAATGATATATACTGATACATCGATATTTCTAGTCAAATTAATGTTAGGAATAGCTAAAATCACCTTGTTCCAAATTAAAATATATAATGTAGTTAAAATTCAGTGTTAATATATAGTGAACATGCTAAAGAGTAACGCAAATGACTGCAAAATCCTCGCGTACCAGTATAAAAAATAGTTTTGAAAGAGTCTGCTTGCGAAAGGGTCGGTAGTGGATAGCAAAGCTTTTAGGAGATTTAGAATTTGGCAATTTCTCTACAAAAACAAGCGTGACTTTTCCGGATTGTAACCTAAGGTTACAAAGTGCGCTACTTGTATGTTTTTTTTATGTGTTGCGGTATGCACAGCTGTAAACTTAAACAAAAAACACAAATCAATTTTTTTTTTTTTAAAAACTTAATGATTGTTTTCTTGCTCGTATAAAAAAATTGCTTGGTGGTGCTATTTTAAAGTTCACAGTGCACGTTGGCATCCACTGATTGCTATGAATGAATTTGGTAATAGCGCTCGAGAACAAAAATTCCTTTTTTAAGGGTTTTACAGGCCCTGAGTCGCGGTAAATTCACGTCTTAAATGAAAGCGGTCCAGTATTCACTTTTTCACTGGTGGTAAAATCAATACCCACTGGCGACCACCAGTATTTACATTAGATCTTCCATATCTTTCTGACGGTTATAAATAAAGACATAGGCAAAGTTTCAAGTCTCTAGCTTTACGGGTGTTGAAAAAAATTGCGCTCATACAGACAATATAATACTTTCTGTGTAAAAGTATAAGAATTGATTGAAATCGGTTAAGAACACTAAAAAAAGTTTAAAAAAATTGAAGTTTAGCCATCATGGGTAAAAAAGGGCTTATGCAAAAGTATGTAACAGGCAGAAGGAAGGTTCTCCAAGCCCATATAGTAAATATTTTCTTGATCAGCATAAAAATCTGAGTCGATATAGCCATGCCTGGGAGTCCATCCGTCCGTCTTTATGTACATTAGCTAGAGACTCCAGATTAAGGACTTTAACAGTTTACGATATACACATGTAATCGATAAAAACTTGAATTTCATAAATTTTAAAACCTTCCCAAAATAATGAAAAACTGTGAAATTTTTATTAAAATCGGTTGAGGAGCATCTGAGATATAAAACCATCAAGCGTCGGTTAAGGTAGAACCCGTATGTGTATGTCTGTCAGCTCGACCGTCTTTATGGTAAAGCTTATTTGACTAGAGCCTTCTAACTTGCTTTAGATTCATTTAACGCTAAAAAAATGACAACATTTTAAAATTACACAACGTAACTCCAAATTAAGATTTACACCTAGAATATTGTTACAAAACATTCCCTAAATTACGAACTTATTGCAAATTAACAATTTTGTAATTATTTTTGATTAGATCCATATACCGAAAATTCCTCTTATACCTTTTTAAATGCCAGTTTAATATGATAAAGTATTTAATATAAAGAGAATGACAAATTAAAGAATTTCGTACTAAAAACCCAAAATTTCTTATACAATTTTAACTACAAATAATATTGCTTAAGTCAAGAATGACGTTTATATGTACACATCGATAAAACACACATATTTCGCACATTTGAACAGCTAAGCTTACCAAATTTGTTGGCAACAGAAATAGTTACTTCCCCCAGAGTCAAAACTTTGGTCGGTTGTTTTTATAGTAAACTGTTGGCGATAATATGGGTTTGTGTTTTATATGATATGAGTATCGTCTTAGTTTGTTTATATTTTCCACAACTCTGTTCAACCAAATCCTTTTCACCAGTGTACTAAAAGGTCGAGAATTTTAACTATACAAAGCCTACAAACGATACTTATTAATTTAATGGTCATTTCCATAATACCTCAGCAAAAGTATACTTGAAATCATAATTATCATAACATGTTTTAAAATGTAGTTATAGCTCTAAGATCAGTTAATAAAAATTACTCAACATGTTTTCAAAAAGAACGATATGCAATGAAAACATTGTAAAAACTCTTGCATAAAATTAAAGTGATGCAACAGATAAGAATGATGAAATCAAGATTTTTTGACTGAGCGCTATTAAACAATATTACAAAAGAAATTAATAAGCACAGAGTTATGAGCTGCAGTGTAGGTATAGCATATTAAAATCATATATCAGAGTATTATTATTGACGCCAAAAAAGATTCTATTTTGTTCATATTTTTTGAAAAGAGTTTTTTCACACTCTATGAGGCAGAGGAGATGTAATTTAATTTAAAAATGGGACAAGCGCATACGTTTTTTAATTTATTAAAATGTTCATCATTTGGACTTCTTATTAACCTATATGTACATATGTATATATTATGTATATACATGCAAAGGCAGCACGTTGGATTATTTGGATGGGCTACACAAATTTTGGGCTATAAATTAAATGAATTTAAGCGGAAGCGCGCTCTTTTTCTCTCTTAGTATTCCGTATTCGCAGCAACAATGAAAATACATGGATCCCGATAATCGATTTTTGTTTATTACGCTTGTCTTGGTCTCTTTTTCTGACTGCAAACGTACTCACTTCGTTCTACCACTGTCTTTAGATGACTTCGCCTCCTTGGCTTTTTCTTTCACTCCCACTCTCGTGACGAGGCCGACATCTGTCTTTTAATGAAGTAGTAAAATTCATTCATAAACGTATTCTACTGGGATTTACACACAACTCTCGCCGCACATTGCACATCGCTGGATGAAGTAAAAATGGATAGAAGATACGAGGAATGCGTGCTGGGGATCGTGTAGTGTACTTGTGTGGCTTGCTTGGTAGACCTGTGTGGCTTGTGTTCTAGCCGGTTTATGACGAATAGCAGAATACGAACTTATTTTCAAACCAACAACAACAATCAGCCAGTCAACCAGGTAGACTTAGTCAGACCTGCTTAAGTAAAAAATAAAAGCGATCTGGGTTTCAGTCGCATTGTAAAACTGCACTCGGGGTCTTGGGTCTCCATGTTTTAGCATGGCGTATTCTAAAAAAGGCTAATATCTGCTGTGCCACGAGTCAAACACACGCCGCGGTTTTGCCACTTGCCATCGTTTTTAGTTTGCATGGCCGTTGCGAAAATTTTACATTTATCTTTTATTTCAATTTCATTTTGAGTGGACTTTTTAATTTCCTCTTTGCAAATGAAATCAATTTTGATGAGACGCTTGAAAGGAGTATTACATATTCAAAAAGATATCCACTTGTTTTTGGGGGTATTTTTGTGTGTTTGTTGTTGTTTTGTGTGTTTGTTGTTGTTTTGTGTGTTTATTATTTGCGTTATAGGGTGGAGATAGAGTTCTAAAATCGTGAACCTTGAAATTTTACAACATTCGGAAAATCCAGCTACTTTGTTTTTAAATAATACTGGATAATACTATGTGCGTACGACTTACGATTTAAGGCATTGCGAAAATAGTTCAATTGTTTTCCCAAATGATTGGACATTTTTTTTTAATTTTTGTCAAGATTTTAATTGTGCGTTTCTTATAAAAACATTTTCATTATATTTTATGATAATTTAAGAAAGGTTTATTATTAGAATGTAATTGATTTATTTTAAGTAGAGACTGTGGTTATGGTAGCTTGAGTCGATCTTTTTCGACTAAAGTGTTCTTACTTGTTTTAAATGATTAACAAGACTCGACTCGGAACTACCCTTTATTACAATTCTTTCGGTTTGTGATGGAAGTGAGAAGGAATAAATAAGTACAGTGCATGGCAAAGTTTGTTGGGTTAAAAATGATTCAAATCTAAAATCAATACAGAATCTGTAATAGGATGGTAATACCTTAATAATTTTATGGTCACGATGATAAACATTTAAAACTAGCAAACCTAGCAACTTAGCATAGCAGGCTGTGATGGGAACGATACCTAAAAATGCCAGACTTTTTTAAATCAGTGTGATGCAGCTTGCCGCATTCAGCCGCACGCAAATTGGGCGCTACGTTGAATTTTTTGTGCTTCAATCTCATAAATTATTTTGGCAACGCATCACGCGAAAGACTTATACCTGATATAGCGTCTGCAAAAACACTAACTTAGGGAGATAACGCTCACACATTCGACATACCCATTTCAACGGCTATGCCAAAATGATTTTTGTGGGCGATGACTTTTGCGCAGCCTCTTTGTTGTGTTTTTGTTTTGATCTTTGGCCCTTGCCCCCTCATTTTAGCTTATATTTTAGAGCTGGAATCAAATGGTTCTTGGAATACCGAAAAACCATATAATTTTACTAATTGAACGGGGGTGGGTAATCGTATCCAATGCTCCAGACGTACAAATAAAATATTTACGCTTGTCGTACGATCGAATCAAATATGAATCTATCTGGATTGTAAAAAGCCCCATTTCTAACGTAATAATTATACTGAATTCAGTTACTATATATTTCGAGTCATGGGAGAAATAAAAATGATTTGCGAGCATGCATACCGAATTAAGTTGCATTAGTAAGAAAAAGTTTGTATCATTCATATGGCCAGACGGAGACACCCTCGAGTGACCAACACACTTCAAAATTAATAAAAAACTAAGTCATACAATAATACAGTAATCACTAATACACTAAAACTAATAATAGAGAAAATAATTTGCGAATATATGGTGTAAATTTCATACAAGTGTATAGAAAAACATTTGTTTTTCTTGCATAAGCTCAGCAGTTAACCTTAAGAAATGTACCTATATATAAATATTTTTGTAGGTTTTTCTTTGTTTATCTTAAATGTTGTTTATTTTAAATTTGTAAGTACTCGAATGTAATTAGGTCCTAGTACTTAGTACTTAAAATGAATACAAAATACCGAATGTAGAAAAGTAAACAATGAAGGCTCATAACTTAGATGCGGTAATCCTTAATTTACTTGTCACAGCTATACCTCATGAACAGTTCGTAGATTCTTAATTTAAACAATTATTAATATCAACATGGCCACTCACACCACAATTTTCTAATAGTGCTGCTCCGACATGGGAATTAAATTATATAAAATACTAAAAACTTTAAAAATATCTAGATCCATGTTTTGTCAGACATAGCATAAATTGTGGCGTTACATCAAATGGCTGGGAAATCGATAACAAGTCAATATGCCTCGACGTGTAAATGGATTGAATTGAATGGCAAATATCTAGAATTGCCTTATCTAATAGTTCACTCAAACAGATATGTTAATTATGAGAGGTACATTAAAATAATACATACAAATATTTTGATCTGCCCCAAAGCACTTGTTGCAAAATATATGAAAAGGCGTCTATAATTTTTTTAAGTGCAGTGTTGAGAAACAAAATTCTTGTTTTAAATGGGTTTGTGTTTTTATTTAACTTTATTGGTGTTTGCTCTAGGTAGAAGGAAGCTTCTCCGACCCCATAAAATATATATATTCTTGATCTACATCTACAGCCGAGACGATTTAGCCATGTCCGTCTGTCCGTCCGCCTGTCCGTCTGTCTGTCTGTATGTATGAACGCGTCGATCTCAGGAACTCCAAAAGCTAGAGACTCCAGATTTTGGATATGAGCTCGCCTAATCCCTAGGCATAGCAAGTTTGTTTCACATTGAATATCAAACATTTTAAAATGCGGATTGAAATTATTAACAAAATAATGAACATTTGTGAAATTTTCATTAAAATCGGTTAAGAAACACCGGAGATATGAAACCATCAAGCATTGATACAGTAGTACACGTACATATGTGTTTGTCTGTCAGCCCGGCCGTCTGTTCGTCTGTATGGTCAAGGGTTAAGGACTTACTCGACTTGAGCCATTTTAGTTGATTTTTACAATATTTGGTGACACAACCTGTTAAAATGTGAGAATTAGGTCGATTTTTTTCGGTTTGCACGTTAATGTGTATTGACTTTCTATCGATTAACCAGCCCCTAGTCGGCGTTGCCACCCAATTTCAACAGTCAAGGGTGCTCAAAATAGTTTTCCCACTTTGGGAAACACTGATATAGACGGACAGCTCCGTCAAGCTGTCCTTGTGGGCGCTGCAGGTCTCAAGGGGGGCGGTAGGAGACCCAGAAAGAGCGTTTCTATAATCATTCTTATTATTGGTGGAGCCCGTAAGAGTTAACTTGAGACCTAAGCGCCATTGTATGTTACCTACTGCGCTCAAGTTTCAAGTTGCGAGTTATAGTAAAAGATTCGTTTAGAATTCTCCGTTAATATACATATATAGGTCACAATAATTAATTAATTTATTTTGAAGTTATTTTTTTTTTAATAGGTGAAAAAATGGGGGGCGCTAAAAAAATATTTATTCTCAAAGTGGGCGGTAGACAAAATAAGTTTGGGACCCACTGGTCTATATAATATTTTGCATATCAGCCGTCTCTAGTCCCTCTTTGAAAGCAAATATTTTAATAGCCGTTTCAGAGTATTCTGCAGTCGGTGGCCTCACACTGCATCTTTTTTACTTGCATTATTATTTGTCAACAAATTATTAATAAGCAAGAATTGAAATTAAGTCGTTACGTGCAGCGTATTGTTGATAAGGTTGCAATAATAAAAAAAAAATTTTGTTTAATAGCACAGATAACAAGTCGATTGGCTACAAAAATCGATAAAATTATATAAAATACCAAACACAATAATGGGATAATTTGCGCTATGCCTAATGCTACGAATATAATAGCTCTGGTTAAGAAATGCTGTTAACATTTTCACACGTTAATGTAGGGATTTTTTATTAAGTCGTAAAACAATCGTTTCTCGGCTTACAATTGGAGATGTTTAAAAAATTGCTTGCTCTACATATGTACATATTTACATTTTCTTTAAAGTTCTGAACGTCGTGAAACATTCGTACTCAATGAAATCTTGTGTTGGCCTATCAGTAACGAGTTCATCTCCAATGGAATATGTCCGGCTAAACTTCTTTTCTCCTTTCTGGAGAAAGAATTTAACGTTTCAGCCCTAAATGCTCCTTATTATTATTATAAGTCAGTCTTTGGCTGATCCCCTAAAATGTATGGTAATCAATCAGGTACGATCACAGACATGGTTCACTTGCAGTTGTATGGTAATTACACTAAATGAGATTGCGTGCACGAAATTTGTGTGTCAATCAGAGATCACACGGTCAGCCTTATTGACTTCAGTGGTTCCATATCAAATTTAAAGTATTTTGTTCAGAAACAATGATACTGACTCTGAACAAAACCAAATATAATTGGCGAGTGCAGACGCTGCCTAGGATTTTATATAGAACCTACGAATTACGGTCGTTTACACAACAAGTTATTAATGAAGATAGCGAAAAAAAATTTGTTTAATTTCAGATCTTACCATCATAAATTTTTGATCCTCAAATTGATGGTCATTGCTTCGGTGTAAGATATGCATTTTTTGTAATGTATTTAAGATTCGTGGTTTTCGTTACATAGAGTACTCGTTAATTTACTAAATATTATCCGATCGTTGGGCGATAAGTGTTTAAATCACCAACTTAAAAGATCTTCGCTGATTTAAACACATACAGATAAAATGTATGGTTTATTTGTTTTCTTTGGCACTGAATAAGGCAACTAACATAAGTATAAACATATCTATGACAATTAGTTTGAACTAATGAGTAGGTTTGTGTTCATATATTAAATTTATATCCGACATATAAATTTGACAACATCAGGTGCACTGGCAATACGGCAATGGAACTTTATGTTGGATGCTTAAACTCACACACTGTTATTAACACTCGATCTATTTATTGTGACAAATATCGAACGTACTGCATAATATTGATTGAACAAAAACCCGCAAATAAACGTCTGCCTTTGCGCAGCCACTGACGATAGTTCTCGACTGAACTAAATTTTCTGGTTGGACGTAAAAACCTTCAGGGGATGCTGCTGTTTGAATACAGATGTGCTTCATACAAACACACACACGTTAACTCATTTTCATGAAGATTGAGCGTACACGTAACACATATACATACATGTAAGTGTGCAATAAAGTCTATAAAGTCCGCCTAACCGCACACACTTTTTGTAGTACGCACACATACATGCTTTGTTAACGCGCACATTTCGACTCTCTTACTTAAGAGACAAGACTAAGAGAGTGTTAATATGAGAACAAGAGAATTGTGGAAGCTGTAAACCGGTTGGATTCTCCGTCTCGTAAAACGAAATAGATATTTAAGCCCGAAACTAAACTGTAACTTCATATGTACATATGTATGTCTTCTAAGCAAATGAGTTTTGACGTTGTTTGACAATCTGCTCAAAAATACATATTTATGTATGTATTGTTTTAAATTTGGATTAAAAAATGATTATTTGGTGATATGGTTTTATCTTCCAAATTTTCAAATAACATTTTCGATATTCTTATTGAAAATAAAAAAGGAATACTTGAATATACATTGCAATATATTTTTATATTGTATTTGAATTTGTAAGACACGTATACTAAATCAAAATGTTATAAATTTTTACTGTAAATGAATTCACTTTGTAAGAGAATTTGAAAGGGTAGATGCTGTTGTGAAGAGTAACGTACACAAGAGAAGACCGTCTGTAAAAATCTCTACTGCCACCAATACCACTTCAGATATGTATGTATAAATTCGTTTGCAACTGTTTGCTGGTAGTCGTGTTCAAGCGAGCAACAGCATCAACTACAGCCATAGCCATTTATATTTTCAGAAACCACGCCCCTGAAGCTGACTACTAGACAATGGGCCGAACCCAGAGGCTGCGTCAGCGGCATCGCCGTTGTGACGGCAGCGCAGCCTCTGCACATGTGCACATTGGTACTACAAACTGGTAGATAGAAACATATACATACATACATACAAAAACATGTGCTTAAGTGGATATGTGTACATTGGCTTACTTGTATGTTATAAATGTGTGTGTACGTTTATATATTGTATAAGTATAGGAGTATATAAGCGTAGTGGTTGCAAATTCCAACGTACACATTTACATATATATTTATGGAAAGCTGGGGTTGCCAACACACTTTGCCCTCAGGGGTGTAACTTATGCTACTGGGAAAAACTCGGCATTGGGCGCTTGTTTTACTAGTGGTTAGTGCCCTACTATTTTCGCCCCCGGGTATATTTTGCACAGCATCATAGAGTGATTGCATTAAAAATGATGGAAGTAGGGAAGCATGTACATTTATGTATACATTTGAATATGTATATGTATATATATTGGTATAAATATAAAATCACATATATATGTACATATATATTTTTTAACATTTTATTTGTTTAATGTTTTTAATCTTTCAAACGACATTTAGAAAAATTTAGTTAAAACACCTAAAATAAAATGGTATGATTTTATACCCAGGGTTTACGACTAAGACCATTAACGTATTCCAAAATAATTTGGATTATGCTCTTCCGTTCTTTGTTTCTAGAGTTATACTCATTAACTTATTTTTATTGTATGCATCTTTGTACTTAATTTAAGTATTTTAATGGCGCTTTCAATATCATACCAAAGAAGCATATCCGATCTCATAAAGTATAATTATTCTTGATCATCATGTCCACAGGTCAGTCAATACCTATTAGCAACAATGAAATTCTAGAATCGCGAATTTCTTTATTCCTATAGCAATGCTTTTTTCTATCACCTTCGAATTTCCTCTTAGTGTAGAGTATAAAATTGTAATAATTTGATAATTGCAACCTTTTTCTACACTTTAAAATTGCATATAAATATATATAAATATATTCCACCTCCTAAAGTTTATATATTCTAGATCAGCGAGATTCAATCGGATATGTGCTTCCTAATTCCAAGGCAGGACAAGTTTGTTTCAATTTTCGATATATTTTGATTTTCAATAATGTGAAAATAAGGATTGAAAACATTTATAAAATAATAAAAATCTGTGAATTATCAAAATCGGTTAAGAAATACCCGAGATATTAAGCCATCAAGTTTGATACAGTAGTACAGGTGTGAGTAGTGCTTATGTCTTTCCGTTCGACGGTCTGTCCGTCTATGTGGTCAAGGGTTGAGCGTATTTTTTAGTCGAGCTTACTTTGTTATTATTTTAATATTTAATAATATAATATTCGTTAATTTATTTATAATAAGCAAGTGTATCACATTTATTTTCTCTTTTCCTATTGATAATAAAATAAAATATAATAAAAGCCTGAAACATTGCAAACCTAGATGTTTGCTTATTAGTTTTAGTCACGTTTTTTATTAGACTTCTTTTATCATCGAGTTTTATAATGAGGATTGAAACTATAAGCAAAATAATAAACATCTGTAAAATCATAAATTATACAAGTGTATAGAAAAACATTTGTTTTTCTTGCATAAGCTCAGCAGTTAACCTTAAGAAATGTACCTATATATAAATATTTTTGTAGGTTTTTCTTTGTTTATCTTAAATGTTGTTTATTTTAAATTTGTAAGTACTCGAATGTAATTAGGTCCTAGTACTTAGTACTTAAAATGAATACAAAATACCGAATGTAGAAAAGTAAACAATGAAGGCTCATAACTTAGATGCGGTAATCCTTAATTTACTTGTCACAGCTATACCTCATGAACAGTTCGTAGATTCTTAATTTAAACAATTATTAATATCAACATGGCCACTCACACCACAATTTTCTAATAGTGCTGCTCCGACATGGGAATTAAATTATATAAAATACTAAAAACTTTAAAAATATCTAGATCCATGTTTTGTCAGACATAGCATAAATTGTGGCGTTACATCAAATGGCTGGGAAATCGATAACAAGTCAATATGCCTCGACGTGTAAATGGATTGAATTGAATGGCAAATATCTAGAATTGCCTTATCTAATAGTTCAATCAAACAGGTATGTTAATTATGAGAGGTACATTAAAATAATACATACAAATATTTTGATCCGCCCCAAAGCACTTGTTGCAAAATATATGAAAAGGCGTCTATAATTTTTTTAAGTGCAGTGTTGAGAAACAAAATTCTTGTTTTAAATGGGTTTGTGTTTTTATTTAACTTTATTGGTGTTTGCTCTGTCATAAGCACACTTTGAGAAGCCCAGGTTTAGGATACCAAAACATTATGGGCGAACATTAACCTGAATTGCTCAAAAACTGAAAATATATGATTTTTTGGGTGATAAACAGTCTTTTTGCAATAGAGAAATGCGGAGGTGGTGTTTTTTTTTGCAGAGCTTTGAGGAGTGTTTTAATACCCTTAACCCATGAAATGGGTAAAGAAAAGGGTATAATGGTTTTGTGAAAAAGTATGTAACAGGTAGAAGGAAGCTTCTCCGACACCATAAAGTATATATATTCTTGATCTACATCTACAGCCGAGACGATTTAGCCATGTCCGTCTGTCCGTCCTCCTGTCCGTCTGTCTGTCTGTATGTATGAACGCGTCGATCTCAGGAACTCCAAAAGCTAGAGACTCCAGATTTTGGATATGAGCTCGCCTAATCCCTAGGCATAGCAAGTTTGTTTCCAATTTTCGATAACTTTTCCGGTTTACGATATACATATGTAATCGATAACAAAAAAATCTTGAATTTCAAATAACTGAAAATGAGGATTGAAACAAAAAGCAAAATAATGAACATAATTCGCAGAAACAGAATGTATAGCAGACAAAATGCATTGTAAAACAAGTAAGAAGACTCTAGTCGAGTAAACTCGACTAGAAGATACCCTTAACCCTTGGCCGTACAGACGGACAGATGGTCAGGCTGACAGCACAGACATATGTACATATGTACGTGTACTTCTGTACCAATGCTTATAGTTTCATATCTCCGGTGTTTCTTAAACGATTTTAGTGAAAATTTCACAGAAGTTCATTATTTTGCTTATAGTTTCAATCCTCATTTTCAGTTTTTTGAAATTCAAGATTTTTTTGTTATCGATTACATGTGTATATCGAAAATTGGAAACAAACTTGCTATGCCTAGGGATTAGGAGAGCTCATATCCAAAATCTGGAGTATCTAGCTTTTGTAGTTTCTGAGATCGACGCACTCATACATACAGACAACAGACAGACGGACATGGCTATATCGACTTGGCTGTTGATGCTAATCAAGAATATATATACATTATGGGGTCGGAGAAGCTTCCTTCTGCCTTTTACATACATTTGCACAAAACCAGTATACCCTTTTTTTACCCATTTCATAGGTTAAGGGTATAAAGAGTTGTCCGAGGAAGGGGGTATATATACAAGCCAGTTAGAAAAATTGTCTTCATATTTGGCCTTACAATCTTGACATCGTGTGATGTTATATTAGTCGGAAGCCGTGAAACAGATATTTGACATTTAGGTGAACCCGCTAAAAATTGTTTTTAGCAATTGAAGCCAATTTATGATCTGTAGTTTCGGATAATTGGATTGTATTTTTATTTAGTAAGAGTAAGAGATTGGGACCCTAAGTAATTTTATTTATTATTGGGATTCATTTTGTATGTTCAATGTTCAGACAATACGGGATCCGAATACCACCCAACATTGGTTCATTGTCGCTTTGGAAACTTATTCAAGAGTTTATTTTTGCACACTTACTTTCGCACCGTGTTTTCAACTGCCTGAAAATCCCTTCAAAGCCAAGTTTCGTCCTCACGAATCCAGCAATATCCTTCTTCAAGATTTGTTGTGGCCATGAGCCGTGTAGCCGGTTAGGCCAGCACATTTTTTATGTGCGTCATTTGAACGGATCTGGTAATTTGTATACCAACACACAGATAAACATAAAAAAGATCAATTTAGAACAAAAAAAAAACAAATTCCTATTTATGAAATAGTGCACTAATTGGCTCGAGAAGAATAAAACATTATATAAAATTGGACCCACTCTAAAATAAAATTATACAAATAAGACGAACCGACGCGAGCGCAATAACCGAAGTGAACAACGACCGATCATGCTAAGCTTATCATATTAAGCACAATTTCAAGACCACTCCCTTGCATAAGCGGTATTGTTTTTGAATTCACACTTCAGGAAACATATATTTTATCGGTATAGGTCAATTAAATGTGTGTTATATTTGCAGTTAACAAAGGCAGTGGGCAAAATCTCTGACATCATTTAGTGTATTGTATATTGTTGATCAGCATAAACAGTCAAGTCGATTTAGTCTTAGGCATCAGTAAGCTTATTCATCTAAATTATTGACCGTAATGGCTTGTTGTTCCAATCAGGAGTTCAGAAGACTTCCCACCTTATTCTCTTAAGCGTCTAATTTTCTACAATCGTTTTCGGATCTTCTTTTCATCTTTTAGAATATTTTCCACTTAATAAACAGTGTAATTTTTATTTATTTTAATTATCTATAATAAAAATAAGTCAGTTCGTAATAAATTGTCGTTCCAGAAATTTAACTCTATAAAGTATTTGTCTATTTGTCTAAAAATCCAATCTTATAACCTAATTGTTTGCTATATAAGACATAAGCATAAGTAAATGTATGAATGCATGTACGTATGCATTTCTTGAAGTTACGCGCATTTGTGCCGGAACACAACCAGATAAAGAAGCATTCATAATCGCTACCACGAACAACAGCAGCCACAACAGCAGTCGAGTCATGAACATCCTGCGGCGTTCACGAGCTGGACCCGAGGCCCTGCATTTTAGTCGCATCCTAAATTGGGTGATCAGGCTCAATAGACGGAGCAGCCGAAACGCACACTGGTACAAAGGCAAGCTCTAGCCAATTTTTAACAAAACCTATCTTTTTCAGCTATCGTCTATTAACTATTAAAGATTACCTCCAGGTATGTACATTATGAACACAGTACATGGTTAGTAAGGTTCATACATTAAAAATATTTCATTATATATGAATAAGTATGTATTTATGTACTATTTATATAAAATGAAGCATCTATTGTTATTTTACTTACATACTTGTAAGAACTAATATAACTAAAATAAAATATTGTGTTTTGCAATCGTGCAATCGATTTTCGGCCAGTGCACTAAGTACGTGGACCAATGTGCTGTGTATATCACGAGTACGGCAGCAAAAACTGAAAATCAATATTGTTTCGTTATGCGAGTGCAGGGCATATGACTGGTATCGCGAGTTCAAATCGTAACAAAAAATGGCGGCTTAATCATCGATCGTTCGCCTGCCGCAACCACAAATGAGCAAACGTAGTCATAAATCGTGCCGTCGCAATGAAGCCGCCTAAGTAGAGGAGGGCGAATAGGGTGCGACAGAGCTGCAATTGGATAATGAACCTGAGCACCTCAGCACCCGTTTTTTGCGTGGCCATTTACTGCTGCTCTGTAGCAGGCAGCGTTGAAGAAAAAGTAAGAACTCATATGTTTCTGTATGTACATACATATGTATGTATGTAATGTATATATGTATGTGTAATGTACCATACATTAAGGCGGGTCAATTTGTTTGGTAAAATGAAAAGGTATAAAAACATTTGCTAGTGCTAATACGTGTTACGCTCAATACTGTTTAATCTTTTTAAACAATGTTACAGATTGTCTCTTTTGACAATGAAATATTTACATACATTACACACATATATATGTTCATAAATTTTTTAAATTTCGCATTTACATATGGATATTTATGTACATTTTTACAACTAAAGCTACCAAAATTAATATGAAGATAGATACTGGCGTTACCCAAAAACCTTCATCAAAACTTATGACATTTCTCAAAAAACTGCATCAAACATTTGTAGGCCACTCCTCTTAAGCTAGAGTCACCATAAGCTAACATCACCCAAAGATCTGCCTCAAAAGTTATATATGGGATTATAAGAATTTGAATTCGGCAACTCGGAAAAGCTCTCTGTTGTCCAATTAGAATAAAAGTTTACAATAATTTTGCCAGGATTTTTTAGCGCATCTGTATTTTGTACCCCTTTGCAATATTAACTTTTACATTTAATAGCGCTACTATAAGTTTTTGAAACTACTTTAGTACACTTTTTTACAATTCCTTAACCCAACACAGTGCAGTCAGATTTCAAATGCCCAAAGGCTACTCGCTCATATTTACGTCCTTAGTTTTCGACTGTTTTAAATTTTTGTAGATGCGTCTGTCGCTTCTCGGCAATATCAGCCACATGGGCTTTATACCTCTCTTCACATCGACGATGGCGCACGAATCATGATCATCAGCCAGGCACAATGCTGGAAAAGGCTGCTGCAATGTTGCACGACGTCCAATTGCCGCAGGGTAGATGTGCGCGCTTGTTGTAGGCATAGCCCCTGACGCTGGCTTTCGCTGTGTTTTGATGTGTGTAAGTATATATTTTCAGTTGCAGCAGGCGGATGTTTACAACATATTTCCTAGGGCTGTGCTTGTGTGCACCTTTAATCCGCTTTTTTCAACCCAACAACACAGCAGCAATTTTAACCAAAAGAGGACAGCCAACAGACTACACATGGTCCATGTATATATTTATACGGCCAAGAAATAAAAATCATCTGCAGCTGTGTTTACTTGCAGAGGATTACAGTTGTAGCAAAATATACATAGTATATATATATATATATATATATATATAAATAAATATAAATATAAATATAAATATAAATATAAATATAAATATAAATATAAATATAAATATAAATATAAATATAAATATAAATATAAATATAAATATAAATATAAATATAAATATAAATATAAATATAAATATAAATATAAATATAAATATAAATATAAATATAAATATAAATATAAATATAAATATAAATATAAATATAAATATAAATATAAATATAAATATAAATATAAATATAAATATAAATATAAATATAAATATAAATATAAATATAAATATAAATATAAATATAAATATAAATATAAATATAAATATAAATATAAATATAAATATAAATATAAATATAAATATAAATATAAATATAAATATAAATATAAATATAAATATAAATATAAATATAAATATAAATATAAATATAAATATAAATATAAATATAAATATAAATATAAATATAAATATAAATATAAATATAAATATAAATATAAATATAAATATAAATATAAATATAAATATAAATATAAATATAAATATAAATATAAATATAAATATAAATATAAATATAAATATAAATATAAATATAAATATAAATATAAATATAAATATAAATATAAATATAAATATAAATATAAATATAAATATAAATATAAATATAAATATAAATATAAATATAAATATAAATATAAATATAAATATAAATATAAATATAAATATAAATATAAATATAAATATAAATATAAATATAAATATAAATATAAATATAAATATAAATATAAATATAAATATAAATATAAATATAAATATAAATATAAATATAAATATAAATATAAATATAAATATAAATATAAATATAAATATAAATATAAATATAAATATAAATATAAATATAAATATAAATATAAATATAAATATAAATATAAATATAAATATAAATATAAATATAAATATAAATATAAATATAAATATAAATATAAATATAAATATAAATATAAATATAAATATAAATATAAATATAAATATAAATATAAATATAAATATAAATATAAATATAAATATAAATATAAATATAAATATAAATATAAATATAAATATAAATATAAATATAAATATAAATATAAATATAAATATAAATATAAATATAAATATAAATATAAATATAAATATAAATATAAATATAAATATAAATATAAATATAAATATAAATATAAATATAAATATAAATATAAATATAAATATAAATATAAATATAAATATAAATATAAATATAAATATAAATATAAATATAAATATAAATATAAATATAAATATAAATATAAATATAAATATAAATATAAATATAAATATAAATATAAATATAAATATAAATATAAATATAAATATAAATATAAATATAAATATAAATATAAATATAAATATAAATATAAATATAAATATAAATATAAATATAAATATAAATATAAATATAAATATAAATATAAATATAAATATAAATATAAATATAAATATAAATATAAATATAAATATAAATATAAATATAAATATAAATATAAATATAAATATAAATATAAATATAAATATAAATATAAATATAAATATAAATATAAATATAAATATAAATATAAATATAAATATAAATATAAATATAAATATAAATATAAATATAAATATAAATATAAATATAAATATAAATATAAATATAAATATAAATATAAATATAAATATAAATATAAATATAAATATAAATATAAATATAAATATAAATATAAATATAAATATAAATATAAATATAAATATAAATATAAATATAAATATAAATATAAATATAAATATAAATATAAATATAAATATAAATATAAATATAAATATAAATATAAATATAAATATAAATATAAATATAAATATAAATATAAATATAAATATAAATATAAATATAAATATAAATATAAATATAAATATAAATATAAATATAAATATAAATATAAATATAAATATAAATATAAATATAAATATAAATATAAATATAAATATAAATATAAATATAAATATAAATATAAATATAAATATAAATATAAATATAAATATAAATATAAATATAAATATAAATATAAATATAAATATAAATATAAATATAAATATAAATATAAATATAAATATAAATATAAATATAAATATAAATATAAATATAAATATAAATATAAATATAAATATAAATATAAATATAAATATAAATATAAATATAAATATAAATATAAATATAAATATAAATATAAATATAAATATAAATATAAATATAAATATAAATATAAATATAAATATAAATATAAATATAAATATAAATATAAATATAAATATAAATATAAATATAAATATAAATATAAATATAAATATAAATATAAATATAAATATAAATATAAATATAAATATAAATATAAATATAAATATAAATATAAATATAAATATAAATATAAATATAAATATAAATATAAATATAAATATAAATATAAATATAAATATAAATATAAATATAAATATAAATATAAATATAAATATAAATATAAATATAAATATAAATATAAATATAAATATAAATATAAATATAAATATAAATATAAATATAAATATAAATATAAATATAAATATAAATATAAATATAAATATAAATATAAATATAAATATAAATATAAATATAAATATAAATATAAATATAAATATAAATATAAATATAAATATAAATATAAATATAAATATAAATATAAATATAAATATAAATATAAATATAAATATAAATATAAATATAAATATAAATATAAATATAAATATAAATATAAATATAAATATAAATATAAATATAAATATAAATATAAATATAAATATAAATATAAATATAAATATAAATATAAATATAAATATAAATATAAATATAAATATAAATATAAATATAAATATAAATATAAATATAAATATAAATATAAATATAAATATAAATATAAATATAAATATAAATATAAATATAAATATAAATATAAATATAAATATAAATATAAATATAAATATAAATATAAATATAAATATAAATATAAATATAAATATAAATATAAATATAAATATAAATATAAATATAAATATAAATATAAATATAAATATAAATATAAATATAAATATAAATATAAATATAAATATAAATATAAATATAAATATAAATATAAATATAAATATAAATATAAATATAAATATAAATATAAATATAAATATAAATATAAATATAAATATAAATATAAATATAAATATAAATATAAATATAAATATAAATATAAATATAAATATAAATATAAATATAAATATAAATATAAATATAAATATAAATATAAATATAAATATAAATATAAATATAAATATAAATATAAATATAAATATAAATATAAATATAAATATAAATATAAATATAAATATAAATATAAATATAAATATAAATATAAATATAAATATAAATATAAATATAAATATAAATATAAATATAAATATAAATATAAATATAAATATAAATATAAATATAAATATAAATATAAATATAAATATAAATATAAATATAAATATAAATATAAATATAAATATAAATATAAATATAAATATAAATATAAATATAAATATAAATATAAATATAAATATAAATATAAATATAAATATAAATATAAATATAAATATAAATATAAATATAAATATAAATATAAATATAAATATAAATATAAATATAAATATAAATATAAATATAAATATAAATATAAATATAAATATAAATATAAATATAAATATAAATATAAATATAAATATAAATATAAATATAAATATAAATATAAATATAAATATAAATATAAATATAAATATAAATATAAATATAAATATAAATATAAATATAAATATAAATATAAATATAAATATAAATATAAATATAAATATAAATATAAATATAAATATAAATATAAATATAAATATAAATATAAATATAAATATAAATATAAATATAAATATAAATATAAATATAAATATAAATATAAATATAAATATAAATATAAATATAAATATAAATATAAATAT